>JBBPLE010000004.1:14694-87571 GCA_038089675.1 Boletales sp. KT-2023b
ACGTTCCATCATGCACATGAGGCCTACCTTGTTCCATCTCTCCTCAAGCAAGCCTATGGTGAAATCTCCCATCACACCACAAAATTGACGCTTATTATCCTTTTTAGAACGTCCGCCCGCTGTTGCCATCTTCGCAGCGTTTGCAAGGTAGAATTCCATATGCTAATCATGAGTTTCTTGGTTAACGTTAACGACAACTAGGTACAAGCGTGAAGGGTACCGCCATTCTGAATTCGCCCCTCGTATCCTGAATGATCAGGGCATCAAAGTCATCATGAAGGTGACGCAATTTCCGTTCAACGCACGCGATGTTGACCTCATTCACTTTAGAGTGACCACCCAGCTATTCTTTCTCGTTGGCTCTTGCATGAAGCACAACAAGCCCACTATTATGGGCTTCCTGCGAACGTTGCTCTAGCTTCTGTTACGACGAATCCTGCCGAGTTGCTTGGACTAGATCATCGTCTTGGCTACGTTGAGGAAGGTACGTTAAGACTCGGGAGGATTAAGTATTTTTTGTGCACTAACTGCGTCCCGTAGGTTATGATGCAGGCAAGTCAGAAATGTTACTTACGATTCAAGTTGATTTTCAAGACGAACTTCTCAGACCTGGTCATCTGGGATAGCCACCCATTGGCACTTGGTGCTACGCCAGTGCAAGTGTTCATCGACGGAATACCCCAATTCAATACGTCGTTCACAAAGAAGAACGAGAGACAGGCGGCTCCGATAACTCCCAGTTTTGATGAGGAAGCCAATGCTGCTGTCGAGTTCATTGGGCTACCACCTCTGGAAGCAAACACAATTACCTCTGGTAGTGTTTTGTTTCAAAATGTATTGAGCGTGTGGCGGAGGGACGAATCTGGGGTCCATTCTGTCTTTCAGACCCTTGACGCCGACGAGCAAGGCGTCGTCCTGGTTGAACACGGGGAAATCGTCTGCGCGGGTTCAATGGCGACTTGTCATTCCTTGGTCGACGGTGGACGACTGAAGGTAATCGACTTGGAGGGTGGGTCGCTCACGCCCGCTCTGGTATCTTCAGGTGCTTCGCTCGGTCTTCAGGAGATTGCGATGGAGAAAGATACTTCAGACGGTTTTGTCTTTGACCCTCTAGAGGGGTTCGTTCCGGCGCTACTGGGTGAAGGTAGCATCGCCCGTGCCGTGGACGGTCTCATGTTTGGAACTCGAGATGCTTTGTAAGGCAGTTGCTTGAGGGCTCACGCTAGGCACCCTGATGACTTTCCACAAAGGCTTGCCTATCGTTCTGGCGTTTCGACTGCAGCCACATGCCCCATCTCGGGCGGTTTGCTTGGCGGTTTAGGCACTTACCTTTCTCTCGGAGCAAAACATAAATTGGAGAGGGAAGCTGTGCTTAACGATGTCACTGCCGTGCACGTGGCGGTCCTACACCGTGATGGAGGACCAAGCATAAGTACGCAGATAGCGGCACTCCGTCGTCTTCTGCTTGGGCCATACACGGGCGAACGAGGCGCTGCCTTCAAAGCCATTGTCAAGGTTTCGTTCATGAGTTTACCTCCGAAGAATGCAAATCTGACAGGGGGGTATTGACACAGGGAGAGATGCCTCTGGTCGTCAACGTAAAAAACGCCGACATCATCGCGAGTCTGTTGAAGCTCAAGCAAGAAGTTGAGGCGACGTCTAGCATACCGATCAAGATGACCCTCGTAGGCGCGGGCGAAGCCCATCTTGTCGCTGCTGAGTTGGCTGCTGCAAGCGTAGGCGTCATTGTCACGCCCCCTAGACCGTTCCCGTACAAGTGGGAAGGTCGACGGGTGTCAGTATTTTCGCCGCACGTGTTCCGGAGCGCTGAATTGACGTGATATATCCCAGTATATTAGGACCGCCTGCTACGGAACAAAGTTTGGTGACTATATTATTTGCACACGGGGTGACTGTTGGTATTGGGCCTCAAGGAATTGACGAAGATGCCCGACTAACTGGCTGGGCCGTGCGCAACTTGAGATGGGACGTTGCTTGGGTGAGTCGCGTCATTATGGTTGGTGCATCATCGTGACCACGCCTTTTCTTCAGGTGCACGTTGACTCCCGTGGGTTGATTAGCATGGAGGACGCTTTAAACATGGCCACAACGAACATTGAAAAGTTACTGGGGGTGACTCGCAGGGCGTCGGAGAGTGACATAGTCGCCACGAAAGGTGGAGAGCTGCTTAGTTTTGAAGGAAAGGTGGTTGCGGTGACATCACCGAGACGCGGAGTGGTAGATCTTTTCGAATAGCCTGCTTGCCCGTTTGAAAATACCATCACGATAGCAGTATATCAACTGCTCAAGGAAACGCTCAAATTAGTTGCGAAAAGGCTCCACCAGAGAGAAAGCTGACCCAGTCTATCATGACACTGACTCCGAGGGCACCCAGGAGAAACGTCCGCCTTTACCAGTCACTGCGATTGACACGCCAAGCGCTACCAAGGTGGCGAATTCAAGTAGAAGACGGGTCCGGAAGTTCTTGAAGAAAGTTCCCAGTTCGAATCGTCGCAATAGTGCAACACTTTTGTGTGGCATCAACGTATCCCCCTATATACATATATACTGGCATTCCCCGGGTTCCGTGCAAACGATATGATGAGAATGGGTTTCCACCTATCCCTTCTTATCTTTATAGACCAGCACGCGCTCTTCAAGAATCTTGCGGTCCATCTTGCACAGGCGACTACTATGCCGGCCGGTGGATCTGATCCCACTAGCAATGCCATTAATGGCGAAGCTCATCGGTGGCGTAACGCTGCGCACCACACGGAATGTGACGGGAAGCTTCACCCATATCTCCTGTAACATGGTGTGAGTTCCAATATCAGGCGTGCGTGCAGATCTGCTATGGCAGGAGGTATCACGGTACCCCCGAGTTGTTGCAGAGAGCATGATGAGGCTCAGGCTTGGTTTCCCGAATATTTCGATATTTAACGCCTCTTCCCGAAGTTCCCATTGCCAAGGACGGGTTTCCGATCCGTCCTGACTGTTCTCCCTCAAGTCTTCTGGTGTGATGCCGGGTCGTATCTCGGTGGAAGGAACGGTAACTCGTAGTACACTGCAATCTTTGCCTATGTGCCTGTGGCGCAAGCGTAAGTGATGATGTCGGGTACGCATTGAAATTCACTAACATTGGTCATCTAGGGATTCCGGATGGACAGCGTTCAGGTTGAGGGCCAGGCACTCTTGAATAACATACCAGTCATCTTCGACACCACATATTTGGCATGCATAGTCGTCTTACTACGCTTCCGTTCCCAGGACACCTATTTTGAATGAGATTTGGTGACCAGTACGTTGGCTCACTCGTAACACCCCGTAGTCCATGCAATCAAACAGCCACCTTCAGCTTCAGTTCTGGAACAGCATTTCCGATATGTCCTACTACATACCCCTAATACCGGGTGGCTGTCAGACGAATCATTCAAACACCAGTGGTCTTGTAAGCAAGGATACAACGAGCGGTGGGCTGTTTACCTATTTTGTCTCTTTGCATCGCCAGCCTGGATTCCAGGGAGTTCGCTTGTTGGGACTGCTTTCTTATAGAATGTGTACACCACACTCAATAGTTTCGGTTTGCGCATCTTCAAGACGGTAACATACTTCTTGTGCTGGAGCCAACTCAGCCCGTCAAATACTAATCATCGGCTTGAATATCCCGCGCACGAAAACGCGTAAGAGATCTCGTGTGCCAACGTTGCCAACCCCGGCGTCTCCTGGAAGTCTCGAAAGATTAGTAGTACTAGATGGCAGGGACCACCATATGTGATATATGGTCTACGAATTTTGTTAGACGGATACAAAACAAATTTCAACGATGGTCCCGACAGGCGCACCAGGGGTACAAAATAGTGCAGAAATGCTGTGTTACAATAATAGAACCCATGCTCGGGAGTTTGATAACCATGCAACCAGCAACATCGTTCCACCCTTTGAATGGTCCGAAGCAAATGGGATGAAACCATTTAATTTCACGATCATGCCGGTTGTTGCAGGAAATGACCATTTGCTCCATAATGGTCCGGGACATGTGCGGTGCGACAGCCATATGGACGGCGGAATTTTTGAAGAAGAAGAATGTGGAATGTAGATGGTTGAAGGGAACTCGCCGATCGGGAACTGGCCTGGCGATGGTTCATTAAAAGTCCGTCTCGATTGTCATGGACGGGACAGGTCATCATGATACTGTACGACTCCACGCTGAGCTGTAGTAACCAATGAGCTAGCGTGTGCCAGAGTTTGGCCGGTGGATATTTTGATGAATTATCACCAGTTGCAAAACAAAATCTGGTGGGTATATTGCTCGCACACCAGGTGGCCGTTGGTATTGGGTGTCGAAGGAGCGACGACGACTGGCCAGACAGCGTAGATGACGCTCGTCGTTGAAATGACATGATGACAGCCGACTGCTGACGGAGAGCCGGACCGATACGAAGGCTTGTAGTGACATTCACACGCGCTGAGCTCACTCAGTTGATGATGATATGATTCCAGGAGTCCGACTACCCAAGGAAACGCGCGCGTTGGTTGTCAAAAAATCTCCACCAGAGAAGAAGCCAGTCTATCACGAGGCAGTAATAGAGAAGCGTCCCATACCTGCCTTGCAAACGGGTCAAGTCTTAGTGAAGATGGGCGCCGTCGCGTTCAACCACAGGGATGTCTGTGTTCTTCTCATCATTTCGAACCACACTTGCATATATCCTTGCTGTAGCTTTGGATTCGTTACGGGAAATATCCAGGTATTGCATTTGGGGCCACGTTCGGGGCTGATGGTGCAGGTACGTATTAGACGATGCCCTTTCGACTTGTAGCTCATCCTAACGAAAATGGTTCTAGGAACGGTCATCGCGTCTGCGGATCCTCGTGATCCCCTTCTACGTCAGCGCGTGTTCCTCACGCCCATGCGAGGCTGGGAGAATAGCCCCGACGCACCAGAACCCGGGTCGGTGACACTCAACTTGTAGCCTAGCTGGACAAGTCTCGTCTGACGGAGCTGTCTTCACTTCTCTAGATCCACGTTTAGCATCCTTGGTGGGGTGAAATACCCACAGCTGGGTACATTTGCAGACTATGTGATCGTCGAGCGAGACCAGGTCCTTCGTTCGCCCGACCACCTCGACGACGTGCACATGGCTGCATGGCCGCTCGGAGGGCTGACTGCTTGGAGGTCTGTCGAGCGGTTTCGGAGCTATGCCATACGCCAGCACTCATCTTGATTTTAACCGTACCGTATGCAGAGCCGCCATCGTCAATGCTCGCGTCGTCCGAGGCCAGCACGTCCTTATCACAGGCATCGGCGGTGGCGTCGCTCTCATTGCACTCCAGCTCTGTCTCGCCAAAGGTGCTAACGTGTTTGTTACGAGCAGCAGCGAGGACAAACTTCAGAGAGCGGCTGCCCTCGGGGCCGTTGGGGGCGTAAATTACAAGTCAGGTGTGGACGGACTGACTTGACGCTCTATCTGTTTTGTGTTCGATTCTGAGTGACGTCGTTAGCGAACTGGCCACGTCAGCTCGCCGACATGCTCGCAGAGCGAGGGCGGTCCGTACTGCTCGACGCCGTTATCGACGCTGGTGGGGGCGATATTATGGGCCAAGTGAATAAATTATTGAAGCCTGGTGGTAAAGTCGTCGTCTATGGCATGTATGTGGTTTCTTTCACAGGTATTCATTCTTCCTCACTCATTGCGTGTCAATCTCCGCCTGTAGGACGGCGAGCCCTGTCATTAAGTTCACCATGCGTGAGGTGTTGAAACATCACCAGCTTATCGGTTTGTGTGGCTGTCTATTTCGTGATCAACGGGGGCCGTATTAACGTGCAAGGAACAAAGGGTCGACGATGGGGTCACATCAAGACCTCGTTGATGCGACAAGGTTCATGGCGGAACATGCCATTGTACCTGTGGTATCTCATGTGTTGGAGGGCTTAGGGTCTGGGGAACAAGGGTTTGAGCTCATGAAGAATGGCAGTCAATTTGGAAAGATCGTGGTACGAATGGATGAGGCTGGCCAGGTTGCAACACGACTCTAGGGACTTCAGTGGGCTGGATCACATCTAAACCCATTCGGATGAGCGTTTCCAAGTCCTTCCAGGGATTTGTGGGTTCAAGAGATTCTGCTATCTGGTGCGCAATAACGTATTCCCTGATTATTCCGGCGCCGAGCAGGTGAGAACACAAAATAGAATGTATTCAATTCACGTCAAGACACCATTCATACATTTATCGGACATTTTGTAGTGCTTCTTTAATCCTATACTCCCAATACCTGTTGATAGACACGTCAGTTTAATTGCCGAGGTGAACCCCTCAAACGGACTACATAATGGACGCACTTCTTTCGCATAGTATCGTGTTCGTAGGCAAGGGACTTCCAAAGCTTCACATGAAGCAAGTAAACAAGGTCAGCATCGAGACTAACCATCAACGGAAAAAGGAGTGTTGCCATACCTCAGTCGCTTTCATCAGATCGTCTCCACCGTTGCTTTCATGAATATCCGCTAAGAATTCGATTGCTGCCACGCAGGGTAACTGGGCCCCTGATGGGGGGAGCGGATCCTCGAGGTCGACAACGTCAACCAGGGATGCCTCGTGTTGCTCTGGGTGAGGTACAGAATAAGGGATCACGAACGACTGGGCAATCGAATAGGGCGTCTTGGAACAGTCCAGTATACCCCGGAGGTAATTCCACGCAGACGCATTGTTGGGCGCAATCGCAATCTTTGTCTTCACAAAGCTAGAAAGACGACGACTTTGGGTCAGCACTATCCATTGCCACGGCTGCTGCTGTGCGCAACGCACGTCAACTCTCTACGGATGACTGCATCTCTGTCCTCGTCTCCCTTCCTGACGCCAGACTGGAAGACGACAAAGAATCGGTGATGCCACGCTGAATTGTTCCGCAAATCTCCGTCCAACATGTGCTCTATGAACGGGAGCTCGTCGTGCCACAGCGCGTCGTCGTTGAAGTGGGCAAGGATCCACTGCCTGTATGACCACGTGTGGTAGTTCTTTGTATCGATCTGGAGGGCGTTGGCAATGAACGCAAGTTCGGGTGCAGGATCGTTGGTGCGTTGGACGAGGAGTCGACGATGGTGCCAGACTTGATATGTTTTCAGGTACTGGACGGCGAGCTCGTCCATAAGCCGCAGCTCGACGTCCAAGGGGGCATTCAGAGCAATAAGGGTTTTGTACCGGTACTGCCTGATGAACGCGTAGTGACGGAGTGCTCAGAGTAAGTGCGTGGATACACACCATGCAGAGTAGTGTGCAGGATTTTGGCGAATAATGTTCTCCGTGAGATCGAGGACCCTGGGGCTCTTTTCTCCAATCTTGACAATGCCTCTGAAGTAGTCTGTCGCATCTTTGTCTAAATCGTGGATCGCGTTCAGGTCGGTTTGATCAACAAAGGCATCATACAAACGCACATTCTGGTGTATAGAAGATGGGTGCGATAGGAGTAGCACCTTCGTACTGCTCGAGGGGGACGACGTCGACCCACTCTGGCTTATTGGCGAATAACGACAGATCTTGCTCTTGTTCCATGAGGTAGATCAACAAGGGGCGTCCTCATCACACAACAAACGCATGAATCGCAGCATACCATACGAGCATAGAGATGCCATGTCCAGAAGTATAAAAAAAAAACAATCATCAAAACATACGATACAAAGTGGTAGACTACGGGCGAAGGAAGGAGATAGGTATAGGAATATTATCGAAAACCCCACGGGGCGACTGGAAATGGTGGTAATGCCATTACTCAGGCTGCAGCAGGGACCGCAGGAGCAGCCGTGTTGCTTGCGGTGTAGTCCTATCATTGTCAGCGCGCTGGAAACTCCACACTTTCCGAACACACCTCCATCTCAGCATCAAGATCGGCAACACTCTTCTGTGGGCGTTCATTACCTTTTCTAGCACGACCCCTTGCCCTACGGATACCCCGTGAAGCGGGCCTGCAGAAGCACATCAACAAGCCGAAGAGTGACTACAGAGTATACACTAACCTTGGCGCTCTTGTGGGTGCAGTGGTGGTAACCACAGATGCAGGTGGAGGGGCGACGCGAGAAACCAAAGATTGAACTGGGGCAGGACGTGCAGGATCAACGACAATTTCAATCTTCATAGGTCGTTCTGTAATTGACGGATGGACGTGGGGCAGTGAGCATTAGTCGGCTGAGTTCTGACGCAAGTAGGGAAGTAAAAAAGGGGGACGGATACGAGCAACCCATAACCCAGTCGTTACCGAGTACCGTTGAGTCGTTCATCCACTCTTCAAGTACTCTTCACGACGACGCCGCGTATATCGAGCCTTCATGACACGCCCAATCCTGAAATTGGTCAGGCGGTGAAGATTTGGAGGATGCCGACCCTCGCTCCACAATGCTTGCACCGTACTGAGAACCAAATCCCATGACCGCACCATAAAGAAAACCCGGATAGCTGGCTGCAGGCAACACGGGTTCCGAAGGGTGATCAGTCCTCCTTTACGAACCCGTGGCTGTAATCCACACCATGCAAGAAGCAGTAAGTGTGGCGGCAAGGACACGTCATGGTCGCCACCAAGATGACTGTCAACTCGCACTTTCAGCGCCTGAGAAGTGTCGTCCCAAGTGACTTTGGAAGTAGGCGTAGACCAGTGCTCGACGGTAACGGTCACCTCTGCGCCTCAGAGGTTGCTCCATAACAGACGTAGGAAAGCAGATAAGAAAGGGTGATACTAACTCCCATCGATGAGGCGGTTGTTATACTGTTGATATGCCTTGGTGCCATCACCCTTCCTCTGGAAGTGGACCGCAGCGATGCCTTTGGACCGACCAGCACTGTCATAGTGCAACGTAACTTCACGGAGGGGCCCAACAGTAGAATGGAAAAGTTCCTACAAAAGTATTAATAATGCCACTAGCCCAAGGCAAGTCACGAAGTACCTTGATTTGAACTTCATTCACGTCCGCGGGCAGATTAGACACGATAATTTTGTCGGCGGATTGGGAAGCGGGAGTGGCGGAGGCAACTACTTTGGCTGCTGCAGCGTTCTGAGCAGCAGCGCGAACGACTGCGTTTGCAGGAGTACCCAACACCTGGGTTTTGGCTGAGGGACGACGACCAACCCGACGTTGTTGGGTCTTTGGGCGGGCGGCAATGACCTAGACAAAGTTGAGCACACAGAAAAAAAACGTGTCGACGCGTCGTGCTCACCTCGTCAAGGGACTTGTCCATTTTTCAGTGATAAACGAAACGTAAAGATGTATACGAAAATGAGGGCGCGGACGAGGGCGTTAAGAGTCAGTGGTGGCAACAACGAAAGGGGCGACGCGAAAATACGTGAAGTGGGTTACTGCTTATATTGAAATCGGAGTTTCGGAGTATTAATTCACCGTGGCTGTTCTCCTGTGGCTGTGTGTACTCATATCTCATCAAAGGCCATGTCTCGAAGCGGACGGGGCGGGGGTCGAGGGGGCGGGCGAGGTGGGTTCAAAGGAAGTGGTCCTTTTGGTGCAGGGACGGCGCCCCCAATGGGCCTCACATTTGCCGATATACAAGCAATGTCGCGTGAAGCGGATGCATTGTACCCCGTAAGGTTGAATTATTACTTGGTAACACACTGAAGCCCATCTCTGGCCAGCCCTTGGATCCACTGCCTGTACTGTCAGATTTCTCCGCCGATGAGAAGAAAATAGGCGAGCTGCAGTCGGGCTTCATCACCCGGCTTCGTAGGTCCCCGTATCATGTCTGTGAAACAGTAAAATCGAATGGTCAGAATCATATTTCCTCATTCACTTCTCCGAGTCGTGCTGATTTCCTTGTAAAGAACTCGAGCGATATTCCGACAAATATCGTCAAACCTCCGCATCACTTCCTACCCTCAAGCGGAAAGACCTGCATGCAGCTTTCTTCCCATCCGAGATATTTCATGGATATTTCAACCCTAAGAAAAAACGGAGAGGTAGTTTTTCTCTGCTTCAGTCCTGATTTCTGAATACATATGCGTTCTCAGCGGACAAAAAGGTCAAAACAGCCCGTTTGAATCTTGATGAATTGATGGAAGAAGTAGAAGAACTTGTGGGTGTCCAAGATCTCTCGTTCTTGTGTGTTTATCTGGTCTATATTAGGAAAAGAGCGGCGAGGAACGGTCAGACGCTGGATCGCAGGAGGCTGAATCAGACTATGACGTTGAGGAAGAATACGACAATGACTACGCCGATAATTATTTTGACAATGGTGAAGGCGACGACTTTGATGACCTAGGCGGTGGAGGCGGCGGTGACGACGGAGGCGGAGGTCAGACATTTTGTTTCCCTTCAGTTACCCCCCTGACCTCTTTTGTCAGATTACGACTAGTCTGTTCTTTGAATTCAGACGTCTCTCGTTCAATGTTACGCGGTAGGCAGCCTAGGGTCGTTGAGAATGCATACCAAGTCCACACGTGATTGTCATCATTTAGGCATACTTCGAAACGAGGGTTGGTTCATATCACCTTCATTCAATCGCCACAATCAAATCTCACGCCCGCCGCTCACTCCATGGTATCTACTGTCCAACTCATCACTTTCCTTATGGGTCCGCTCGCCGTCCTTGCTTGTGAAGGCGAATGTATAGAAAAAATTACAAAAGAGTACCTGAACCTGTACTCCTCTGTCATTCTTGACACCTTCCAAGCCCTGGCATGTATCCCGCAGATTCTCTTTCTACTCTGATATTCATGGTACTCCTCGCGACATTCCCACAGGCCGATGAAATAGATGCCAAAATTGTTCCCCCCGCCAACCGCCGCCAGGACGCTATCAGCTACTTCACCCCCATTTTCAACGTGTACCACAAGGTATCCTACGACGGATTAGAGCACGCCATATTCCCCTCGTACTTTCATGGAAAATGTCTCTACCCGAACGGCACCGTACCCGATGGTTGCCCGAATCCCGATTGTCCTGTCGTGTGCGGCACGCCTGGCTCCATGGTTCACTTCTTCCCCATCCTGACCCAAATCGTGTATAAGCAAGTTTCGGGCCAGCTGACCAATATAACGTCTCCGCGAAGCAAAGCGTACCGACAAGTCGAGGAGACAGTGCTAACCGACGCGCACAAGACCCAACGGAGTTCCCGCTCTCGGGTTACCCGATTCGCGACCCTTCAAGCACGAAGATATACGGCCTCGGAGAAGAAGTTTCGGGAGATTATGAAAAGCTTTCCGGGGACGATGTTGAACGCGTGCGGCGGTTTGAATCTTTCAGAGTGCCGTTGGGAAACGTATATGAAGAAGTTCATCTTGCAATTTCCCTGATGTCCGTCGACAAGACATTCTCACCCGGCTCGGATCTGATCGCCAGATACCCTCATCCTAGCATGTTTCCTTTTGTTCCTGTAATAGTATCGTTGTGTCCGGACATGTTTCTAGTTTCTAGTGCCGTACAATAGCATTCCCATGGTTGACAATAATGAAGGTTTGACCATCAAGACGGTAATTGTCCGCACTGGAATTCGTAACGGCCCGCAACAATAGTGTCACCACCGCCGTCACGAACAACCAACAGCAAATTGATCTCTTGCTGTAGCGTGGCGAATACAGCAGCTTCCCTTACGAAGTTTCAGTATCATGGCAAGTAAACCGCAGTGGGAGGCTTAATTATTGCCGGGTCTCGCACGGCAAGTCCGATGTCATTCTCAGGGCTCCAGATCGCTTGACGCGAGATAAGGGGAGGGGATACAACATGCCGCGACTCGATGCTATCGGACCATGTCGCTTGGACGCGTTACGAACTCCCCAGACCCTGATTACCATATAGTCGCGGGGAGCGGAAAACCCATCGTTCGTTAGACTTGGTTAGAATTCTGTCATGATAATACAAGGTTCACGTTTGAGGGTTTCTTAGTTTGATGTTCGGCAAGATAAGCTTGGCCAAGTTTAGGCAACTTCAAAGAACGGGGTGTCTCATGACGTCTACAACAAGTTAGGGATAGTGATGGCGCCACGCACCATAATAGCACATCACTGGAGCCACGACGGTCATGTGGCACATTCAATGCCAGTGGACGCTGTGAGTCCATCCACCATCCGCAGCACCCCACAACGTTCATCCAGCGCCACCAATACGCCACTACCCCATTGTCATGCTTTCGTTTTTGGACGTTCTGCCTGATATACAACTTGTCATTTCGTTCGAGAAGCCGACAGCGTATCAAAACAACTTCAATATATCACTTCCGACGCCCATAGCCGTGACCGCGTTGCCTGCCCCAGCGCCCTGAATGAGCAATGGCCGCGCACCGTACCGTTCGGTATGGAACATGATGATATTGTCACTGCCTTGCAAGGATGTGGCGAACGCATGCGTCTTGGGGTATCTGTTTTGCAATTGACAAACTCAGTCATGTCAAACTACATTGCACGTCCAGAATGAGGACCCACTCGGCTAGCGTGGCCTCGACCTTGCGTTGCGCGACGTCGATAACACCCACGTAACGCAGAATGTTGCCTCGCTTGGCTGCCTCGTCCCGTTTTGCAGCTATTTCCAGGTCAAACTCGGGTAGCCTCTCCAAAAACACCTCTGCACTGGCGCCTTGGAGCGGTTCAGGCACGAGCGAGGTGGGGTGGACATCCACGTATCCGTTTGGCAATAGCTCGAGCAAACCGGGAATCATACGCGATAAGATTGTAAGTTTCCGTGCGACGTCTGCGCCATTCAGATCGTCTCCAGGGTGAGGTTCCTATGTTTTGTGTCACTTGTGGTTTCTTGAGCCGACGAAGGTGACGCTCACCGTGTATCCATTCGCTTTGGCGACCTGCACGATAGAGGAAAACGAAGGGCCGCCCAGGTCGCCTTTAGAGTACTCGTTGAATATGTAGCTCAGCGTACCCGAAAAGACGCCCTCGATCTTCTTTACCTGCCAGATCAAGCCTGCTCTATCACGTTCGCCTGCAGACGATCCGTGCCACCCACCTTGTCCCCCGTATGTACCAAATCCTTGAGCGTCGAGATGATTGGTAAGCCCGCGCCTACAGTCGCCTCGTTAAGAAACACCCCGCGTACTGTCGTTCGATCAGGTGCCAGGATACGCTTATACAACTCGATGCTTCCTGAAAAGGCCTTTTTGTTCGGCGTCACGACGTGAATGCCCACGTCCAGAAAACGCGGGTACGTCTCTGCGACTGCTTCGGACGCGGTGTTATCCACAAGAACGACACGGCCAGGTTTACGCTGCGCTAGATCGAACAGGGCGTGGAATAGTCCGTCCAGATTTGCTGTCTGCGCATTCGGACCGTTGAGCTGGGTGGCCCACTGCGTCGGTCTGAAGCATGTGCTGCCATCCGTGAAAAGGAGCATCTTGCGGGAGTTGGAGATGGCAACGATGCTCATGGGGAACGGACTGTCGCTGTCGATCAACTGCTGGAGAAACTCTGAGCCCACACCACCCAGCCCGACGAGGGCGAGCGAGAGTGTGTGCTCGAGATGTCTGTTCATGGTGCCAGTGGTAGCTGCGTGCGTGGAGAAGAGGGATATTTGATCCTGAAGACAATTTCTGGTGGATCTAGGCTTGGGTGATATGGCGTTATTCAGATCGCAACGATCGGATAGCGGAGGCACTGACTCTACGAATATGGATATTCCACGTCTGCCATCTTGAGCAATGTCTGCTCGGCCGAAGCCTGGATGGCGATATAAACCTCATCATGGTTACTCGGATAAACCAAAAAATTCCTTGTGAGATGCTCAGACTTAAGAAATCTGACGCACACCAAAATGTTAGAAACAAATTTCTATTGCACTCAAAATACTACTATTTCGGACGAAGGAGTGTACGGATTGCAGAAAGGAAAAAAATGTATAACGAAAGGAAGGTGTAGATTACTATGTAGGAAACGAGAAGAGGGTGCAACGAGCAATCTAAAATGTAGGAATAAGGAATTTGGGCTAACGCGCAAATATGTACTGGGTCCTCGTTGCACCGAGAGGGGGAGGGAGGGTATGTGTGTACGTTATTTCTGTAGGAACACAACGGACTAAACGTGTATCAGCATCAAGTATCAACTACAACAAGTGAGAAAACTTACAACCAGGTCCAATTACACACCGGAAAACCAGTATCGCACCATACACATCAGAAGTAAAAAGATGAAACTGTGAAGGCGTTTGGCTATAGCACAAAGATGATGGGTATGATGCGATGCGATAGTCCGAGCAAGGTGGGCCGAGTCGATATTGATACACATGTGAAAAGGAGAAAGAGTAAAGCAGAAGAGAGGACGAGCTCCTGGCAGGCATCCAAGAGCGAGAGGAGGAAAAAAAAACTGGTTGGAGGTTGGCAACGAAAGAGATAAATAGCCAGACCACCATTGGAACCACTAAGAGGGACATAGGACAAAGAAACTTTAGGAAACCATGAACCCAAAAAGGCGTGGCATATAGGCGACAGTGGAAGCATAAGGGGAGTGATAAAAGAATATCACGAGTCCCAAGATCCAAGAACACAAAAAGAAGGGAGAAATAAAAGCCCTGCACGTGGTGCGCAAAGCCGCGCATAAATAAGCAGGCGGATAGTTGTGCTTGTGGGTGAATGTGGCGCGCAACCTGAACGGCAGGGTCATCATATACACATGGCTGAGTCGAGGCTTGAAGAATATTTTGAATATGTATGGCCTCGTCAACTCCTTTTGTACAGACCCGATCTCTCGGGAACCAAAATAAGAAGCGTTGTGCGATGTGGCGAAAGCATGCAGTGAGGAAATGAGCCGGTGATACTGACACATTGAGGTGAGGAAATAGATTGAAAAACGGAACGAGGTGGGATGTCGAAACGCAATCCGCTAGCGAGCGAGGTATGAATATCGACGCTAGACGGAGCCCGAGAGTAAGGTTCGGGGTTGGAAAATGTGCGAGTGTCCTGAGCGAATGACCATGACCAGTGAAGAAACCGAGGGATGCAAACCATAGCGGAGAGCGGAACACTATCCGTTGAAACAATGCCAAAGCCCCAAAAGAGAAGACCACATAGGATAACCGATGCCGGAAGTTGCCGAGTGAATAATGATATCGGAAAAAAACGGTATGAGACACGGGATGACCCGAATGACCACACCATCAACGAGCGCCTGTTGGTCGGTGCGAAAACGGCAGGGTAAGACAACCGGAGGGGAGGGGAACTTATTATGTCGGTGGTGAGGTGATATTAGTCCAAAGGGGCTGCTCGCCAATACGAATAGTCTAGGCTAGACGGCAATTAGCAGCGGTGAGATTACAGTGTGATGTGATTCACCTCTACACGTTTGATATGAATCGATGATGAAAAAAAGACCGCTCAGAAAGCGGGAGGAGGAAGCTCGTCCGGGCTGGGCGAGTTCTGGAAGACGGAACTCGCGAAAAACCCGGCCTTATCCTTGCCAGTACGAGTGGCACTGGGCCCAACCGAGCCAAAGCGTTTCGGTGGGAAGCCAAAAAGCCTCTTGAGCTCTTCCGAGGCATCGGAAGTTGTGGACATATCCTCGTCAAAGGACATGTTAAATACGCCCTCGCTCGGCGAACGATGGTGGTGGTAGTGACGTGGCCGTGAGGGGGTGGAGTCCGCAGGGTGAGCAAAGGGAAAGCCTGCGACAGAAGACAACAACGGTGCTGTGCGAGGACCATCAAAAGTAAGGCGGTGCAACGCAGAGTCTGTCGGAAACTCGCGAGTGGGGGTGGAGGGGGGAGAGTTGTCCTCGACGTCAGTGGTGTCGTCACAAACAGGAAAATCCGTCGTATGGCCTGCCGAAGCCCGCCTGTTTTCGATGCGCGAGATAGTTTGGGGGTTGGGCGCTGATCGAGAAAGATTGCTCCTGTGGGCAGGCTTACTTCTGGGAACAGGTACAGGACGTGAAGCGGGCGATGGCGTGGAGGGCGGCTGAGTTATGTGGGTTCGGCGGCGAGAAGCCTTGCCAGAAGGGGGCGGGGCAAGGGTCGGAGAGGGCTTTGCGGGGCCGCTGTTGGAAGGGAGGGGGGGACGAGCGTTGTCTGAATCGGAATCTGAGCTAAGAATGAACGGGTCAAAAGAGTTTGCCGCAGGGTTGCTAGTGCGATGGGCAAAAGATTGGGCTGAAGATAATATGGGGCCCTCTACCTGCGAGGAAGGAATAGGCGGTGAAGGTTGGCGAACGTTGTTGCGTCGTGAATGTCCATGAGTTGAGGAGCTCCTAGCGGAGAGAAGAATGAGAGAGAACAAGGGAGTGTGGTTGACGAGATCTACCTAGTCGCAGCCTTATCTTTCAGGGCTTTGGTCTGGCGGCCACGAGGGGACTTGTCGGGGGGGGGAGTGACGGGCTGTGCGGATGGCTTCTCAATCAGCGGGGGAAGCGTGACGTCGGAAGAGGGCTTCTCGCGTGGGGGTTTTCCGGAGGGGTCCTGGGATGACGGAGGGGTCCGAATATGGGGCTGTGGAAGTTTGGGCTTTGGCGAGCGGTGGGGAAGGCGAGTGTGAGGGTGATGTTTGGAAGAGTCCGCACGGAGGGGCTTGGAGATGGAGAGAATGCCAGGCACTTTGGTTGGCTGTACGATGACGACTGGAGGAGCTGAGGGATGGCGACGGTGAGATGTCGGGGGGGACATGGGGAGGGGTACGGGCTTGTGTGCGAGTAACATGGATGAGGAGGGGATGAGTAGGAGAAGAAATGGTGGGGAGGAGGAGGAGGAGGAGGAGGAGGAGAAGGAGAAATAAAAAAAAAACGAGGATATCGAAAGTGTGGGATTGACGAAACGTCCGATCTTGAAGTGTCAGCCGGCCTTGGAGCTCTTTTTGTGCTCCGACAACGGCACAGCCCGCAAAGGCGTAATGGGTTACTAAAAAAAGAAGGCGCATGACCTGGCGGGGTTTAAATCTGGGCTGAACTTTAAATGCATTCGTCCGCCCTGGATCGGCGAGTAAAGCATGACGACCATGAACAATAATAATATTTAATTTACTGTATAAAAAAAATTCCTAAACCCCCCTTATTTGGATCAGCTGCACCTTTTTCGGCATGCCTCGTTTCACCCTCTTGTTTCCATGAGATCGGCGTGCATTCCTGTGTTATTATGATAGGGGCTGCGTGACAGGACATTGTCTCACCGCCTTCATGTCCGCTCCTCCTCCCCATCCCAGTCTATGCCGCAGTTCGCGGGACCGGCCCTTCTCGATCATCCTAGAAAAATAACATCCATTAATCAATCGAACTGCATCCCTCTTGCTGTGCTTGACGTACTCCTCCACGCTTCCTTCCAATCTGGCCACGATCTCCTCGGACGATTATCGTTCCCTTCTAGACTTCATATCTACAAAGATACGTACCCTCCAGATTAAAGCTGCAATCCTCCTTTGCGTGTGTGCTGCGCATGTACGTCCCGTAACTCTTTGCCTTCTAGTCCAACTTCGTTCACACTCCTCGGTGCTTGTACTGCCTATTGGCATCAGAATCCGGGCCACAACATGCCAAGCCTGTCCCCACAATGCACCGTCTTTTGTGGGAATGAACTCCCCCGAGCAAGACCCGCAACCACAACAACAACTTTTGATCTGTTTCCATAGCACGCACTTGTCGCTTTAATCCCACAAGAACAAGATCATGCCACTGACAGCTGTCCCACCATCGAACCGCCAATAACCGATCGTGCGTAGCGTGTCCGTGTACGTCGACTTTGTTGTAGGATAAATTTTTTGTTGTGGTCATAGCGAGGCTCCTTCATGAAACCACACGCAATTTTGTTTCGCCATGTCTGATGTTCGTTCACCACGTTACGTCTCCATCATTCATCAACAACCATATGGGCCGTTGCTCCGGATGCAACTCATATCTTCCTCAGGCTTCGATGTGTCCATTGATCCCACATGCTTCGATCGGCGTGTCGCCGACCTCACATCCCTTCCGCTCAAGGAGCGCTCAACGCCTGATACGGGCCACTCGAACTAGCAAAATAGAATAAAAAACCTGAAACACAGCACACATGCCATGCGTGTCAGCCGCTGGGTCACCAGCACAGCTTTCCTCCCCCTCGTTTAACGCTTAACATTGTTTAACGGCCGCTCCCTTCGTTCCCGGTGCGTGCACTGGTTTACAGCCTCGCAAAAGAGGAGAGGGAGAGGACAGAATGAATCGGGCACCATTGATCCAGACACCCGACATGTGTCTTTGCCATGGGGATATGTCTACCACCCAATCAGGAAAGTTGGGCAACTGCACACGGACGTTCTCACAAGCGGTAACCCTCTGCGAACAACGATCGTCTTCATCTCTCTGCCCTTGGGGTATGTACATGTCACGATGCGTGGGCAGGTGGATCATTTCGCGAACTGTACCTGTGAACGGTCATATTCATCGTTTTCTCCGGCGAATTGGATCCACATAGAGGAAAACGAAGTAATTTTCAGAACGTGTGGCCGCCGCACATATGCTTCCTGCACTGACATGAGGCCTAGTGGCGAGGAGAAGCATCCTCGAGGCTGTGAAAGCTTTCTACTTCAGTGCAACTGTCCCATCAATATTAAGAGGCGCCGCTGACGTTCATGGAAAAAACCGAATCAAACTCTGTCAGAGTCGGCCGCCTGCAGAGGTGCCTCATATGAGCTCACTACCCGAGGTTTCCAGTCAATCATGGGTTTCTCAGGGCCCTGACGTTTCGTGCGTCTCGTTTTGCTGTCCGGAAACAATCGAACGCCTACAATTAAAACGAGAACAAGGGCATGTTGCAAGAACAAATCACATCTACTACTACGCAGCACATTCATGACCAATCCATACAATTGTAGGCTTGCATACAACATTGACAGTTATTGCGACATCACATACAAGTCTACAAGAGTAAGCAGCCATGCGAACCTCACGGAGGAAAAGCAAAGAGAATAATATTGACAGTCTGAGAATAGTTTGAGTCGAGTTTCGCGGTCTACAAGGATCTCGAGCCACAAAGTGAACTAAAGGGTGGGGAATCCTTGCAAAGACGCAATCCAGGTCATCTCATACGGTATACCATGACAGCCCCAGAAAATGAAACAGCCACAGCGACACTGGCGAACCACCAGGGGAAGCAACATAGTCAGGGTCGCAAGCGAGAGATGCATGCATGCAGATACGGACGAGGTGAGGGCGTACACCCAACCTGGGGTGGGGAGAGATGATGTGATGCAATTGATCGCATAGGCAGCGGATCCAGAAGGGGGAGGGGATCCTGTACAGACCGTAGTCCCACAAGCACAAGGCAGCATGCCAAGCAGCAGATAGCGCCGTGGTGCTCCTCTTTCCACCGTGAAAGACAGTGGCCCCGTCGTGTGAAGCGATTATCTGAAAAACCCCGTTACAGCTTATACGAACTGGAAGGTTCCAACAAAGACTGCAAACTACGTTGTGCGTCCGAAGACGCGGTTACCGCGATAGAGAATATGAATCGTAAACAGTACAGGAGTGGCACCCACCCAACCATCGCGACGCGTTTCCGGTACATCGCTCAGTCGATAAAGACTGGTCCCGGGGAGAGACGATCGTGGATGACGGCGATGCTCAGACCTTCCCGCTCAGAAGGAAAGACGTGAAACGCATCCTGTTCGTGCTGAGCCTCGCAGCCTTCGAGCTGTCATGGGTTAACAAACAAAGACCGATGTTGGGTCGCCCTTTTATATTAGTGGCGGAATTGGCACGGCGTCTGCCGAGCAGAACACAGGGGCTATACCACGTGACATGTAGACGTGTCTAACGCGACTAGGAACTGGCGCAACTTCAATATTCCTTGTCATGCCGCGCGCCAGGCTCTTTGCCCTTGTGGGCTTAGTGTTGGGTGCACTCAGCGCTAATGGCGCGTCTCCGCCAGTTACGGTCTCCCTGCGTTCGTCTTTCAATGCCAACGATCCACTGCTCGAAGCATTGTAAGTCGTACACTGCTTCACCCAAGCTCCATTGACCCGCATTCCAGCGAAACACTTGCAATGGAGGACCCTTCCGTTCTCTTCCCTCTCCTTTCCACATTCTCATTCAATGAGCGGCCATCCACACCACGGGAGGCACATAGCGCCGTGTTTGATGCCGCAGCCCATCACCTTCACTGGGCCACCCTCAATTCTGCTCGTGTTCGCCTTGCACTGCATGCTGTGACGCCTCGCCTGGCCGCGTCTGCAGAGTACTATGATCGTCATGTCGCCAATCTACCGGATAGAGATAGAGATAGACTTTGCAGCCCCGAATGCGCGTCTTGGGTCGACTGGTATGGCCAAATCGTTTGCGACGCCGACACTCTTCTTCAGCTTGCCCATGTCAAAGACGATGCTACCGTCGATACAAAGTTAAATCGTCTTCCCTTTGATCATGTCCATCGAATTTCGCCGTCTCTAGAAGAACCGCGCTACACTGCTATTCACTTTGCCGATCCCACTGCCCCCTCATTCCCTTCTCTTCATGAAGCGCTCCTCCGCCTGGAACCAAACGTGGAATATCTTCTCCGTTGGGCACATCATGGGACCTTTGAATCTGAAGAGGGTCAACTATCCAGCCATCTATCTGGATACGGTGTTTCGCTTGACCTCAAGAAGATGGACTACCTGGCTGTCGATGATAGGAACCAACATCAAGGGCACGCTACTTCCTCTGCCAGTTTCTCTGTCGAGCGAGATCAGCACACTGACGAAGAAACCCTCACCTGCGTATTTGATTCTTTGCCATACATTGACGAAGCCGCCGAAACGAGGACAATCAAGGGCGAACCACTAACGTCTGAAGAGCTTGCTGGTTTGTCTCTTTTTTTTCCGGATGACCGACACGGTTGTTTCATCCTTGTTCCACAGATCTTGGTGTAAAGGCAATCCAATTCATATCCACATTTTCCGACAAACCTCGTATAAAATCCTCACACGTCCACCAATGTTGGGACAATGACCATGTCGTACCGCTCTCTGACGTCCAGCTCTTTCAAACACTTACGAATTCATTCCCCCTCTACGCAACGTCACTCGCACGTAAAATCGTTGTTTCCGATGACGTGAAAGATGAGGTCTATGGTAACTGGAACAAAGCAGCCCAGGGTGTGAACATGGCTTGGGTAAACGGACGGGCTCTCAACGAGAATGAGGGCAGTACAGCTGGCATCTTCGGGTTGGTGTTCCACTCTACATTGTTCACTTTCATGATTAAAGTTTTTTAAACCAGTCTCTTGCGCACTTTGCAACGTGAACGCAGCCTTGTGGGGTCTCTTCTTAATCTAGGCTTGACAGAGAATCAAGCAATCGAACTTCTACTACATCCTGCGCACTCATCCTCCCAGAAACCTGATTCTTCGTCGGAGTCAACGGCCGCGTCCTCGCGTGGCTCTGCAAAGGAGTTCGCTGGACAGCCCCTTGCGGACAACGATGATGTTCTCGCCGAAACGAGATCGTTTTCACTCTCTCCAAAAGTTGCTGAGTATCTCGAAGGGCTCGTGGATGCAAGTGATAGGAAAGAGGGTGGAGGTGTCATATTATACTGGAATGATTTGGCTGCCGATGCTCGCTATGCCCAGTCTAGCCCGTCTTTGCAATCTGTTTGTGTTTCCTTTCCCTGCTGAACCGCATCTAATTCAATCCACAGCTTCTTCGCGTCCATGCAATGTCTCTCTTTTCACCCATGTGCAGGATTCGGCAAAATCTAGTCAACGTAATTTTTGTCCTTGACTTGACACAGACAAGGTCTCTCTCTCTTCTTGGCAACCTGGCAGATCACTTTGTACCTCGGGGATTCCCTGTCAGATGGGGTTTAGTCCCGGAAGGCGAGGGTGATAGTAAGTCCATATGCATCATGAGTGACTCGGCGTTCACCCTTTTCAGGTCGTCGGATGGCTCGTCTCGTGTATTATGTCAACTACAAGCATGGACGCGATCAGATGACAGCATTCGTTCAAGGGGTATGTAGTTTCACTTCGCTGACGATATTCTAATGACTTGTAATAGGTCTCGCGTGCTCACGCGGAGCGTAAACTGTCGAGTTTATCATGGCAAATTGTGCACGAAGCATTTGATTCACTTGGTGCTAACGACGACTTCGCCGTGGTTGCGCGAGGCAGCATTCCACTCATCGATGATATTATCATTCAATCACAGAAATACTGTCGAAGGTTGGGTCTTGGTGTTCAATCCACAGCCGGCAAGGGCCACGTCTTTGTCAATGGAAGATATTTCACCATCGGTGATGTGAGTGGTGTGCCCATCGAGCCCTAGAGCATCCGAATCTCAATGAAGTTCGGACGTGCAGAATTTGTTTCAACAAATAGCAGGTGAAATTACGACACATTTGCAGATTCTGCAGGAAATGGCAAGCGTAATTACATCGGCCATGGTATTACTACTAATTTTCCCTCGAGGTATACGCCGGCGAGATCACCGATGATGATATTCCGTTTATGCCAACGTTTTTCTATGACCTTCCGTCAACGTTCCCTCGTCGGAATCCATATATCTCTGTCGATACCCCATCCGGCCACGGACGTACACTCTCTGGGAATAATTTACAGATGTTCAACTTGCCCGAACTATTTTCCAAGGCAGGCTCTTTGACAACAAATGGCACCTTCGTCGTCCCGAGTGCGTAATATGCCTCGTATCCTGCTCTATTATCTTATAGTGAGTAGGCCAAACGGATGACCTTGCAATATCGGTCTACGTCATTGTCGATTTTGATTCGCGTGAAGGCCTTGATCTGGTAAAGGAGGCTCTCAAATATACGGTAGTTATGCTTTATCGCGTTCTGGGTAGCACTTACCGTCGCATTCCTGCTATAGATGCACTCGCTCAGGGCTCGCGTAACCTTTATCCAAAATTCCGAAGTAAAGCCTACCGGGGCTGCTTCCTCATTAATTTTAGCCCTCCTGCAAACAAGCGCCCTCGGCGATGTTTCTCCACTGCGCCTTTCAGAGGCGTTAGCCAATGTGTCAGGTGAACATGGTGCACCTGTCACACAGGAACTTTTCCCTGTGTCCGACGAGGACATCGCCCCCTTGCTGCAAGGCAGTCGTCTGGTCACTCGGCAGCTCGGGCTCGAGTCGGGGCAGAGGGCCATCTTGGTTAACGGGCGAGTACGTGTCTATTAGCTGTTATATGCGTCGAGCCTCACACATCACTTTATGAAATAGCTTGTGGGACCTTTTGACGACGACTTCGGATTTGTTGCCGAGGATTTCCAGATGCTGGAACGCCTCGAACTTAAACAGCGTGTTGAACGTGTAGCCGATGCAATCAATGAGATCGTTGGTGAAAATGTCATTGATACGTAAGGCATACCTGTCGATTGCAACGCCAGGCTAACGAATTTATGCATGACATGCAATCAGGTTTAAACGCGCGGACTTGATTTCGATGGCGTCTTCCATTATTTACGCCGATCAACAGCCAGATCCTTCCGAGGTGGGCCTTTTTGATACAGCACCCAAACCACGCACGCGAAATTACCGACTGCTCTCAAGCAGCTATACGTGAATTCATCTTCCCACGCATATTGAGCTTCGTCTGCTGATGTGTCATTTACAGCAAGCTTATTGTTGGTGACCCCTCTACTGCTCGGAGCCATATCGCATTGTTGGTGGATCCCTTGAGCGAGACTGCTCAGAGGTGGTCGACAGTATTGGCGGTAAGTTTGCCTCGGTGATAACATGAACGTGCTGACTGTTTTCTAGCATTCCCCTGAACTCTTCCCTGATATCTTTATCGAGCTCTACTTTAATCCTACCCTACATAGTGAGGTGTGAAACGTTTTTTCCGATAACAACTGCTTTCTAAATGGCGTTTGGAACGTAGATACCGCTGAAACGATTCTACCGTTACAACGTCGTCTCACAACTTAATTATGACGCAAATGGGTAAGGAATGTTTTTGCAAACATGACACTCGTCTTGACTATTCCGCAGCCACGAGATTCCTGCTCAAGTTACTTTTAATGATCTTCCCGTGGAACCAATTTATACCCTGGGCATGGATGTCCCACCATCTTGGCTCGTTCGACCTCGGGAAGCCCTTTACGATCTTGACAATATTCAGCTTGGCAAGCTCTCCCCTGAAGACCAGGTCCAAGGGATCCAAGCACTTTTTGCACTAGATTATCTTGTCATGGAAGGACATGCCCGCGAGTTGAAAACCGTCAATCCGCCTCGAGGCGTCCAACTTCAACTTGTGAGCACAAAGGACGAGTCCATCATCGATGATACACAGGTTGTTGCGAACTTGGGGTATCTGCAGTTCAAGGCGCGGCCGGGCACATTTCGACTCGAGATCAGAGAAGGTAGCGGGAGGGATGTTTATGAGCTGGAGAGCGTTGGGAGCGAGGGATGGAACAGTCCTTCGGTAACTGATGCTGGCGCGGAATTGACGGTGATGAGCTTTGACGGACTCACGCTGTATCCTCGACTTGCCCGGAAACCTGGTTCAGAGAAGCTGGACGTCCTTGATGTTTTGTATGCCGAACCTCATGAAAGGTCGCAGAACATTGTGGGGAGCTGGGTGTCCAAGTGCGTACCGCAAAGTGGACGTTTGTCTTAATTCTAATCTCACTGTGCTAGGATTTCTTCGCTTCTGAAGACAAAAACTGATGGCGAAGATGTGAACGCTGTCCAGAAACAAGGCGATGGTCAAGCAGATATCAATATATTCACAGTGGCATCTGGCCTGTTGTATGAGGTAGGATCCCAGAGAAGCATAGACATTGGTTCTCAATTGTTTCAATGCAGCGTTTTGCGTCGATCATGATCCTGAGCGTGTTGCGTAATACCAAGCGAAGTGTCAAGTTTTGGTTCATAGAAAACTTCCTTTCGCCGTCTTTCCTTGTTCGTGTGACGTTCCGAGTGCTATGCTACATGTTAACACGGTCATCAGGAATTCATACCACATATGGCTCAAGAATACGGTTTCCAATATGAGTTGGTGACCTACAAGTGGCCGTCGTGGCTGAGGGCACAAAAGGAAAAGCAGCGTATCATATGGGCTTACAAGATTCTCTTCCTCGACGTCCTTTTCCCAATGGACCTCAAGAAAGTTATTTTTGTAGATGCTGATCAGATTGTGCGAGCGGACCTGCAAGAACTGGTTGATGTGGACCTCCATGGCGCCCCCTACGGCTACACGCCAATGGGGGACGATAATCATGAGATGGAAGGGTTCCGCTTCTGGAAGACGGGCTACTGGCATGATTTCTTGAACGGCAGACCATATCACATCAGGTGTGTTCTCTCGTGTCCACTTGTTATTGTTGTCCTCATATTCCCTCAAGCGCCCTGTATGTTGTGGATCTTGTCCGTTTCCGCCAGGCGAGTGTTGTTTTTGCCATCCAAGCTGCGCCTGCATTCCTGACCGTTGAATGTACGTAGATGGCTGCTGGGGTAAGCACACGGCAATGCCGGAGATCATTTGTGCGCTGACCGTCACTGTAGGATCTTCTCCGAGGGTCGTACCAAATGTTGTCCCAGGACCCTAATTCGCTAGCAAACCTTGACCAAGGTCAGTTGCTCGATCATAGTCCTGGAACAGCTGATGAGATTTATCCGCCAAGACCTTCCCAATAACCTGCAGGCTCAAGTTCCTATCGTAAGCCAGAGTCATCGCGAATCGGGAGGTAATCGCTGATATTGATCGGAACAGCACTCATTGCATGAAGATTGGCTATGGGTAAGCGAATTCCTGCTTGGAGAGAACAAGATGCTAATGACGATCGATTAGTGTGAGACTTGGTGTATGTTGACACGATGACTCATGCCTTCCTATAGTACTGAGAAAGGTACTCTTACAGGCAGCAAAGACAGGCTCCACCGTGCAAAGACAATTGATCTGTGTCAAAACCCGCTCACAGTACGTCACAATCATGCCGCTCTTTGGCACTCACTGATCTATCGAGCACAGAAAGAGCCCAAGCTGTCGCGGGCACGTCAGATTCCAGAATGGGAGGAGTACGACAATGAGATTGCTTGGTTTGGGCGACGACTTGCTGCTGAGGGCAAGATCCATGCGAGTGTGGCGACGGCCGATGCGAATGTGTTGGCTGGGAGCAATGCACAACCTCGGATAGAGGGCGAATCGGAGAGTGCTTCATCTCATTCACATGACGAGTTGTAGACGATGGAATGAAGTTTTGATAAAATGATGCGTTCTCCGTTAGGTCGAATTGCCAAAAAGAGCCGCTCTGCGAAGTTGCTGTATATGAATCATTTTGATCGTTGATGATCATCAGACAGCATGTACTACCAGTAATTCAGGAGTTACCATCCCATCCATATTACCCTCACGTCTCTCACGCGTTTCTGTGAACTGGTCATCAATAAATCATGCGATCTCTCTCAACATCGAAGAATCCTCAAAATTGATCTGTAATGGCCATGCCTTGAAGTCTTATGGTTGACTAGGATGCGCAAAGTCTTAGCATGCAAGGTCGATCACTCTGAACGGATCAATACAGCCACAAGATGAGCTGCCTGCCAATCAGCCCACTGCAGTTGTCCCAAGGCTGGAGTAGCCGATGATTGACGATCCCGGTCTAGCATATCTATCTATAGCGGTACCGCAGTCGCCGCAAAAGTGGAACGACGGCCATCTACTGTGCGCCGTATCGGAAAAAAACCATTGCCGTACAAGTATATGTTATTACCTGCCTGCCGCGCCCCTCTCAACCCTCTCTCATCATCATCCGACGTTTGAAGATGCCCAACTTCGCTAGTGTCCGTAATCCTTTACTGATTCCCGAGTTATTCTATTGTATTTTGGATTGTCTCGATACGGCACTGCCAGCTGATGCTGGAAACTGTGCAACACTTGCTGCGCTTGCTCGTACCTGTCGCGCGTTCTCGGAGCCTTCGCTCAATCACCTCTGGCGGCGTCTGGATTCACTTTTGCCTCTCATCCGATGTTTTTCAGATGTCGTGGACGAAACCCGAGCCAAGGTGTGGTCGAATCATTATTATCTTCCCAGACTACAGGATCGCTTATGCTGGTGCTGACAGACACCTCCATCCCCTCTCGAATGGCTTGCCATCAACAGATATTCTCCTCGCATCCAAGAACTCACCCTTGGAGACGAGCGTTTATCCCTTTTGTTTTGGCAATACACAGATCTCTCGTTGCCCAACCTGAAGGTGTTCAGGTGGGGACACTACATTTTGATAAGGGGAGGGCGAAGATCACTCTCGATTGACTCCATCGCAACTCTCTGGCCATTTCTTCCAACTCAAATTGATACCCTGGAAGTGACATTGACCGGGTCCGATGACCAAAAGTTTCAGTCATTTCTGGAAAACTGCCCCATTTCTCCAAGCTTGAAGTCGATCAAATTTGAATTCCCTGGAGTCCGGGTACCTTTCATGTCGCATGCTCTTTCTCGGGCTATTTGTAGTCATGCAGATTGGCAACGTATCGAGCTTTCTCCCGCAATAGACATCGCTGCGTTCAAACATCTTGCCACATCGTCCACGTTCAAGACAGCTTCGTTGAGCCTTGCTCCGGAGTCAACAGCATCCGAAGAAAATTTATTCGGACCTGGTGACATGCCATTCTGCAATGTCAGAAGTCTGACTTTGACCCTATGGGATCATCTTGGCTTCGCCACGGGCCTGTTACGAGCTCGTGGTCAACTGTTTCATCACTTTGGGATCATTTTTCACGGCATACCTGCTGCTATGGAGGTATATTACCTCCTAACAGCAATTGCCTCCCCACAGCGCATCCATTCACTCCAATCTCTCATGATTCGAGAACCCCGACTCTCTAGAACCTCTATAACGGCCAACCAAAGGCAGAAGCTCTCTTGCATTACTTTTCGTCCCCTCGCCTGTCTTGTGCATCTCCGTGAACTGATTTTCAACTTGGATCATCTGATTGACCTCAATGACGAAGAATTTGCCGGCTTGGTTTGTAATTGGCCTTCACTCGAGATACTTCGGTTCACGGGATTGCATGAAGAGGATCCTACAAAGTCGATCACGTTCAAAGGGCTCCTTTCGCTTCTCGCATCATGTCCAAGATTACGCGAAATTAGGTTGCCGCTAGACGCAAGACATGTTCCGATGGAGGCGTGCGTGGATATTTGCCGTCCATCTGTCACTTGCCTTCTGCTCCAAGACTCCCCTATCAAGATCCCAGCGTTGGTCGCGGAATTTCTCTCCAAATGCTTGCCTAGTGTGCGTTCGGTACACACGGTGTTTACTGAGAAGTTGTTTGGGGACACTAGACGGACGTACCAACAGTTGTGGTTGCAAGTGAACACATGCATGGCTGAAAGGCGACCTGTAGGTGAGTGCGTTTGCATGATTCATGGTTTCAACACCGACTAGTTTTATAAGATGATCCAATGGCGCCAAATGGGCCATTTTTTCCATTGCGCCCATTGATTCACCCCTAATTGATATATTCATGCGTATACTCTGTGGTGTTTGCAATGCACGAATCTCGCTTTGCCCAACTTGAGGATGCTTGGATGGAAGTGTCATCTCGACAGTGACGTAGTTTAACGTTGAGCATGGTTCTGACATTGATGTCAATACTTCATAGTTAAGAGGATGAAAGTGTTGGAGTAGCAGCTTCCCGAGTAAATACAGTACACCTTCCAAGTCATCACCAAGGTACTCTCTCTCCTTTGTAATTAAAGAAAGATCCGGCGTAGGAGTGATTGGCATTCGAGACAACGTTGATCATCCCAGCCGCGCTCTCGCGAGGCTCGAGTGTAGCATTGTCCCCACTCATCTCTGGGACCAAAGTTAACAGCCGGATCACATGCCTAAACGTTGATTTACTTGTCTTGACCCAACCTGGATCAACAAGGAAGAATATCATGTCTGGGCGCTCCTTTGCTTGTTTGTAGGTCTAGACGACGACGAACTTAGCAGTCAAGAAGGGCTGGAGTGTAAATTAACATACTAGCATGTTTAGAGCCGCCTTTGAGATGCTATATGACGAGAGTTCCCCACCATAGTCAATGCCAATAGAGGCCATTGAGGTCGACACGTTTGCAATTACTTTGCGACTGCCGGTCTCGATGAGTGGCATGAAGGCCCTCGTGACGAGAGCGGGCCCCGCGACATTTGTGGTCATGGTCGTGGTAAGGTCCTTCGGATCCAGGTTCGATGGCGTATCGTCCCTAACGGACTGCATATGGCGTCAGCTTGTTAAACAAATATAGTACAAGCATTCACTATGCCCGCGTTGTTGATGAGATAGTCGAGCCCCGCATCTCCAAGGGTGCTCTTGACCTCACCCATCGCACGAGAGATAGTAGCTTGGTCGGCTACGTCCATTTGTACGACGTGAAGTTTCCCCAATGTCTCCGAGCTCGTTCCCAAAGACCTGAGTGCAACGGCAGAAGAGGGGTTATGACAAGTGGCGAAGACGACGTTCTCTTTAGCACGAAGAAGTTGCTGGACAATGTTGAATCCGATTCCGCGGGACGCGCTGCTCACGTACCATTACTCAGTAAGCAGTTAACAGATACTATCACGAAGACGCACCCAGTGACAAGCCATGTTTGATATACAGTCATGTTCATGCTCGCAGGGACGGGCACAACTTGAAGCCCCTTTATACGTCATTCATGTGGTCGGGTGACTCAGGATGCGGATACCTTGGCTCTGGGACGTCTGCGTGGGGTATACGTATACGAATCCGATGTGCCGAGCAAAATACCGCACAGCCGATCCGGGATTAATGACTGCATAGCAGGCTCAGGACTTGCACCTGGATGGGGTTTGGATTTGTAACCTGTATGATACGGGTCGGCGCCTGAAGTGTTCTTTGGGCGACTACCACTGCACCGCCGCACGGAACATGACGAAGTATTTTCACCGCAACTTGCCACATCATATTGCTCAAGCCAAAATTTTCAGGCTGCGCTGCTTTACCAACGCATGCCCCGTGGTTTAAGTCCTAGGCCGCCGAAGAAGGCTACCTTGCCGCTGGCACCCATTCATTATTATTCATCCCGATCTTTTACTTTAGTCGATTTTATCTTGTATTATTGATTGCTTTCCAGTTCCTAAAATACACAGTCTCGACTCGATACCATGCCTAGGCAAATTTTGTGAGGTGAGGATTTTTGTACAAGCGTCTTACACTATAATGCCACGTAAGTCTGACCATTGCAGTTCTTTTGGCAATACTTAGATGCCCACAATATACATGCCTATAATATGGTTGTGCAGGGCGTGTTGGACTTGAAGCTTGACGGTCTGTCCAGTATGAATCTGGCGGCATGATGGTTTGAACGAATCCGTGACTTGGCAGACGCGTCGGCGGAGGATGAATTGTCATGGACTCTGACAGATCGTTGCCTAGGTTGTAGATGGTGACCGGGAAGACACTGCTTCGAGTCCTCAGTCTCATCCTCGCAATATTCCGTTCACAAAACTAGCGGGCTTCAATGTAGCCAACTATCCATCGATATGTAGACATGACTCGTCGGAAACACTGATTCAAGTGTCGCAGTCAGAACAAACAGGTATAGGTCACCGGTTCTGACCAGGTACCCTATCTGCGGCTTGACAACACGTTCGTGTGTCACTCAATGTGAGTTCATTCCTAATTTGCGCGATACCTGTAGGATGGAATTGAAACAGGACTCAACAATTAAATCACTGAAGACAGTTGCTCGTGTTCAAACAGGGTCTTGTGAGGTGCAACTTTCGTGGTTCCAAAGATGAGCATGGCTGGATAGGTTATATACGTCATACTTACACTGATTACAGTATAACCCCAACTACACGTGATCACGCATGCTAAACGGCGGCTTGCATTGTGCAAGGCATAAAAGAAACATTTGATCTGTTCCTGTAGCGACGCCAAACTAGATCTCGTTCTCCACTTCATCTATTACTATCCAGTATGTCGAAACTGACCCTCTTGTCACCCCTGGTTCTCATATCGGGAACACTGGCGTTACGCAACATAACCGTTCACAACAACTGCCCTTTCATCATCTGGTAAGCATGATCCTATGAGCCATGGTTCGTTGCAACCAACAGGCTTTCAAGGCCAGCAATGTTCACAGGGGCGGGTACTGTTCCCAACTATACCACCGGGTCTGTCTATGCTTGACCAATTCTCACGAACGCTCATCATGTTTAAAGATGGGAGGCTGCGGCATACACTTCCGTGATATTCCAAGTATAACCGATAGTTATATCTCTATTATGATGCTCATTCAAGGTGACTCCAGGTCCCGAGTGATTGGACCGCGGGCAGAATCTGGGTACGTTGGTGGTCAGCGAGATTGTCACTAATCTCGCATGTCATCTTCAGGGCCGCCGCAACTGCAACTTTAGCACTAACCCTGGATCCAACTCCTGCCTCGATGGCGGTTGCAATGGTGGTCTAAAGTGCAACACTGGTGACGGTACGGTATGGCATATATGGCATATAATATCACCGCCACTGTTGTGTACTTGATGCATTTGTCGACACAGGGCGCCCCGCCTGCCTCATTGGCAGAATTCACCCTCGGCGCTAATGATGGTCTTGACTACTATGATGGTTCGTGTTCTATGATAATACGGGTGCCAATCCTGATTCCTAGTATTAGTTTCCCTTGTTGATGGATATAACTTACCGGTCGCTATCACGAATACTGTTGGTTGCGGTGTTGCAGATTGCCCGGTCGATCTCGGTCCGAACTGTGCGTGTCTCCGTCTTCCTTTGATCAATCAATCAATCAATTGCGACATCTAGGTCCTCCTCCACTCATCGGTCCCTTCGATTCGTGGGGCTTCCCTGTGGGATGCAAGAGTGCCTGCGAGGCTAACTTGGATGGTAACCCGTGTAGGCATTCATACGTTCAGTAGGAGAATGTCCTAACTTTCACTTTAGCCAACTCGCCAAACTGCTGCTCCGGGCGGTATAATACGGCCTCAACCTGTCCTTCTTCAGGTGTACAGTACTACGGCTACTTCAGTGCGTTAAAAATTCGCAAAGATACTAGGTATTATTTTCGTTCTAACGACGCGGTACCACAACAGAGAATAACTGTCCGAACTCGTACTGCTATGCGTACGATGAATCAAGCGGCACAGCGATCTGGACTTGCCCCTCCAGAAAGCAGGCGGCGTATATCATTACGTTTTGTCCCCCGCAGCACTGAGATGGCAAATGGCAGAAGAGGACCATGTATGGTATAACGATATTCTGTAAATATGTGAGAGTTTTACTTAGTAGAAAGAGTCTCAAACGCACAATCCTTTGTTTTCCCGGTTACAAATACTTAGTAGTATACCTTGTTTGGTCGTGCGAAGCGGAGACTGAATGTTTTTTTTTTTGGACAAGCGGTACTTGGTAACAAGTACAAGGTGTGTGGTAACCGGCTAACCTAGTTCTAAACACCACGCTATGGCGACGGCCGGGGCCGTCGGTCGAGACTGAATGTTTTTGAGCTCCATCATTATGATCGAAGCTCGAGCGCTCAAGCTCCGTAAGTTGTCACTCTCTATCTGGCAGCGTCGCGGTGTCGCCAGCTGGTCCTCAAGTACTCCATTATTCATGTCATTGGCAATTTTTATCGGAAGTTCCTGACCGTAATGATGGGCGGCTTTAATAATTTCGCCGACAAAGCGAGCGGTATGATTCAATTTCCGTGCCACAATCATGGTCATGATTGTGCAGCTCCGACGACCGGTGGCATGATCGCCCAGCCTCAGCGAATCCAACTGTAACGAAGTGCGTATTCCTAGCGACTCACTAGGCGGATGATCAAGCATGCCAATTTCATTTTTGAATTCAAGTGGCGGCTGGTTAGTGTGCTTTCGATCGCAAGGAACTTGCTAATTTTTTGTAGTTGGATGGTATGTTCTAACCCTTCATCGGCCTTGTATAAGTTTTACTAATCTTCGCTTGTTCCAGGACTAAATAACATAAAATATGTATGTACATTTGACATCATGCCAGGGAGCACATGGTTCACTTTTATGTCATGTTTGCTGAGCGGAGTCCGATAGACATGGATCATTCGTGTTGCAGGTCGCATCAGACTAACACTGGCTGTGAGCTGTGCATTACAGCGGTTTGCAAAATCCTCGATACACGCCGAGTCGGGCACACCGTAAACGTGATTACGCCCGCTTCTTGGCTTTCAAGGTATAAAAGATACCAGTTTGATCAATTCTTGTGGTAGCGACACCAGGTCCTAGTTTTCGCTTTTCACTTTCTCATCTGCTTTAATATGCTGAAAATTACCCTTCTGTCGTCTCTTGCTCTTGTGTCTGGGGCCATTGCACAACGTACCCTAGTTGTTTACAATGGCTGCCCTTTTACTGTCTGGTGAGCATGACCATATGAGTGGTGGATTTGTTTCCAATGAACGTTTGAACCTTCAAGGCCAGCAATGTTCACGGGAACGGGCTCTGCTCCAGGCTACCCTGGAGGGTTGGTCTCTTTTCTGTCGAGTTTATGTGACTACTTACTGCCATTAAAGGTGGGAAGCTGGGGCATATACTTCAGTGACATTCCAAGTACAATACTTTTTTACCCCTCTATGCGCGGTCACTCATTCGAACTTACATTCAGGTCCCAAGTGACTGGACCGCGGGCAGAATCTGGGTGCGTTAGCGAATGGCGGGATCATCATTAACCTCACACCTCTTTTTTAGGGCCGTCGTGACTGTGACTTCAGCACCAATCCCGGCCCAAATTCCTGCCTTGATGGCGGTTGTAATGGCGGTTTGGTTTGCACCGGCACGGTATGACTTGTCATCCCGTCGAGTTCATTTTGTGATTTATCTCCGAACTAGGGTGTCCCTCCTGCCTCGTTGGCAGAGTTCACCCTCGGTGCTGGTGGTGTCGACTACTACGATGGTTCGTGCTCTCGGCTAATGCGAGTCCCTTCCTGACCATCTGTGCTAGTTTCCATCGTCGACGGGTACAACTTGCCCCTCTCCATCACGAACAACGTTGGCTGCGCTGTTGCCGACTGCCCTGTCGATCTCGGTCCAGGCTGTCCGTAGATTTATTTTCCTCCGGTTGGAATGATGAATTGATTGCAACATCTAGGTCCTGCACCACTCATTGGTCCCTTCGACTCGACAGGGTTTCCTGTTGGGTGCAAGAGTGCTTGCGAGGCTAATTTGGATGGCAACCCATGTAGGGATCATATGTCCAATAAGAAAGATGCCTAAACGTTCGCTTTAGCCAACTCGCCTAACTGCTGCACTGGGCAATATAGCACCCCAGCAACTTGCCCATCTTCAGGTGTAGAGTACTACAGCTACTTCAGTACGTTGATCCCCGCTTACATCAAGGTATCCGAGGTTTCGCTCTGACCACATGGCCTAATAACAGAGGGCAACTGCCCAAACTCGTATTGCTACGCGTACGATGATGCGACCGGACTCAAGACTTGCCCTTCTGGTGACAATGCTGTGTACACCGTCACGTTTTGTCCTCCTTAGTTTCGCATTTCACCGCGTTGGGTGGCAGATTCAGGAAAGATTATTTTTACCAGTTTTTTCGAGAGTGCAACATTCTATTAGTATTATGCGAAACAATTATACTTGATCAAGTGTTTACCGAGTGGCGTGAGTGGCGTGATTCGGTGATTATATGCCATGCAACGTTTGCTGAGGTGCTCTTTGGGCCTAAGGCCTCATGACCAAAACGAGTATGTCGTCGTGTGAAGTATAGTGGCGTATCATGCATCATGATCGAGCATATTGTGGGAACGGAGTGAGCGGTTGCCTCGCTGGGGAAAACATGGCCAATAGGATTTGGTAGTGGAACCTTCGCTGAAGTGACACTGCTTCCAAGATCCGTCGGTAGGTAATGACTAGTGAGTGGTAACTACTTACACACTTACAAGAGTTGAATCCTGTCTACCGTCTACCCGTATCATTAGAGGGGCAGACTATCTTCCACATACGCATAGAAATGACTGCGAATCCACCCACGGATGTTGTGTCGGAGAGGGAAAGCACCCTACGCGACGGATTCTGCGGCCTTCAGAGCCATTTCGAAGGAGTGTAATAGGGATTCCCTATCCTCCAAACCCACGCTGATACGCACTAATCCCTCTTCAACACCGTATTCTGCTGCCCATTTGAGCTCGGTGTAATGCGCAAGAATCGTGTATGGACAAGCCAGGGTGAAGTTTGTACCGAGACTAGGACCTTTCTGACAGGGCAGTGTGTCAAAGAAGGCTTTCGATGCGGCTAAGGATGTGAACGTCAGGGAAAACAGTCCACCATAGCCTCCATCGGGGAGTTTGCAGCGTAGGTAGTTTGCGGGAGTCGTGTATCTCGGATAAAAGACGTCCTTTACGGCGGCGGAGGGTATACCCTCGGCGACGGAGCGCGAACGGAGGAATGCGCAAACGGCCTGAGTATTTTCGTCGATCGTTCGAATACGCTGAGAAAAGTCGCGCGAGTTGCGTTCCATGAAGAGGGCATCTTCATCAAAGTATGTGTCTTCGTAGCTGGCCATCCGACTTTTCAATGTTGTATAGTGTCGTCCCTTTGGGTTGAGTATGAGGCTAAACATAGACATGAATTGTGCAAGTCGTGTCTGATATGCTGAGATCCAGCGTACCTCCCACCCATGGCATTTGCATCGCCACTAAAGATCTTGGAGAGACTTGTTACAACAACATCGGCGTATGGCAGAATCTCGACATTGACAAAGTTCCCGATGGTGTCGTCGATGACCAGCAAAAAGTTATATTTATCTGCTATGGCCCTGAGGCGCGGGATGTCTGGAGAACGCAGAAGTGGATTTGATGGGAACTCTGTGAAGACAGCGAGAACTGGAGGCTTCGTCGGGTCCTTACTGACTTCCTCGGCGAGATGACTTTCTAGCGTATCGATGTCTGAGCCTAGCCCATGACCAAAGAAATGTGCCCCTGGCCCCCATTTCTCTAAGATTTTGAGTGTATCGGTATACGGAAATCTATGGGTGAGAAAGGTTTGGCAAGCAATCAGCGTTACAAAAGAATAAGCTCACCCGAAGCAAACGCTTTTTGCAAGAGGTCGGGATTGAAGACAGAGTTGATGAGCATTCCAAATTGCGGCCATCCCTGTAGGGTAAAGAAAAACATCGTCTTCGCTGACGTCCTGAACTCCTCTGGTACTCGGCCCAATCTCGACGTCCTGCGCGCCAGCGCATGGTCCTTGTGGGCCATCTTGAACGTTGTCCCTGACAAGAACACCAGCTATACGCCTTCGAAGGGCACGCTTGGCAAACGCGGCAGCACTAATAGGCAGATTCCGCCCGTATCGTTCTTCAAGATATGTACTCTGATCGTCGCTAAGCATGTCCAAAACTGTTTTGATACTCGGTGTCTTGTTGGCACCTCCGGATGGAACCCATGCTGCCGGCTGTTTGACTGAATAGTATTTGTTGGAGGATTTGAACGGTGGTGTTGGCGAGTTCGACGGGGATGAAATTGAATGTGGGTTCTGCCTGTCGAAGCCTGGCAAAAGAGAAAGACAGTGCTCTGCAAACCGAGAGGAGACTCCTTGGCCGGTGTGTTGCCAAAATTGCTTTGCGATAGGTGAAATCTCGGCAGGAAAGAGCGCGATGTGCAACTCGGCACATGGACGTGTGTGCGCAGAAGGTTCTTCAGAACTGATAAAGTACCGAACAAGTCTGACATGCGTTGGGGTTCCCGCAAGTGCAGCTCGGTTGAGTATGAACGCTCGACAGTGATCTGCGATCCTTTTAGAGGGACACAGGAGACATTTTTCTTCGTTTACGCCGAATTTTTGTTCGCAGATTCTAGCAAGCTGAACAAAATGGGGTTAGGCCCGGTAACGCGTGATGCCAAAACGTGCCTTTTGGATGCTCAGATGTATGAAGAATCGTGGATAGCCAGAGACCATCGAATCCACAACGCGTTTCTCTCCCTCCTCATAGCCAACGTTGTCACTCCAGGTTGGAAGAGACACGGAGATGGCGTGCTGCGTAAATGGTGGTACTGCAAGTCCAAGAGTTTCACTTCCAACAGCTACGGCAGTCGCCATTCGATGTGATTTCGATCAAGCTACACATGTCGGCCGAAACTGTCTGAAAACCCGAACTCACACGCTCACCTGTGTGACCTTGCTATGTAGTACTCACAACCTTCTTGTTCTGTAACCCTTCAAATCATAAACGGTAGGTCCAGGAACGTTCAACTTACACCCATTGTAACTGCACTTCTTTATATCCCGCTTCCAATCGAACGGCATTTTTTCAGGAACCAGCCGGATTTCCATCATGTGGCACGCAAATATACTAAAAGTGGGCAGGAACGATCCTTCTGCATCCAGGATGTAGTACGTATATTGGGCTCTGTGACCAGGTCGCCGTGCCACATGCTGTGCGCGAGGCGCAGATGGCGCGGATAACAAGCCATGGGGGTATTTAGCCACCAGGTTTTTGTCATTTACTTTCTGACCCCTTGCCTCAGCGTCTGTCAATGGGATCTAATATTCGCGTCATCCCTCCTTTGGAGGATTCCAATCCAACTTTTGCGGGCGGCTTAGACGGGTTGCTTGGCGGTATAATGAATATCAACCCCAAGTTTCCACCGTTGCATGCATTGCCGTGTGCCAACGTCCATGTGGAGAGTTATTCTATCTGTGAGAGGCCAGGAAAGCTGGCTTGTAGCTCCTGCAAGCTTGTATCTTACTGTTCCAAGGTGTGTCCTTTTGTTTATGCGATGCAAGATGCCGATTCACGGATTTATCAGGAATGTCAAAGGGCTCATTGGGCAATTCACAAATCAGGTCAGCAGCAACTTGCAGGTGAGGCGTGTGGTGCTGATCTCGGAGCAGATTGCAAAGACCCAATCAGATCAAGTAATTGGAAGCCTAGATGGCTCGTCGAAGACCGCGAGCCCTGTTTCATCGACAGAACGGATCCATCGCCGTCCGAACAATTCGTAAGAAAATATCAAGAGAGGTTGTCGCTTGGCGCATCACTGTTCGCATCGATTTATTTCCGTTGAATCACAGAATACTGATGTTTCCTGACAGTTGGGGCAATGTTCCAGCCATGGACATTGTCAACTTACCGAATAACGAAAAGGACCCGAAAACAGACTTGTCACTTGCGTTCGCGGGTGGGTAGGTTGTTAAAAAAATGTGCTCTTTTCACTTAATTTGCTTCAGCATCGGGCGATATTCGAAATGTTGTCACAACGATCAATGCCCTTGGATCAGACTACTCTGGGAAACTCGACATCGTCCTCAATGACCTCAATCCCTGTATTGTATCCCGGAACATCATACTTCTTCTGATCTTGGGGACCATACCGGACGAAGTTATCGCCGCAGATATTGCTCTTCACTTCTGGTACTCTGTCTTCTTGCCTATGGAATACCGTCTCCGTATTCAGTCTATGGTGTCAAGACTTTTGAAGAAAGGCAATTCCTCCGGTACGATTGTCGCGCCTTTAGGTGCTCACTCGACATTGGCTTGTCTGGTCACCTCTGACGTTCAAAGGCTCATGATGGAGAATGTCGGGCCTGCAATGACTCAAGATCAGGCCCAAAACGAGTACAGGCGTGTGAGGAAGGCACCCACTCGTGTGGATTTTCAAGATCGAATGTACATGGGGTTGAAACCCTCACATCGCCTTGCATTTTTGGAGTATCGCCGATTTGGAATTGTACTCCCTTTTGGAGCCCTTAACGCCCATTGCAATGTACCCAACCCCTCACTTTTCTTGGAAGGCATGTGGCTACAGACTGATTACGCGGATCCCCTTGGATCCTGGGAGTGAGTAGCTGTTGCATCAGAAATCAGAAATTAATCATGACCGTCCCCCTTAGCTTGGGTGAAGTCTTTGCTGCTGGAAAAGCACATGGCGCTCAACCCGAAGATGTATATGGATGCCTCTACTTTTTTTTGTCAGACCAACTAAGAGCATTCTCTCGACTCATACGTCAACACCGCATCTCGTTCCGTGTCCTAACCTCTGAAGCATGCGCCCTGGCACAGGACATTGCGCAGGGAAAGCTTGCTCAAATCGGTATTCCGTCGACAACCCGTTTTGATCGCATCGACGTGTCGAACATCATGGACCCAAATTACGTTGGCATACGAAAAGTAACGGATACCTGGGGGCCGCTTCTTGCGAAAACCGACCATGCCGCTATCACTGGGTATTTCATGAATTGGGTGGCATTTACTAAAAATGCCTCTGCTCTGGAATCCGATCCGACTGACCGCAGAAACGCAATGAAAAAGATGGTAGAGAGCAAACGGGTACGTGATTTTTTTTCAAGTCCATTTTCTACCACCTGTACTGAACCTACCGCAGATTCAGATGGATGAGGACCCAAGGCTACTCAACTATCTCATCCTGGGTGGCATCGACACTTTCTTTGATACATCTGGCGCATTTTTTAGGTTTTGGAAGGATCATGGGGGTGACGAAATCAAACTCCAGTTAAGATCAACCCACCAGATCATCCCACGTGTACGTAGTGTGGATATTCTAAAAGACGTGAATTCTGAGCATTGAATATCGCACGCTGACAGCGCCTGAATACTGCTGTCAATGCTCCATTAGATGCCCTTCCAGACTTCGCCGATAATGAAGCATGGTATCGCTATGTGCGTTGGATACATTCTTTCGTTTGGCGAATAAACTTAGCTTGAATTGCAGACCCGACTGACCAGTTGGACATGGACGGAACGCTTCGTTGAGCTCGGTCATAAAAAGGCATAGGGGGAATGTCTAACATAGGTTCAGACGTCCTACTGTACACAGTAAGAAGATAGACAGTGCCCAGGGCTTGCTACACCGACGTCCGACGCTGACAACCATTACATAAATGAGTGGACTGGAAACAACGTTTTATTCCTCATGAGGGGGTCGAGGATCGTCGTGTGAGTCCTTGAGAGTTGCCGTGATGACTACCAGATTTCCGAGTTTATTAACAATTATCTCACACAGCATCCTGGCATGGCCGCCGACGCTACCAGTGAACCCTGCTCATCCGCGGAAAGTGTGTTTGCCTCCGTCATCAAATCAAACGATCCGCTTCGCATATTCGCAATGTCTGATTGCCATGCACTCGGAAATGCAATCGAGGACACACTCATGACACTTGTGCATCCTCCTCTGGAGTCGCTCCCTTGCTCAAACCACTGTCCGAATCCTGGAAAAGTGCCTTGTGAGAGGTGTAAGCTGGTGTCGTATTGTTCACAGGTAAGCCCGAGGTGGAGTGCCTCTCATTGATAACTTGATGGATACGATACGAAGAAATGCGAAAGAGGCCACAGGAGCGTTCATAAACGAAGTGTGTTTGTGCTCTCCGACTGCGATTCAAGTATAACTCCTGACCACAAGCTGCAGTCTGTGGTGTTCCCCTTCACTCGGCTAGTGGCACTCAGGACGACGACCAACGTTCCTCAAGTTCGCCTTCCCTGTCGCAGGGAGATGACAGCCAGACTGCACCAGCGTTTGTTTTGGTCTCTGTGAAGACCGTTTTCAGGCTGATTACTTGGATGTAGAACCATGCCTGCACAAGATATTGTCAACCTCAAAAATAATGAAATGGATAAGACGAGAGATCTTTCTCTGGCTTTTGTCGGTGGGTTGTTCTCCTGCCCTCTCTTCTCGCTCTCAGGCCGCGTTTCCATAGCATCTGCGGATCTGAGGAATACCGTACGCACAGTCAACGCACTAGGATCTGACTATACGGGACGTCTTCACATTTTGCTCAACGACACCTCAAGGACCATTGTGTCACGCACCATCGTTTTGCTGCTCATTCTTGGAGCCATGCCTAATGAAGCGGTTGCTGCTGACATGGCGCTTCACTTCTGGTACTCTGTCTTTCTACCAGAGGAGTACCGCCTTCGCATTCTTGCCTCACTGTTATTGATATTACAACGGCATACTGACAAGACAGAGCCCCTTTCTGTTAGTCTCGGTCGATGCGCGAAATTGACTTGCCTGGTGCCTCAGGAAATAACAGATCACCTGTTGTATACCGTAGGCCCCACACTGTCAACATCACAGGCGCGAGATGAATACGAGCGTATCCACGCAATGCCAGCTCGACTAGACGCCGGAAATGGAGCGCTTGTGGGGGTGAAACCTTGCCATAGCCTTGCATTTATGACGTTTCGGCGATCTGGAGTTGTTCTTCCTTTCAGCGTCAACGGCGACCACCACACTGTACCCAATGCCTCCTTTTTCGCCCCTTTTGGTGATTGGCTATCAGATATCGACAGGAACCCACTCGCATCCTGGGAGTATGTCCTGTTTTTGATCCCCGTTTGAATCGACTAACTCTACTCCATCTTACCCATTGCAGCCCAAACGAGATCATCAGGACTGGACAAGCATACGGGGCGCAAATCGAGGATATCTATGGTTGTGTGTACTTTTTCCTCTCCGACCAATTGCGAAACTTTGCGAAACGTATCAGAGAATTGGATGTCACATTTTATGTTTTCAATTCGGCTACGCACACACTCGGTCAAGACATTTCTGGAGGCCAGCATTCCAGATTTGGCCTTACGCAGAGCGTTCGGTTTAACCGCATAGATCTCGCCCACGCCCTTGCGGATCCCGAGCATATGCGAGACGTGTTGATCGCATGGACACCATTGTTGGCAGAAGGCGACATGGCCACGATCATTGGTGTCTTTTCCGACTGGACGCGCACCCAAAAGGATGGCAGTATCGCCGAAGCAGACGGAGCTACCGTCGCTCGAATCGTCGAAAAGTTGATCAGGTTGGGCAGGGTGATCACTTTCATCGCTCGTTTTCAAGTATGACATTGCTCACGCAATCTATACATGACAGTTGCCATCACTGGGAACGACGTTGGAAAATGCGATCACCACGGAAACGGCGGCGCTGGACGCGGCATATGACAATTCGAAGGCCTTCTCCAAGTTTTTGAAAGCGATCGGGCTCAACACTGTACTTCGGGAGTTGATGCTCAAGCGTCGGCTGAGACACTCCATTCTCCCTCAGGTACGTCGTGTGCGTCGAAATCAGACCTGGCACCCACGCTGAGCACTGGCGAAAAAACAGAGAATCAGGATGCCAATTGACGCAAAATCCTCAGACTTGCCTCACATGCCCGACGACGAGACATGGTACCGATACGTGTGTTCATTCCGCGTTATAATGATTTTCGCCAAGCGTGTCCCCTTACAACACCAACAGGTGAGGTTAGCCAAGATCTCGTTCACGACGCGTTATATAGAGATTGTGCGCAGTGGCTTACGGGTCGCGTGATCTGGTACCAGCCCGCCAAAAGTTTGTTCACTTGTATGTGTGATCACGCCAGTGGTTCAAGTTGTTGGTACAATGATCATCGTTGTTGTGCCAAACCCGTAGCTCTTTATTCACGTTCAAGTTGTACTCGGAACAAGAACAAAACAGTTCCCTTGAACCGCTGCCAGCACAACCCACGCTTGTTATTATCAGCTTTCAAGCGCCTCAATCCGTCCGAATGGATGTTGTCGTCAACGGCAACTAGCACGGCGGCCTTATGCAGGAAATCCGGAAACCGGATCTTATCTTTATGCTACAACAGCATCGAGAGCAAATGGGATTAAAGCGACACCGTTGCAGGCAAGAATGGGACTCACTGGCAACTCGGCCGCCAGCTTCACGAACTCAAACTTTTGGGACAGAACTATAGCTTTTTCGACACGTTCCCGGTGCATTTCTGGGTAGTGTCTCGATTTCTGACTTATACCTCTGATTTGAATTGAACGGCGGCCGGTTCGCGGTCGACCCTGGCCTAGTACTCATTCATTTCCAGCGCTGCAACCTGTGCCATCATTTCCCGAGAGGTTCTTGATTTCTCTTGTCGTTTTGTGGGCATGAATAGATTTGGCTAGCCATTTCCTGATTCTTGGTCCGTCCGCATCGTGTTGAATTCGATAGGTCCCTTTATTCCTTCCGGGCCTCGCTGTACCCACTCTGAACTCTGACGCGCAAGCTATTCTTTGTTCACCGGTTTTGGAGTCTAACTGCATTGGATGTCATCACATCACCTCGGTAAATGATGTGAAATTCGAGACGTCACGCTTTGGACACAACTTGAAACGTGGGTACAATGTGTTGGCTCCCCTCTCTCCATTTCAAAGGTGCCGTTTTCTGGACACGGTCAAGAACTGCCGAAATGTTTGTACGTACTTTCTGTTTTTGCGCTGCGTTCTGGGGACCATCCCTTGTTACGTGCGACACACCGCCTGGTCTTGTTTCCAGATAGCGTCCGAGATCCGTTGCTCCATTTGATAAACAGATGGCGGCAGACCACGTACGCTTCCCTGATATCGACAGAAAATAGAACTCACGATGCGCCTCGAATGCGTGGGCATGTGATAACCTAGTATCGCGTTCGATCTTGAGCTTGTCTCCCTCCCCACCGACGAGCGTCGCGCAGAATCTCTCAAGCAAGGCTTCCCACCCTTGTGGGGCTGCAGACCCCCGCAAGTCGGGAATTTCGGAAGCATTCTCGTGGGTGTTGCCTGTGTGCGCCTGAGACAGACCCAGGGTTCGATGCCACCTCGATCAAACAGACATCAGGACCGTTGGTCTCATTTCCTGCGCTTGTCATTCGTAATGGCTACAGGGCCCTGTTTCATTCTTTCTTGCCCTACAGTGCATGGATCTTAAGGTCGGAAGCATACCTTCGTCGATGTGATTGTTACCTTTTCCTTTCAATTTAGCATACGATCCGAACCCGACCGAGCGAGTGCGTATGGCAGTGTAGCTGTACGAAACGATCCACTTTGATCGTAGCCTGTCAATGAAGCGTTATTCTGTACGATGCGTTTGTGTTCCTGTCGACCACGCTGTCTTTTTAAAGCACCTGACGCGATCATTTGCTTCACGACCACGATGCGTTCCGTCTAGACATGAGCATACACCGCGAGCAGGATTAGATCCATATGTAAACAAAACTATACAGTACTAGTAAAAGTTCAACTCCGTCTGCCGAGCGTACTATATGTACCTCATGAGACGATGTCTTTCAACCGTCTCGACTCCCTGTTGTAAAACGCCATCGCACGCTCACACTCCTCTTCAAAGTCCATGCGGAAATTCGAGTGTGAGATGACCGTCCCGTAATCCTCTTCCTCTTCCTCTTCGTCGTCGTCCTCCACCTCTCTAGCAACAACATGTAAGAGAGATGCAGGCGGCGATGGTGAATGGGTTGCCTTGCATTCAGGGGGTGGTCTTATGAGCATCTCCAGGGCTTCGCACTTGGGGTGGTCTCGCTGAAAGAGACCGATCAGCAACTCCCATCTCGCGTACCACGAGAGTCCCCATTGACCAAAGCGGCTCCACGAGGGTGTCAAAGGTCTGGAGATGGGTGACGCGCGCTTTGAAGACGCTGCACGAGGATGCGCTTTACAAACCGGGCTATCGTCTGTGACCAAGGTTGAATCTGATTCCTCGTCGACATCTTCCGAGGTCGAATAAGAACTCAATGTCGACGAGGACACAGATTCTTGGACCTGCGCCATATTGTGCATGATTGCTGGTTGTACGACGGGAGAAGGGCCCTGTTGCATATCGAACACGTACAGCATCTTGTGCAGCGTCCAGAGAGGGTACCTAAAGAAACATCGATCGATATTGACAGAGTAGGGATCCCTCAACGCCGAGATATCCCCTACACGGGGATAGATAGATGATTGGATGTCTTGTTCGTATCCCTTGGGCGGGATATCTACGAGGTCGCGTTCGAGACCGGAAGGAGGAGGGCGCATATACGGGCTCTCTACGACGCGCGCGGTGGCGAGACCCGTATATGCGTCATTTCTCATCGATTCCTGCTCTATGCGTGACTGCCATTCAACCCATTCTTCATGCCGCGAATTCCAAAAGATCTTTTGTTGGAGAAGTGCGCTGCGGGAGAGACCATGGTGAGGGTAATTGGGCCTCTGCATTGTGCTGTGGGGAGGTGGTGTGGGTTCCTGTGCATCGACTTGGAGTTGCACCGATGGCGGGCGGACGGGTATTGGTGCCTGGGGCTGGATGACGACCTGGCTGGTCGGGGAGTCTGATGGCGCATGTGGCATATGCGATTCATTCTCGTGGAGGTCCGTGGTGTGTGGCGGATCCGCAGTTGGATGAGTGAGATCTAGAGGCGCGATGTCGACTGCAAAGGCATCTTCGTCGATAAATGCGTGTGAGGTGGACACCCAATCCATCCCAGAGTCGTCTTCTTCCATGCAAAAGTCAAGACGGCTCGGAGAACGATCTGGAGTGCGTGGTTCATCTGGGTCGTCGAGCAAGGGATCCATGAAGAGTATTCTGAGAGAAAGGCGCGTCTTAAGCAGTGCGCGTCAAGGTCAAAGCAGGACGAGAGTGTAAACACCCACAAAGCGACGCGACACGCCTGCTTGGTCACGTGTATTGACTTTCCTCAAAGGTATTACAAGAAAACACACCAAAAAATTGGATCCCTTTATTTTCTATTAAACCTGAGGGTCGTCTTGCGCATCTTTTCAGAGTGCTCAGAGAACGGCACTATGTATCCGCCCAACGATGCTACTAGCCCTACCCTCTGATCCGCAACCGTGTCGCCCTCCGCTGGCGGGGAAACGACCTGTATGATTGCTTGGGTCTCGATGTTGTGGATCTCAATTGTGCCGTTGGCAAGCAATGTCGTAATGTTCGGGTAGTCCAGAGCTGTAAAAGTTTTGGCCTGTCCGCATACGAGACAAGTCGCATCAGGACTCACAGACGGAGAGTGGATGACTCGGCCATTCGACTGTCCCTCTCACTGGATCACCTTCCCCCGAGATGAAGATACCGATGGTGCTTGCACCCGTCCACGAGAGCAAGAGAAACTCGTTTCCGGACACAAAGACGATGAACGGCTTGATGGACGGGTCGCCATCCGGTGCCTGATTGAAAGGAAGGATGGGAAACATTTGGGCGGACTGCAGATCGACGATACTGTAGTTCTGCTCGTCAGCAACGCAGAGGCATTGGCCTGCGCGTCGTGCTAGCCGAGCGCCGGGTTGGAATGGGATTTCCTATGCAACAGGTTTCGTCACCTGAACTTGGGCAAGCAGACTCGGACAGACCCTAGAGTAGACCAGACGTTCCTCATACAGGCTGTAGAGCGCGATGGCGTTCCGCTTGATGACACAAAAGTCGAGCGGTGGCAGCTTACTCGGGACGTCGTGCGCGGTGGGCGGAACCCGCAAAAGATGGTGCTGGTCGACCGCAAATGTCTCCACATGGCGAATCGACTTGGTATTAGGTACGGGGTCGAGGGAAGGCAAGGTGTAAAAGTGGATTTGACGGTCTTTGAGCGTATCTTGAGTGGGGCCGAGTGAGACATCGACGTCCGCTTACCGGTTAAAATGAGCACGCGAGACATATAGGGGATGAGGACGAGTTCGTCGATGGGCTTTCCATTGGGGAGACTCTGACGCGAGAGGAGGGTGTAGGACTCTTGCTGGAAGAAGGAGGAGTGCAATTGCGCGCAGGGTCAGGCTCGACCGACTGACCTTGGTTGGATCTGGGTCAGCCTGGAGTGCATACCGTAGCAGCTCGCCGTTGGTGCATCCGACATAGACCTCCGAGCCTGGATCGATCCGATGGGTGAGGTGAACGACACGCGTCGCGTCGTGCTGTACATACCGAGCGCCTGGGCACACGAGACGTCGCCGACGGCTATTGCGGGTACGATGGGCTGGGTGAAGTAGGGCGGAACGTCGTCGCGAACGTTGTTGGCGGTCATAACTGAGATCGTGTGTAAGTACGTAAAAGTGACGCTTGCGATCGCACTAGGACGGTCATGCGCACAGACTTGCCCTGCCCGCTCTACAAGCTACTCTCCCTCTCACTCTGACCGCCATCATGCAGCCCGTCGCGATCACTCCATTCCGAAGGGCGTCCCTCCCCACGACACCATCTGGCCGTGAATCACCGTCGGCCTCGGCGATGCCTCCATCGGCGTCTGCAGGCCCAGACGCCGAGAGATGGGTCGAATCTTGGGCCCAAGTCCCCGCCAGAGGTGCATCGTTCTCAATCTCGATCTAATAACCGCTCACTTTCTCCCAGATCTTATCGACACTCGTATCGTGGCTGTGGACGCGGACTGCACCGTCGAAGACGCATGCGATGCACGTTTGACGCTCGTTCGCCGTCGTCCTCGCTCACCCTTCCTTGTAGTTGCTTCTCAAAGAAGACATTTCGTGTCTGGCGGTCAAGGCTCTGCCTGACGCACAGACGACTGTCCCGTTTCTAGGCCTCTTTGACGTGCGCCTCCATGACATCCTGATGACGTTCCTTCCTGACCGTGCTACAGTTCTCGGATGTAAATGCATTCTTGACGCTGGCTGCCACGCGACACACGATTCCGCCTCACGAACTCAAAGCCAACCCCCGGGCAGACCAGATCATGTCCGCAGCGCGCTCTGGCGGAGTTCCCGTCCACCTGGTTAGCAGTGCGTATCCTAGCACCCCGTCCTTTCTCGATCTGATCCACATCAGACCTGTCGGAGAAGAATTTCCTCGAAATTCTGCCCTACGACGCGACTATAGTATCCCTGTTGGCTGTCTTTGCCCGTGGGACGCACAGGGGTAGGTCATTCCTCCGTTTGGCGATACCATTCGACGTTGAAACGTACATGCAGTGCTCGTGGGCGCGTCTTCGCCGTCCGACACGTATCTGGGGATGGTATCCGACATGGGCCTTCTATCGTGGTTCTCTGCCTACGCCGAACGAACGCCCGCATTCCAAACTTACCTCACAAACTCGCTTTATTCGCTGACCCTTCCTTCCCTCCACATGTACGCCTCGGTTGTCGCCACCACGAGCACAGCACAGGTCCTCCATGTGATGCGACTCATGAGTGAGCAGGGTGTGAGCAGTGTCGCCGTGGTCGATGAGGATCTAGGGACATTGCTCAGCGCCGTCAGCGTCACCGATGTTGGCAAGGTACGACGGCCCTCGTTCCCATCCTCCCTCGGTTGATTCCTTGGGCCTAGATCGTCGTCCCGTCCCAGAGCAACCAGATACTTTCCATGCCTGTATACCAATTCATTGCGCAAATCAAGGTGCGCGCACGCTTGTATCGTTGCGTGCGATGCTGACGCCGACGCCGACGCCGACGCAGGAGCGCGACGGGCTGACGGACGGTGTCGACAAATATCCAGGTGCGTAACGGTGCCATCTTTGCAGGACAAACGCACCGATGCCACCGATCGCACAGTCTACGTCGTATTCCCCACCAGCACGCTCTCATACACGATCCAGAAGCTTCTCGCCAGTCCGTCCCTCCCCCCGGTCTCTCTGTACGCACACACACGCTGACCCGCAGCACAGCCAGCTCGCACCGGCTCTTTGTCACCGACAACGACTTTTCCGGCTCCTCGTCTCCGTCGCTCTCCAACACGGGGAGCGGCAACCTCTGCGGGATCGTCTCCATCGTCGACAGTGCGTGTTCCTCCTCTGTTTGACTCTCGCCCTTTGCACACCGCATCGAGCAGTTCTCTCCCTCTTTGCTCTCATCGCCAATATCCCCGACGTCGACCCGACGCGGCGCATGCGCCACAGACGCGCCTCATCGTCGTCCTCGCAGTCCTCGCGCGATTTGACTGCCAGGTCCCGCTCGGGCAGCCGGACGAGCATGCGTTTGAGCGCAAGTCCGCGCATCGTTGCGACTACGGCGGATAAACGCAACTCGCTCTCGAATTTGGATGCGTTTCAGTGGTCGGAGTTGGTCTCTCCTCGAAAGGAAGAACATAGGTAAGCGTATATGCGCGGGTGGGGACGATGTCATTTTCCCCCTCGAATTATTCGACCATTCTCAGCCATGGCCACGGGCGTCGTAGCCCCTCCATCTCGTTACTGGGCATACCATCGCCATTCAGTGAAGTTGGCCAGCTGTAGGACCTTTTCGGATAGTATAGCCAACTCGTCTTTTTTTCTCTCGAGACAACGTAGTGCATACATGCAGAAACTGAATGACAAGCGTGAATAAAAGTGCATACAAAGTGCATACTTCCCGTTACCGAGGCCCGAAGTAAAAGTGAGAATCTAAAGTCTGATTCTAAGACACAAGATTAACGAAAAAAGGCAAACGATATAGTAAGATAGACCAAGCCGAGACAATCACTGCGCGGCGTCTCCGTTATCTGGGTCATTCTGAGCTCCTGCCTCTTCCTTCCTAGCGCCAATGGCTTTGGCGAGGTCGCCGATCCGCTGTGCGATTTTCTCGAGCATCGGCTTGACCCCATCTCTAACCTCTTCAGCGACGCGGTGGACCTTGACCCCGACCGTCATGTCGGGAGTCGTGACAATGTTGTGCAAATCTGTAATGGCCTTGGAGATGTCAGGATAGTTGGCTTGAAGAGTGTGCGGTAGGTCAGCAGTAGATTGTTGCAGCTTCTGCAACTCGAGAAGCATGCTGTCCGAGAGCGCATGAATGCGCGTCTGAGCGCCAGAGATCGACGCAGAAGCGAGCCCCTGAATAGAATTAGCCGTGTCGATAGCCTTTTGGCTGAGTGCGAATGAGGACTTATTTATGGATGACGACATGATTACTCACACGATGACGCTTTGTTGCTGAAGCTGCTTGAGGTGTTCCGAGGAATAGACATAGACATTGTTGCGGAGGTGTTTCGAAATGACGAGGGCGCGCTGGTACTGGTACTGACATTCCGAGGATGGTGAGCTGGTGCCGGACTCGCTGCCAACCTTGTTTACTGCGTTCTCAAAATAGTCGACGATGGGCGTGAATTTCTATCCGCGCTTGTTAGAGGTGTCATAGTAGGAGGCAGAGATCGCGTGTGACCAACCTTATCAATGCCCTCTGCAACGCCGACGGCGGGCGTCTTGACGGTCTTGTCAAAATGTTGGTTTGCAGACGACACGACGCTGTCGCGCCTTTCGCGCACGTAGGAAGCAACTTCCTCGGGCCTTACTTTAAAGGGGTAGGGATACTTGTGCTCGATGGCATCCAGACCCTTGTTGGCATAGCCATCCGCAGAGAGGATGAGGGGGGCGAGACGGATCTGCAAGGGCTGAGAAAAGCTGTACGCTGTTTGTGTGAGGACCTGGGCGGCGTGGTAGGGGGAGCGGGTGAGGAGGTTGGAAGAGAGGGTGGAGTGTAATTGATCCAACGAAGAGGCGATGATAGGAATGGAGGCGACGCGAGACAGGACGGTGATCTCTGGCACTTGCGGCTTGGGCTGGGCCTCGGGCTGGGATTGCGTGGCGGCGGCCATGAGAGAGGGGGGAGATGAAGAATGTGACGCGACAGCGGTATCAAGACAGGGTTCATATACTTTTTCGGAGATGCCATGTGATTTCCCTTTCACGCAGCGCGCGCCTGTCACGCTCGATTTGTCACAAGTCCAACTCGTAGCGGGCTTCCTTTCGCTTTTCACGAGGATCATCGGGCGTGTCTCTGCAGACCCCCCTGTTACAAGGCTCGAATCGTTGGCGGTAAACGTTTAAGGTCTTCGACAATGTGATATGTTGCAATCCGACAGATCGTCCCCGGAGTTCGGCGATGGAAATAACACTTTAGGGACTCGTCAGCCTTGGTTCTTCAATCACATGAATCTCTTCAGGCGATAAAAGAAACGAGACGTGTGATTAACAGTACCTCGTATGAGGGCTAATCGGATGACGTCATTATCAATGTAAAATATTCCCTTTTGTAGCTTGAGCGGTCAATGCCCTACCCCCACATTCCACAAGATCTGCAACACGGCATTTCCGTCACAGTCCAGACGAAACATGGGTCTTTGAGAGGTGGTCGAACTACGAATGGCGCCGCCGTCTTTCTGGGTGAACATTCAAGCGTGTCGCCTCCGTGGATGTCACTGATCCTTATCCAGAGGTTCCGTATGCCTTGCCTCCCGTGCGATTCCAGGACCCTCGGCCGCTTCCAGAGCATTACCGTTACCAAGACAAGCATTACGTGTTTGAAACCAAGCGTGAGCGTATCTGTCTTCTTGCCTTTGCTTACGCTGAGTGCTTCAGATTGCTATCAACCCAACAACGACGGGCAAGCGCAAGGTATGTCTGCATCGAGCTGTCGTGTCTCCGCATCTCACGCTCTGTCGAGGCATTCCGCCTGTGGATGTGAAGGGGTTGGGAGATCCGTCTGAGGACTGGTGGGTGTAATCGTCCCTGCGAATCGGATCTCGCCGATGAGCACATTGCAGTCTCTTTTTAAATATCGTGGCACCTTCGTCGTTCACCAGCACTTGCAAGTTTCCCGTCAAGGTCTATCTTCATGGAGGGCCAGTGAAATCTTTTTCGTGCTAAACCATTGATCGTCATGTGTCTTTTTTCCAGCTTTTTGCAATTTGGATCACCTCATGGGTTGAAAGCCCAAGCACAATACGTAGCCCAGGAGCGTTCAGAAGTTTGGGTAAACGTTGGATATCGTCTCTCGGTACTAGGATTTCTGGCATGCGATGAACCCAGGGTGGATGGAAACTTTGGATTCAAGGATCAATGGCTTGGATTACTTTGGGTTCGAGAACATATCGCGGCATTTGGCGGTAAGAAGCAAGTCGATCGTAAGTTAGGAACCATTCTAATAGCACGTCGGACCAGGTGACCCGGAGAACATTCAACTCGTGGGACTATCAGCGGGTGCGAGGTTTCTAGACGGGGTGATTTTCGAGCTGATGGCTAGCCTATCTAAAAGGTGCACACGCTATCCACCAGATCTTGCATCACATATCTCGACTCGCGGAAGGACAGAGATCGCCGATCAGATCGGCAAGGTTGGAATCCAACGCGATGATGTGAGTGTGGTATCTATATGCGAACCAGTTCGAGTGTGATTAAAAATGCACAAGGATCACTCCCAAGACAGCAAAAGAGCTTCGACCGCAATTTGAGGCGCTATGTCACACATTGGGACTTGACCCGAAACAACCAGACGTTTTGGATATACTGCGGGATCCAGAGCAGGTTCCTGCGGAGAAACTGATGAATGTGATCGAGACGGACGCAGTCGGTGCTGTCAACGGAACGTTCCGCGGTTGTCTGGATGGATCATGGATGGCGGCCGATCCTGACCCAATGACGTGGCAACGGAGTGGTGAGTTTGGCAGGAAATTGGGCGAAAAGGGGGTGAAGAGCGTTGTGGTCGGACACGTTTCGGAAGAATGGTACCTGTATTCGATCGCGCATCCGATTGATAGCGCGGCGGATATCGTCCCGAACCTGTTGCGGTACTATCCACAGGAGTATGTGGGGGCATTGATGAAGATGTATCCCGATACTGCGACGGCGGAGGGATGGAAAAGGCGGTATGGAGAGATTTTGTCGGACGGGCAAGTTCACATTGCGACGCGATTGCTGGCGAGAGATCTACGGCTAGGGGGCATTCCGGCGCTTCGGTACGAGATACGATGGACGCCGGAGGCGGTCCGGCGTAAGGGTAAGATGGCAAGGATGGTTTGGATGTGATACTGAACGGTTGACGTCAGGGTACGTGACACACGGGACGGACCGTTGGCTGTGGGCGTTGCGAACGCCGGGCGTGGACCTGCCAAAGGCGGTAGAGTGGCTTGATGCGGTGGAAAGGGAGGTTGCCAATCTGGAGCGGGAGGGTGATTCGGGTAGGGCGATCGAGTGGGTGCTGATGCTCAAGGAGGACCAGAGTATCGGATGGGCGAAAGACGTGCACTGGGAACGACTGCTTACGATTGCGAGCGTGCTGCCTGCCGTTTGATGAGGACGACGATTCATTAATTGCAATATTGACGAGTGCTACTAGTATTCATACACGCTCAGAGAGTGACGGATCTGGACAAGACCAGCTTGCGGTCCTCTGTCTCCAGAGGGGCGCGGGCGTCGATCAAGTACCACAACTTGACCCAGATGATCAAACCTCGTCCGTACATGGTGCGTATTTTTTCGTAGGTGCCCAGATGCGCGGTGTCGGATGCGCGCATGGTGATGATGCTGTGAAAGAACCATTCTTCGAGGACGACGATGCCGAGGCAGAAAACGGTGGCGAGATAGGTGGGGAGGGTGTAGGTCGTGACTAGATTCTAGGGGTGAGCACGTTGACGAGGTGAGAGGAGGAATGATGCTTACTGAAGATGGCATGGTAGAGGACGATGATGGAGTGAAAGACCCAGACGGCGCAGTGTGCGAGACAGCCGAGGGGGTGGTAGAGGGTGGAGGAGCGTTCTGCGAGGCGAATGTACGCCCGAGCGGAGAAGTAGGCCCACCAGAACGGGACGAGTGCAAGGAGAAAGCGGAGGGAAGGACGAGCTGGATAAAAGAGAGATACGGAGAGAGATACGGGCAGGTAGACGGAAAGGACCAACGCTGCGTGCGATGCGAATGAACTCATATTAACGAACTTGTGCTGGATAATAGGGGCTAAGCTAGTGGCACATATCTGCACCGCCACATCCTAATACTCCAAATAGCACAGCCACTTTTTTGTTACTGTAATGCTCGCTCGAGCTCGACTTGGATGGCCGCGTTATATCACGCCTTCCCCGTCCTCCATCGAGGTCGCGTCCATGCCATATCCAAGGTCGTTGCCAGACCCGTCCGTGTTCGAGCAAGTCTCGGACGAGTACACAGACCCGTCCAGCACCTCCTTCACCCCGCGCACCTCCTCCGACACCCTCCTCAGACTCATCGACCAGCGCAGGTTCGTCGCCGCAGACTTCCTCCGCAAGGACATGGCCGCCCACGACGTGCACATCCCCCACCATCCCCTCTACTTTCGTGCTGCCCACCACGCCATCTCTGTCCGCACAAGACGCCCCCGCGTCGAGCACTCTGCCGACCTCTTTGCTGCCTGGCTCGCCCTCTCTCCGGATCGCAGCTTGACCGAATCCCGACTGTACGCCATCCGCCGCCGCCTTTTCCGTTCCATGGACTTTCTTAATCTCTCCTACATTTACCGCTTTGGCGTCGCCATCGCCTCCAAGGGCTATGCCTCCCACGACGCTGCCATCCAGACCCTCTCCACCCTCGCTCGCTATGCCCCTCCCTCTGTCGTGCAGAGTTACCTCCGCGAGATCGAGGACGCTGCCCACGTCTATTATTCAACACTCGGTACCGCACCCCCCTCCCACTTTCTTTCTACCGCATACAACATCGCCATCCGCACCCTTGCTCTCGCAGGCAAGCCGCACGCCGCACTCGCCCTCTTGCATATCGCACACGCACGTGACGTTTCCCCATCCCACTCTACCCTCTCCATGGTCGCCAAACGCGCTCCAGATTCGGTTCACCAGATTCAACTCCTCTTTCCCCACTGGTTGACGCCGCGCCCCAAACGCCATACCCTCAAACCGACCCCGATCCCCCCACAATACACTCGCCCCACCCCGGGGTCCCTCCCAGCATCTCTCCGCGCCCTCCGTACCGCCTTCCGTTCCCCACATCCTCCCTCCACCGACGCCCTCTACAGCTTCATCTCCTCCTACCACGCCCTCGGACGCACTCGCGCCCTAGCCCTCCTTCGCACCCTCGCCTTCCGCCACCCCAAACACGCCTCCGTCTGGGGTCTCACCGAGATGCTTCACTTTCGCGCCAAACGCCAGCCCCTCCACGTCCTCTTCGTCTTTCAGCACTACTTTTACCTCGTCGGCGTCCCTCACGTCGTCCGCTCCTTCCTCCAGCCCATCCGGGATCCCGTCCTCACCTTGCCCCATTTACCGACCTGGAGTGCCTTGCATCATTGGCCATGGCAGCATGCCAGGTTGTCCCCGTCCCGCCATCACACAGCCCTCGTCTGGGAAGCCGTGGTCGCTCTCAGCCCGCGGTCCGCGTATGCACGCTTGTACCAATCCCTCCTCGTCCTCGTCCGCCGGAACCGACAGCCCAGTGCGTCCCTCGATCCCCCCTCGGTCCCGGGATCCAAGATCCGCCTCGAGATCCCCCCCGACGCCTTTGACGCCGCCCACTTTTCGCCCTTTGTCGCCGCGTGGGCGAGGGGTCTCCCGGTCCAGGCCGCACGTGTCCTGAGCGACATGGTCAGCCTGGACATCCAGCCGACCCTCATGCAGTGGAGCATGGTCGCTCGCGGGTATGCCCAGCACGGGGACCCGGTCGTCGCCCTCGGCGTGTTGGATCGGTTCGTAGATCCCAACCAGGGCGGTTCGACGGCCGATCGAGATCTCGTGCTGGGCTTGCACACCAACGTGCTGCGAGGCTTCGTCCTCGCCGGCGACGTCCAGCACGCGCAAGAGGTCGAAACACGGCTCGTCGACCGGTTGGGCTACCGTGCAGCAGACCGGCCGGCGACGGACGCGAGCATTCAGTTGTTGAGAGCGCTCGAGGCTACCTCCGGGTGGTGCGTTGATTTCGGGGTTGCGCGCACGTTGCTTACTCGGGAATGATGTTCTGTCTAGATTGGACTTCGGTGTCTATCATTGGTGCGCGCCTGATATACTTTACCCGAGAACACGTTTCGCCCCGTTGGCAGTTCATCCGCAGCGCTCGGTTGTCACATACACGGTCGTTGTATATCGTACGTTGCTATGGGCGCGAAACAATCGGATCAAACAAACTAGGTTCATGAATGCGGCATCTGTAACTATTCGGAAGGAAAGAAAAAAGGTAGGGCTTGTGGTACTTGTCACTATCAAACGTCCGTTTCCGTCAGTGTCCGCGATAAGAGTGCAATACGTAGAAAACAAGAATCGAGGCGTCAATCACGGTTGGGATCACTGATCCTGTATACACCGAGGTCACGAAAGCGGAGAAACAAGGATCAATGGGTGGGATATAATTGGCATCTCGCCATTGGTCCGTAGTAGGATAATGAATGGAGACAAGAAGGAAAAAAAAAAAAAGTCGCAGAAAATTTTTTCGTAGGGAACGAACAAGATCCTTCAAGAGTTTTTTCGGAGATGAGTGTACGCTGGAGGGAGCTCGATTGTCTCTGGTGATGGTTCCGGAGCATTATCGCTTGGCCCAGCGTCTTCGTGCTGGATGATATTGACTGCTCTGAGTTGCCGCGATATGCCCGACTTGCGCGAGTTTGACAGCCCTGTCGTAGACGGCGGATGCGGCAAAACGCCCGATTCGAGTTCGGGTGTAGTGGAGCGTGGATCTGAGAAAGACGTCAGGCCAGATAAACGCTGCCGTGAGCTCGTGAGCGAGTCAGACAGCAGGGCAGAGCCCACGATAGAATGACGTTGGACGTCGTCTGGCGTTGACAGGGAAGAGGACAGCGTGGGTGCGGTAACGAGATAAGGGTCGGGTTGCAGATACGGTGGGGGTTGGTAATTGGAGGGTTCGTTGTCGTCAGGATCGCCGTGAAGGAGATTGACGGGACGCTCCTTTGTCGACTTTGGTGCGGTCTTGCGCCGAATCACGTAAAAGGCGGTCAATCCGAGAATGACGATCGCCGCAACTCCCCCGATGACGCCACCTGAAACGGAAGATGAATGTGTGGGATCGAGAGAGAAGCAGATTTTACTTGCCAACTATGGCACTGGTGTTGGAGCTGCTGGCGATCGCGATAAGCGTGCGGCAAGGGGGCGAGGTTGCTTGGATACGTACCTGCCGCTGCTTCCGCCAGTCGTTCCACCGCTGGCGTTGGTGGGATAAGATCCACCAGCGGGTGAACCGGCAGTAGACGATGGGGATGCGTCTGATATGCATGAGCTATTTGGGTAGAGACCGGCAGAGACGGTGTAAAGTGCACTGCCCCCCGAGCCGAGACCACGCCCGTCACCAGCGACAACGATCAGCGTTGTGCCGGCGCGGACAGAGGGGGTCCACTCGAAGCCGGTGCCCTCGTCGGTGACGTTGGAGAGGGTGCCGACGGGTATCGAGAAGGACTCGCCCCCTGGAATGACGCCCTCGAAATTGGTGTTGCTGCGGCTAGGGGTGAGTGGATGCAGATACGAAAGAAGAGGGCGTACCCTTGCACTTGGGAGGCTTCCCACCAGAGCCTGCTTGCGTTGCACTGCACGACCTGATTGGGCGGGTTGATGTTGAAGGGAAAGTCGGGCGAGACGGACTGCGTTGCGTTGAAACAAGAAGCATCGGTGCTGTTGAGCACGCTGGCGGCTACGCTGGTGCCACCGGAACCAAAACCAGACTGATCGCTGACCTGCGCGCGGGATGGGTCGCGAGAGCGGGGTGATATGAGGGGGACTCACGACTGCGACAAATTGCGAATCTGCGGGGAAGTTGAGCTGGAAGCTGAGCTGGGCGTCGTTGCCGGGGAACTGCCGGGACACGATCGTGCGGACCTCGACGTTGTTTGGGAGTGGAGTGGGGCCATATGGGATGATGAGCACGCTGTAAGGGGGCTCGCCGGAGCCAGAGATGGAGATGGAGAGATTGGTGCACTGCTGGGGTTGGCTAGTAAAGGAAAAAGAATAGGCAGCGACGAGGGGGAGGAAGAGGAGGGGGAGGAGGAGGAGGAGCATGATAGTCACATAGACGCAGCCGAATTCGAGGTCGTTGTAACAAGAGTATAATTAGAATTAGAATTGGCGGAGATGCAAATAACGAAAGTCAACCACAAACTATCACGATCATCATGAACCCGGACACGCCTCCAAGACCGCCACCGGTAAAGTACAACGCCCATCTAGGCACACGCTGGCAAAAGGAAAAGGCTGCCGCTGGTGTCGGCGCTTTCGACTTTCCAGAGGACCCGAAGTACATCGGTCATTGGGTCATTGGCGAGTGCGTCGGCAAGGGCGCAAGCGGCCGTGTTCGCATCGCAAAACACCGCCGCACGGGTCAGCTCGCCGCCGTCAAAATACTCCCCCTACAGCCCCTCGTGAACTCGCGCGCGTCCTTGTCCAGCCATCTCGCAAAGTCGGAGAAGCAGCGTCTCGGCATCGACAGGGAAATCATCATGATGAAGCTCATGAATCACCCTAACATACTCCGCATATACGACGTCTTCGAAGGCGAAAACGAACTCTATCTCGTCCTCGAGTACGTCGAGGGCGGCGAGCTCTTTGACTTCCTCGTCAACCGCGGCCGTCTCCCCCCACTCTATGCTCTCGCCTTTTTCAAACAAATCGTCTACGGTCTCAACTACGCCCACACCTTCTCTATCATCCACCGCGATCTAAAACCAGAAAATATCTTGATTCACTCTCTCAACCCTCCCCTCATAAAGCTAGCTGACTGGGGCATGGCTGCCTTTGCTCCTCCCGCCCTCCAACTCGAAACCAGCTGTGGCAGCCCCCATTACGCCAGTCCAGAAATCGTCAACGGCAACAAGTACAGGGGCAACGCCACCGACATTTGGAGCTGCGGCGTCATTCTCTACGCTCTTCTCACGGGTAGACTCCCCTTTGACGACAAGAACGTCCGCACGCTCCTCGCCAAAGTCAAGGCTGGCAGGTATGACACCCCCGACTATGTCGATCCCATCGCAAAGGATCTCTTGTCCCGCATGCTCGTCGTCGACGTCAACCAAAGAATCACGGTATGACGTCCTCTGCTCTCTTCCTCTCTTTCCTTTACACTCCCTTTAGATTCCAGAAATCATGGCACACTCTTGGTTCAACAAGTCTACACCAGGAATCCTTTACGTACCCGCTCCCTCCGTCACCGAGCTTGCCAGGCCCCTCGAGTCCGAAGCCCACATCGACGACGAACTATTGGAATCCCTCTGCGTCATCTGGGGAAAGCATGCCGATCTCGAAAACATCAAGGCAGATCTCTTGAGCCCTCAGGGTCACGGTACTCTCGCCAAAGCCTTTTACTTTCTCTTGCACGAATACAGGGAACAAACCCTCAGGGAACATGGTATCATTCTTGACGTTGATGACACACAGGACCATCATTCAGGTAAAATCATCACCAAGCAGTACAAATCTCCCCCTCAAAAGCGATCCAAGCGACTTGATCCCGACATCTGTATTCAGCCGAGCCGTGATGCGCCTCCACCTCCTTCCCGATCGCCTTCTCCCACGATGGATACTTCTTCGCCGACATCGGCGTCTCGATCTCGAACCCCATCTCCTGTCGGTCCTCGGCCACCAAGACCTCGACCTATTTCATCTCCGGTCTCGGAGATCCCGACCCGCCATAAGAGTATGACCATCAAACCGATCGCAACAACGCTGTCCAGTGCTCACGCCGAACTCGTGCGGGCCCGTTCGTCCACGGTGACAATGCTATCTCCACGGATCACTCAGGATTCACACAACTACCACGCGCATAATCAACAAATGTATCAACCCATGCATATTCCTGGAACTCCTCCCATCGCTCTGGCCCCCGCTCCGAGGATGGCCCCAGTCATGGTCCCGACCGCATGGTATCCTGTCACTCCACCTGCGCTCCATTCGGCCGGACCGATCATCAGCTCCAGCATGGCTCGAGCGACGCCCATGCCCTTGGTTCGACAAATGGACCCTAACGATGGACCCGCTTCGCCTTATTCCATGGAGCAAGATTCGATCGTCGATGTGGGACCCGCGAGTCCGTACGATACAGGATTTGCTCGCCACAATCTGTACAGCCCAGAGGGACGACCTGCTTATCAAGTATATCGCGAGGACGTGTTGCCCCAACGGTATTCTCAAGCACTGACGCGTCCCATTCCGACATCACCCGAAGACGCTCATCTGTTTGGACGAGGTCAAGAGAACAAGGAAAATGGCGAGGGCCTATACACGCACACGGACAATGATTGGATACAAATCTCGCAAGCAAAACTCCGTGGCGCAAGAGTCGGTAAAGAACTTCGCAACAGTTTGCATGGCGTCGAATTTTTGAAACGTGACGGCAAGGAACGAGAGAGCAAGAAACCCAAGTGTAAGTTAAGCTCCTGTGGCGTCACAGTATCCATCGCTCAATTTGGATTTTTAGTGCCAACGCTGGATCTCCATCCGAGCACTTTGAACGCTAGGCGTCCAACGGTAAGTTCGCCTACGCAACCGACTTCACCTGGAATGCCGTCCATCTTGGCTTCTCCGGTCGGCGAGTTCAAGGGGTGGTTTTCGAACCTGTTTAACTGGAAGGCCCATACGTACGTGCTCTGCTCGACGAACAATCTCGCTATGACGCGTACGGAAACGATTCGGTTACTCGAGCAACTTGGCGTCGCGATCGCGCTCGAGGACTTGGATGGGATGCACGGCCATGGGAACTCGAACGCGACGGCGGCGTTACGGTGTCGAACGAACGAGGTCGTGGACGGTGCGACCGGGGCGGTCGTTCAGAAACACGTACGGTTTCGCGTCGAGTTTTCGGTGTCGGGCGGCGTGTCGAACAATGGCGTCTTGGGTACTAGCACGGGATCGGGCATGAACACGCCCATGTCGCCGACCGGCCTGTCGTCATCGCTCATGTCGAGACATGCGGTGGGCAAGCAGGCGATGGCGGCGGGCTACGCGTGTGCGATCGTGTTGGTGCAGGAAAAAGGTTCGTTGTCGACGTTTCGAGCCGTGTGTCGGTGGTTGCGGGAGGAGTGGACGTTGGATGCGCTCAAGAGTCCGGTGGGTGGTGGGGGACAGGCGAGCGTGTTTGAACAGCAGCAGGGGATGGGCATGACGAAGAGGGGCGCGATGTTGTAGCCATACCACGCGGGTCTGGTTACCGTGCGTTGTGTCGTTCATTCCGGGGTGTATGAATAGCAATGGTTAGCCATCCATTCTTGACACCCCCGCACTCGAAGTGCTGCAGATCAGGTACATGACCATGTGGGATGAGATTGACTTTTTGCTTTGGGAAACAATCCTCGAACGGGGTATGTATATGACGAATTCGTCCATGTCTCCATACGAGGTTCCGTGGCTATTACAAAATAAATAGTCCATAGTCCAAGGGCAAGTAAACAAAAAGGGTCAAGAAAACTGTGGGGGGTTCATTCAGTCACAAACGCATCCTGGCTTACCAGGTCCGGAACAGGCGCGAACAAGAAAAAGAGAAAAATATACGAGGGACTAGCGTACACAACCATCCAGCTAGGAATACAAACATCTGTGGGTTACGCGACAACGGCCTCTGGCCCGGCCCCACGCTCGACATCTCTCGGGAGCGTCTCGCTCTCCTGGCGCCCAATAGTGAGGTTGCGAAGCCCAGAGCGCAGCGTATTGATCACCCCGCCCGGTGCCGAGAGCGGATCTGTGGTCGCAGGGGCGGGCACGCCCGCGACGTCCGCCTCGGCGCCCTCGCGCTCGGTTTCGGGGTCGTCAATCGACGCCGAGCGACGGTGCTCGTCGTCGGATATGTCTTTGGTAGGTGGCAAAGTCGAGATGCGCAAGAGGGAGGTGTACGCTGCGGGTGTCTCATCGGTCTATTTAGATCACAGGACAAGGACGGGTACGCACGCTGGCGGCAAACAGGGCAGAACCATCCTTTGGCCTTGCGTTTTCGACGCGGGTTCGGAGGGGTAACCGTCGAGAGATTGGCCCCCTCGGTCGCACCGCTCGTGTTGGCGGCACCGCTGGCACTCTCTCCGGCGGTGGTATTGGCGTTGGCATTCGCAGTGGTGTTGGCTTCTTCGTTATGCACAATGTTACCTCCTGCGCCAAACTCAACCATATTGATGGCACATTCCTTGCACGCGACAAGATGACGGCACGGGAGAAGAATGACTTCGCGCGGGGACGAGAGACAGAGAAGACATTCCGAAGAGGGTTCGTCATCGGTAACAGCCGCAGGCGTCACAGGAGGAGCGCTGGGCGGGTATGTGTGATTATCTGTGCTCGTGGGAGAAGACGTGTGAGGGTGGGTGGGAGTGGACGACTGGGCAGTGAGACCGTAGATCTCGTGCAGATGGAACGTGTACGGCCCAATCTGCAACGACTGGTGAGACAGAGGATAGCAGTGGGTGGTGAACACCGACCGTTGCCTCGCGTTTGACGACCTTGACAACCCACGATCTGGAGTCTTGTTCTTCCGCGGTGGGAGCCGTGCCCACGCGAACGATGTGAAGGTAGGTGATCTGTTCGTTGATGGTAGAAATGTCGATACCATCTTCGTCCAAGGCGGACAGGCGGATAGTGGCCCTGATACCTTCCCGCATGTCATCCTTGGATTCCTTGACCTTTTCGGAATCGGGGGAAGTGGCGGAGGGGTCTGCATCCACCACAGCTAAAGCAGGGCCAGACGCGGCACGGTTGCCAGAGCGCTTGCGGAACGGAAACGGCGCGAATCGCTTTCTCTGACGGGCATTTCGGGGAGCCGCTGACACGGGAGCGGTGGATTGGTCATCGGCGGGGGGTTTCTCCGACAGGACATCCTCGGGACGAGCAGGTAGCTCGAACCTGCCCAGTTCCAGAGTGGCACCGTCATCCAACTTGAGGAAATTGCCAAAACCGCCGTCAACGACGGACTGGAAGACGAGGATGCGGGAGAAGCCATGAGAGTCGACGTTTTCGGCAAGGGGGTGGTCGGCGGGAAGAATGATGTTCACATCGATCTTGCACTTTGGGGCGTCACAGTCGTACTCGAATTCCAAGCCATGGTGATGGTGTGAGTCTTCGTGGTCGGGGTCATCTCCGGCCGCGATGGCGAGGGGAACGAGGCGGAGGGTGGGACGTTTGAGATTTACGAGGGCTTGGAGGGTGGTGGTAGGCTGGGATGGCTAGAAGGGGGGTTAGATAGAAAGTATGGATCGAACGTTTGAACGGTCGGACCTCCTTGCTCTTTGCTATCCAACCCTTGATGATGTCTGCGGAGAGCGAGTCCGCAGCAGCAGTCTTTCCCACGGGGTTTGCCCATGCGGGGGTGGTGGCGACGAGGCCGATATCGGGGCCAAAGAGCTGCTTGGACTCTTTCTTTGCGGTGTTGTCCTCCGGGGCCATGTTTATGAGAACGGCGCCGTTCTGAGCCATCGCGGTGGCCGTGCGGGAGGTGTTGGTGTCGGTGCGGGCGAGATAAGGAGCGGCCTGAATTCTACGAGTGCGATTCCAAGTGGAGTAATGGCCGGGAACTAGAGGAAAAGGAAGATGAGTGAAAGTGAAAGTGAGAGAAGAAGAAGAAGATCAAAACTTGCACCAAGTCGGGATCGATTCATGTGGCATCTTCTTCAAGTTGGCGTTGGCGTTGGCGTTGGCAAGCCAAAACACAGCCACTCCAACTCCGTGCACAGAGGTGTCTCCCATTTCTCACACTGCACTAGTACACACGATCGTCCTAATCCTATGCAACCAGCGACACAACCCCACCGGCCTCCTTGATCTTGGCCCTGCCAGCAGCACCACGTCAGCACGCCGCGCGTCCTAGGCAAGATAGACACTCACTCGGCTTTTTGGGACACGAACCGTGCCTTGACGATGCATGGCAGTTTCGGTAGTCTGACGCGGCAACGTTGGACCAGATTCAGGCGATACATGCACACACAACTCACTTTCCGTTCCCCAGCACCTTTCCGTATCCATGTCGGAGCGTGTCGATCACTGGCACAACCTCAGAGTTCTCCGTCAACCCCTTCTTTTCTTCCTCGGGTACAAGCGTCCACAGCTTGTCCACATTGATGATCGGCCGCCATTGTGCGTTGCGCGTCAAGTGGAATCGGCGCATACCCACTTTACCAAAGTAACCAGGGTGGTACTTGTCAAAGTTGATACTGCACTGCGCCGTCTGTCCGTCGTTCACGATAAGAAGCTAGCGTGACGTACCGATGGTGGTGCATGCCACCTGCGAGACCACGACCTCCAGGGTGCTTGCGGTGCTTTCCAATACGTCCGTGACCGGCGGAAACATGGCCGCGGTGCTTGCGAGTTTTCGAGAGATGGGTCGGCATTTCTGTCGAGACCAGTCAGCATAACGTTCCATCCAAACAGTGTTCCGTGCATCCAGCCATTCATCCAAGGATCAAACGCATATACACGTTCGACAGGCCATCACGACCCGTCTTACACGCTGCTGGATGGAAACAGGGAGCATGAACTGACCTTGAGGAGTGGTTGTCGATGTTCACCACGACAGACTTGGTAGACGGGATTGCAAGCTTTGTCGGAGTTTCAAACCACGGCTTTGCGCCACACCTCCAAGGTAAGCATCCGTCTGACAAGACCGATACCGTATGATGGGGTCGTGAGCCCATATTTATTGTCGATGATATCTCGTGAATAAATCTTTTTATTATTCTGAGCTCCTTTTCTCGTTCCAGAGAGGATGGCTTGCTGATCACCTACCTGCTCACAGCTTTGTGAGCGTGCTGATAGCCCGCTATGAACGCACCGAACCGATTCGACCTATACGTCCTTGAGGATGGCGAGAAACCGTGCGTATGCGATCGCGAGCCTCATTCTCGGCCGGTAATGTCCTCCCAGAGTCGAAGTAACCGAAGACACCAAAATCCCAAACGCCGCCACGTTCAAGATCGTCAAGCAAGACCATACCTTGGGTAACATGCTCCGAGCGTACGTACCCTTTTCTCCGTCCTCTCCTCGCCCCCCCTTCTCTACTGGGATCAACCCTTGTTTTACACAGCCAAGTGCTGTCGATGCCCCAAGTCCTCTTTGCAGGCTACAAGGTCCCACACCCACTCCATCCCCACTTTCTTCTTAAAATTCAGACGGACGGCACAGTCACCCCGCAGGCCGTCCTCGAACAGGCTTGCACGAAGCTCATTGCCACCCTCTCTTCTCTTGAAGCAAAATTCAAGCGCGAGTTCTCGTTTAAAGACGTCGAAGGCGCAGTGCCCGAAGACCCTTACGGGACGGCGGGTACTGGCGCCCAGACATGGGGCACGGGCAAGGACTATCTCGACTTTTAGACGCGGCATACCGTGTTGCCACTTCTCGTTCATATTTACGACATTTTGCGAATACATGTAAGTCTGTTAATACAATATCATGCGCGAGTAGTCGAAACCTTGTCCGTGAAGCTTCTCAGGTGATGAGCTTCGTCCGCAGCGTTACCGTGAGAGTGAGGGCATTTCAATTAGATCCTGTTAACTCTTATCCTCGTCATCCTCAGAGGCCACTAGACTGCCTATTTCAACATGCTGGCGAGCCTCTCTGCCATTTCTTTTTCCAAGTTGCAATGCTCTTTCAATGCGCGGATGACGTCCTTCCTTTTGGCGTTCTGGTTTTTTGTTGCAAAAGGCTGCATTCCTGCCCCCAGGTGTACGAACCAGGAGTCGGGTTCAGGTAGGAACGCCGCTTTGTCTTTGGTGCACCTTTTGAGAAGTTCGCGCATCTTCTTCTGCGACTCTACGTATTTTTCAGGACGATCTTCGACTGTGGTGACACAAGCATGATCATCGCTCTTGATGCCAAGCTGTGCTATAGCTATATTGTTCCTTGTCCACCAGTCGTCCATCATTTCCTCGTTCTCGAGGCCAGTAAAAACAAGTGCGACGGACACCTTGGCCTGGCAGACAACCTCGACAAATAGCTTGTAGTTCTGGGGAACCCCCCTTATCCTACCTCCGCTGATGGCATACAGTACAAGATGGACACCACCAGCGTTGCTTAGTGCGACGACCAGTTTGTAAGCCTTCTCAAGAGCCGTGATATAATCATTGCTTCCGTCCGGCGAGGCCCCGAGACCCGCGGTATCAAATATGCTGAACCTGGTATTATCAATCGTGATGCTGTAGCACGTCGTTTGCATTGTGCAGCGTTGAACGTCTGACGAGACCTGTGCGACTTCACGCTGCGCAATGAGGTTGACGAGTGCACTTTTCCCAACCCCCATTTCACCGCAAAGGATAACGTTGACACTGTCGGCTGTCGCCCGTTCGTCTCGGAGAAAACCCGCAGGCTCTGCACAGAGTGCCTATTAGTCTTGCTTGATAGCGCGTGATTGCTCGGGCATTACCAGCACTATTATGGCCGCTTGTGGACCCGGGTGCAACCTGAACGACGTTGGGAGTAGAAGCAGGCAGGTCACTTGAAAGCTGCGCTTGCTTTCCAGAAGACTGCTATCAAGGAGGAGAAAGAAATCGCACGGCAACGCACACGATCAGCAATAATAAGATCTCGCCGCAATGGAAAAAGAACCTTTGAGAAAATGTTGAATCCTCGCATTCTTGAGGTGAGAATCGTACTGCTAATTGGCCGCAGCTTCGCAGATGGTGTTACTAGCTAGCACTCAAAGTGCGCTGGCTCCCAGGGCAGTGGGGATTGTCCCTCATGGTAAGCATGCGACTTGGTTGGTGGAACACGTTGTGCCCCAAAGTAGGAGTCCCTGTATTCCAGCCAGGTACCTAGTGGGCCAGAGGCAATGGAGGTCAAGTTACCTCCATGCTAGCGATGGACCGCAACTAAGACTGATACCTGAAAAGTAGTTTGTCCAAGTCGGAAAATTTGCACTGCAGTACTTACGGGTCTGAGAGTCGGACTCAAGTTCATGGTATGGCTGGACCCCGTCCGCACTATCACCTCCGCACGCTACTACTACAAGAAGTTACTGCTCAGTCGCTCAGTGAGCACCGCCATCGCCCATTTGAATACAAGTTATAAACGATGACTGCTGAACAGTCTTCCGACTCGAGATATATCGGACTGTTCCGAATGGCAGCATCCATCGGTTCCGCAAACGCCTTGATTTTAGTAATGCAATAAATGCACATGTTACTTTCGTCACAACGTACGTCCCACGCAGAGTTCACTATATCGCATTTTGTTTGAGCATGATTCTAGGAAGATTCTTCATGGATTTGACAATTACAGGCAGAACTCAAATACGGAAATAAAGCGTGCCACCTCCAAGAAAGGTGTCAAAAAACGCTACAATAGCATAAGTTCGTTAACGTCTAGCAGCGATCTCTGACACGTCCGTGTTAAGGTTGGTACGATTCCTCGCAGATGTCTTGGTAGGTGACTCTTCCAGTCGTTTTGATACCTCTTCTAGGTAAGCGATTGACTTTATTAGCACGTATCGAAAACCTCACCCCGGGATGAATGACTTTTTTTGCCAGCTCACACATGCGGCCAGACTTGTAACGGTCATTTTCTTTACGAACCTTGGCGTTCCACGACTGGCACGACATAGACCACCCATGTCACATAGTTTATTCAGATGGAAGCTCTCCGGCAGGTTATACACTGAGAGAGTGGTCCTTGTACCCAACGGCCTCAAGGTATGTATTAGATTCCTATCCCCCGGCGTACCATAGTCCCGCGTTCGCCGCAGACGGTGTAATAGGAATGGGCTTCCACTCTATCTCGGCTTACGGCGCTGATCCCATTTTCTATACCCTCTGCTTCCAAGGACAGATGACTCAGCCTGTCTTTTCCTTGGAGTTTCGTGGCTCTAAAGGCGAGTTGTTAATCGGCAGAGTAAACGCAGGACTGTACACGGGAATCTTCACCTACGTCCCCTCAATACAAGCAGTAAGCTGGGATAGCGTTGTGTACGTGGGGCAGTTCGCTCATCCGTGACCGAACTGCCCCACATACACAATGCTATCCTGAAAGGCATTTGGCTGGTGAAACTGGACAAATTTTGATCAACACTCCGTTATCCGTAAGTCTACTCGCTGGTCGTGCATGGGTGGTTTCCGGTGACCATGGTCGTCATCCAGAGCAATGATGTGTCCGTCGTGAACAATGCCATGGTTATTATCGACGCAAGTTCCTTTGCCATCGTTTGTCCTACCTCCCAGGTTCAATCAATGCCACATAATTATTTCAGGTGGTATAGCTACACCAAACCTCGGCAAGGGTTTCTATAGTAGCTGTAAGTCGCGAGCTAGATCTCATTCATACATTGACTCCAATGAGTAATCCTGTAGTTCCATGTGCTTCTTCCGTATCCATTATCTCCACGTTCGGAGGCACAATGTTCCCAATACCTGCTGCATCCCTCAATCTGGAGCTGTTTCGTCTGACTCATCACATTGTATCGGTGCCACTGTGGGCATGGATTTACTCCCGGGTGAGTGTCGTCTGCTCTCCAGCACCGTACCCGCCAACGAAGGCACTGCCTCAGGACTAAACATCTGGGTTGTTGGCCAACTCTTTCTGAAAAATGTGTATTCCTCATTTAATTTTATCGACAAACAAGTTCAATGGCTTTGCACAACTTGCCACACCATTAAGCAGAATAATTGTCTTGATAACGTGCGAAGGCAACCGAGACGGAACGTGTGTCAGTCTCACCTCATCGTTCGGGGTTCACAATCTGAGGCTTATGTCGCCTCTGCTGTTGCTATGGTCCTCCCTCTTCACTGGTAGACTGTATTTTCCATGTTAGATCCCTCTTTACCTTCAAGTCCGAGTCTCCGGACTAGACCATTCCAAACCCGATCTCTGTCTGCCAGCGAAAATGTGTCGTCTTGCGTTTCCGTGCCCAACCCTCAGGTGCAGTTGAGATTTATCGTCTGAAGATCCTTCTTGCCACGTTGATTGTTTTGGAGTTGCGAGATTGATGTAAGTCGTCCGTTCTCAAGTGATTCAACGTCTAATCGTGCATTAGTACCCAGCCTTATCACACACCATTACTTGCGGACGCAGCGGCGGTGAAGTTTACCGACCAAAAATCGAGCGAGATTTTTCGATGATGGCGGTTGGCTAGTCAGAGTGGGAGCATAGCAAAGGGTTCAAACGTTCAGATGCAATCATTCAGAGAACATTCGACAAGCGGCGAAGTACTGAACTTCAGGGAGGTTAAACATTATTTACAAACAAGCAATGGTACCTAGATATTAAGACGCACGCATGATGAACGATAAAACAAGATATTGTTCACGGGGGTAAGCAAGAAGTACAACCTAAATCGATCAACAGGGGCATATTCTTATCATCCTCAAAACTTGCTCAGGTCCACAGGCGGCGCATGTACCTCGACATGGCCAACTTCATTCATACTTGCGCCAGCCGTCGTTGCCTGCACACCAGACGCCTCGTTGGCTATGACTTCTTCCTTGCCTAATCCAAGTGTATCTTCAGGAATCCAAACGACGCGCTGGGGACGTGCCAACGCAGGATGCGCAAAACCATAATCCACTGTTCCGTCCGTATGCTGCGAGAAGTGCAGGTCGTCAAAGAAAGACTTAGAATTGACATCAGGCAGTGAGTCGGTAGTGTGCAATCGCTGAGTCTGCATGGTGATCTTTGAAGGACCTGAAGTGCCAGGGGGGGAGTCAAACCTGTCGCGTCGCTTTTCGTCTGACCTGCGACCACTGTCAGTCTCTGTATCATCGGGCTTGTGGGTCTTGTCAGCGATGCTGAGGGGGAGTGCGCTGATGAGTGGACCATAAGAGTGGATGATCACCAAATGGAATCCGAACTATATGCCCATTAGCGTCGCCATAATAAATGAATAAAAAAAGAAAGATAACACACTGTCAGGAATATCAAGACAACCATCAATATGCCCTCCGGAATTGCACGCGCAAGGAAGAAAAGTGCACAGAGACAAATCTGTTGGACATACAAGCCCACAAACACGTGCTGAATGGCTCTCGGGTAGAACAATCCTCCAGTATCCGTGGCCGGCGGTTGCGTGAATTGGTACAAGAACAGGTATTTGTAGAGTTGGTAGAAGAGGAAAAACGCGAGCACCGCAAGACCGTTGATGATAGGCGAAATGATAGAGTAACCAAGAGCTATGGAAAGCGTCAGCAATGGTAATCATATGATTTAAAGACGAACTAACTGATAACAGTGAGAAGTGTGATGGCGGGGAACAACGTGCCCCATGCAACGGTCCGGGGACCAAATTTGATATCATAAATTGAACGAGGAGTGCTTCCGAGAATGAATAACTTCACATAATACACAATCAACTGAACAATGGCAAGGAAACCACCTGCTGTGCCTGATAGACCTTGCAGAATGATGTACCTTTGAGCCCTAGTGAGCACTCCATCATAGATAGAAACGAGAACAACTATACGTGAGGAAGAAAGTGGATGCCTGGGGTAGGTATTGTGCCAACAGATTCGCGATGGAACTGGGATTCTTGAGTATGTCTGGAAGAGCAGCGATAATCCCAGAGCTAAGAGTGACGATGAGGAATGAGTGCTAAGGACATGTAATGTAAGTCATGAAGTTTTGTAACGGTAAAAGACACGTACAATCACTTGGAAGATGAAGTAACGCGACATCAAGCTAAGCTCCAATCCTGTACGGGTAGGGATACCTTCAAAGCGAGCCAATAATCTCAAAACGATGGGGAGAAGCATCATGAGGACTGCGAGCAAAACCGGGGGTAATATACCCTGAATGATGCCAAGGACCACTGGCGGAATTGTGCAAAGCCATGCAAGCCAATGCTCGCGCACACAGAGACCTTCAATGTTCGATATGATACCAACAAATGCCACGGGGAATGCCCAGAGAATGATCAAGGCGGCGGTCACTGCATAGCTAATCACCAAGCGAACGCGCTTCTCGTAGGGATTCAATCCGAGGTTCCCCCAAAGAACATCGTCGGGTGAAACTTCCAGATAACGATCAGCCATGCGATATGGCGCATGGTGTGCGAGTGAACCATATGCCATGTGTGCGGCAATCTGTTCATTGAAGGTAATGAAGGCAGAGTTAAGCGGGGGGTAAGACTGTTCAGACTTGTCCAGTCCACTTGTGTTCTCTTCATCGTCAAGACTGTCATCAGAAGGTTGCTGAGAAATAGTCTTGCGAGCTTGACGAAGCAAAGAGGTAGTGGTGGCGATCTCACTCCGGCACCAATCGATTGTGTCGACTTCCTGACCAATGAGTGGGAGAGAAAAGGGTAAGAAACCCAAGGGGAGACGGTGAGTGGGCCGCTTGGTACGCGGAACAAGCCTCTCGGCAAGAGAAAGATTACGTTCAGCTTGATCAGCAGATTCTGTGGGATCTACATGGTTATCACCGTGATTTTTGAGTTCCTTAGCACGAAGTTTGGCTGCGGTAGATAGCAAGGTGGTTTCAGCCGACTCTAGTTTCGCGCACGCGGCGAGGCGGCGATCATAGATAGTTGGAAGTTCCTTCAAATCACTAGAAAAGGAGGGATATGTGCGATGCCAGTATGTGGGTGACAAATAGATGACTTACCGATTGATCCAGACTTTTTTCACGCCACCCGGGAATCGCGAGTACAATTTTATCAATGCCTTTTCAGACAGATACTTGGAAGGAATTCCAGCGACCAAAATAGTGTTTGCCTGAGCAGAGCGAGAATGGGTAGGGCTGACGAGGTGCAGTTGTCGGACGTTAATGAAATGAGTCATTTCATGCTTGATATTCCAAAATATCCATACTGCAACAGCATGAATGACTGAACTGGTATCGGAGGAACCACTCACGAGTTGAGAGCCAAACCAGGATGAGGAATGCAGCGTATCTGTGCTTGTGATCCGTTTCGATATTTCCGAATGTAAATCTATCCAATCCGGTATTGCCGGGCTTGGAGTTGTTGACTGACGAGACGGGTAAAAGCACAGCCCAAGAAATGATCCAGATAGGGACGAGGATACGAATCATCACGCGAAGAAACCGGACAAAAAAATAGGCATCGGGACCATTTACGCGCTGGATGTCTTTGTAGTCAGCATTGTAGAGAGCCAGTGGCCAGGTAAACAGGCCAGAATTGAACGGTCCGACACGCTCGCTGTGAGACAATGAAGTAGTCAGAAGCGGCGTGGAAACAACGTGGAGTGGCGCACTCGTCGAGCGGGGTGACCGTACGGGGTTCGTAGACAGTCTTGAAGTACGGACGAAGAAGGGTAAATGCGGCAATCTCGATACCAAACACAATGGCGTTGAAGGCGAGAGCAGTCTCAAATGTGGTTGTCGTGGCCGACCCAGCACTTGAGGCGTCGGACCTGTGACCAGCGTTAAAAATGCAGGAGAAGAATCGAACGAAAGGACGTACATAGTGGGTCGAGACAAGGAGCGTATTGGAAAGGAGATGGCCTGAAGTGAGTTTGTATCGGGGTGTCAATTGTGCGCATACATGACCTCGCTTGCGCTTCTCGATCGGTTACTTGTTATGGAAATCCATTACAAGGAAACAGCCCCGGATCGAATGCTTACTCCACTGGGGCACTCCACCTGGAATACTTTCTGCCAGACCAACCAACACGCTTCATACATACCTCAGCACTCAGTACTCATCCAGAGCCTGCGGCAGGTGCAATCCTGTCAATGTCTGTCCAATTACGACGGACTTGTCAGATTGGAAATGGAACGTCCGTGCAATGCTTCTAGCTCAGGGCTGAGCTCTTGACGAGCTCGGAACCTTAATAACCCTGCTTACCTCTGTCCCGAATACTCTTCCCCGGCCACTTGCTTGGGCTCGTCGCAGCAATTGTTTACGCATTCAAACTGGTGATTCTCGGTGACGGGCACCAATCGGATTTCTTTCTTCTGCTTTCTTCTCAACTTTTTGGCACAATGTTGCCCATCCCACGTGATGCATCGTGTCAAATTTATAACGCACTGACGGACCGGAGTGGCAGCTGAAACTTCCCACAGTGTCCGGGACGGCAACATGTTATATCCTGTTGAGTGAAGAGGCAAAGGTTGGACTCTCCACCATATCGTCCGAGTCACGCAAACAGTACCTTCTGAATTGCTTCCGCAATGCTTGGGGACATGTGATAACAATAAATGCTGCCAAACTTGGAATCGCGGAGAGAGGCGTAAATAGGAGACCTCCACTCCCGCTTTGCTCGACCATCCATCCGTTCGATACTCAAATTGCTCCCAGGAGTACGTGTTTGTCTGGGCTGAATCTAGTTTGAGACAAATCCCAATCCCTCTGGAATCAGTCGATATCCCGAACGCGAGAATCTGCCCTCGGTAAGCCAGCTGCCGAAGGTTCTCGGGTCGGAGTGCAAACATCCCCGATCGTCATCGTGGGACTCTGTTGGCAGTATGTGGCACACTAGAATCAACGGTATTTTTTTTTGCTCTCTGAAAGTACTATCATGTTAAGAATAGCCAGCATCGATAACATTCATCATATGCTGTATCATTCGATACTAATTGCTTGGGGACGTCAAATTATCTGGGAGAGCGATTGTTTACGTTGTTCTTGAATGCTTTCGCCAGCCTACGCGAGACTCGGCGGGAACTCTGATTGGACCGGCAAACGATGTTATGGCACCTTCCCATTTATATCCTGCTCGTCAAACACTCGAATAGCGCTAAGTAGAAATGTTGATGAATGTGAATG
>JBBPLE010000004.1:108146-118319 GCA_038089675.1 Boletales sp. KT-2023b
TGCTCGAATTACTGATCAACTCTGACCACACAAGCTTGGCGCCGACCTTGAGAAGTCACCCAGTGGGGCGGATGGGTACCACCGCGATCTAGACCAACTTTGTTATTGAAGACCCCGAGTGCAAAGAGGTTAGCCACTTTTGAATTTCCAACGCGGCTCATTCTCTCATCAAACCAACTCCTAACGACCATTCCCGAAATCTCGAAGCAGACTGCGCCGCAGACCGGTTTTTCCAGAATGGACCCTAGCGGAAGTCTTTCGAAACGTTCATTCCGTTAGTTTCTAGAAACGATTACCGTCACACTCCATGAGATCACACGTAGATCAAAAGCGTATTCCCGTCGTGTGCCTTGTGGGCATTATCATGATTCGTCGTCGATACATAGACGTGAGGGAAGTTTCTCGTACGCCTGGTACTTATACATACATCGCTGTTTCCAGCAAAAGAACAGAAGACACGAAATGAAACAAAATGAAGAAGACAACAGGTCAGAAGCGAATATCGAAGTGGCTAGATATGTAATGCCGACTGACATGGAAACAATGAAAAATGCGCAACTTTTGTACAAACGTATGCTTCCAATCGTCTGTATGAAGCAGTTCGCCTTGATATGTGATGCATGAACTGTGAATTGGAGAAGAGAAGAATGATAAATCGGTAGGGAGCGACGACCCTAGAGCCTCCTACGAAGCTCCAGCGGTGGCAAATAGTTTTCCAGGAGAGAACCAATACCGTCTTGTCCGCGGGCGTGCGGCCTGACGACACTGCTCCAGTCGAGCCGTCGCCGTTTTACCAGTCTGAGAAGGCACAACAGTGAGAGTCGCGGACGTGAAGGTCGTGGTCGTGGTTTCCGAAGCAGGTGGAGAAGGCGAGCGACGCCAAGACGAGGTAGGACTAGAACCGAAGAAGGAATGAAACGGAAATACATCCGTGAACGAGCCTCGCCTGCCTCGACGCTCTTCTTCACCGCTGTTTGGTGGAGCTCGTGGGGGAGACGATGAACGGGGAAAGGAAAACCGCCAGAGAGACGAGGACCAGCGCTTCTCTTCACTTCCATTGGAAGATCTAGGAATCGGAATGGGTACAGGAGAACTAGGCCGAGGCAACGACCCAGACACGCCATGGAGGGCATGCGATAGTTGGGACGGGGGTAGTGGAAGCGAGGAAATGTGGGCATGTGTCTCCTGTCGGCATGTATCCACAACTACAGCAGGCACATAGGAATTCATAGCTTTAGTAATGACGGGTTCGCGACGCCAGATGGCCAAATGAGCGGGAGAAGTATCCTCCAATATCTTCTTGGAAGTGACGTCTATATCTAGGCCCACCACGCTCTCAGCAGAGGATGACATGGTGGAGGGGTATGAGGATGTGTAATCGGTGTCTGGATAATCCCACGACGTCGCATCGGTATGGCGGCTACCAGGGGTCGCATAAACACCAAGATCCACACTTGATGGCATTGCAGACGGCGTCCAAGGAAGAGAGAACTTGGAAATGGAATCAGGTGAACGGAGGTAGAAGCAAGAGGAAGATGGGGTTGCGCTTTCGACAGCGGTGTGCATGGAAGACAGGGTGGTGTGCGTATTGTTGCTGCCCGTGAAGAATACTCGACGACCACATTCGGTGTTGATTTTGAGGGGCTTTGAGGGACCAAGAGTCGGCCTGCTACGCAACATGCTTAAGCCCTCAGGGGTGGGAGGCACAGATGGAATGGATCCAGATGCAACAGGGGATAACGGAGAGTAAGTGGAGGGAGGTGTCCGAGGAGCTTCGTAAATTTTGAGTGGCTCCAGCACGGCTGGCGACGGGGAGCGTACAGATGACTCAATGCCCCAGGTTGCGTTGCATGAAGAATACTCTTCTTCCCACATCGGCTCCCGAATGGAGTGCCTTGTGTACTCCATCTCCGAATCGCTGTCCTTGCTCCATCGGGAATGAGGATCTTCGGGTTGCTCAGCAGGCTCTCCAGGAGTAGAAGAATCTGAATCACTCTCGATGTCGACATCGATCTCCCACGCGCAGCGTGCCATGCTTCCCTCGAAGATGACGCCATCGGCATAGAAGTGGTCCACTTGCTGTATGGCAGCCCTAACCTCGGGTAAAGTGATACGGCGACGCCAGTCCACTTCGAGCATGCGACAGAGGATGTTGTTCACCTCTGCAGAGATAGGAAGGACGGTAGGAAGAAAGCTGAGGGGATCCTGGAGGTATGCCTGGAAAGTAGGGTCGGAGGACGATGCCGACTTCCATGGATTGCGACCAGTGGCGAGGTTCAAAAGTATAATGGCCAAAGACCAGATGTCATTGAATAGGGGAGAGTAGGACCCTGTTGGTGCGAATTCGCCACCTTGACACTCTAGACGGGCATGGGCAAGTGAGGTAAGGGAACAGAGGCGGTGAAGAGGGATACGGACCTGGGCTCATGTGGTAAACACTACCGGTGCGGAACTCCTCACTAAACCTATCCGTAGTAGCGAGGCCGAAGTCGGTGATAGCAACTCGGAGACCGCCGTCGAAGCACAACACGTTCTCAGGCTTGAGATCCCGGTGATATATGCCTAGCGAATGGCAATATTCAACGGCATCAAGAAGCTGGAGGAATATGTGTTTAATGAGGTGGTCTTGACCGAGGTAGCGGCAGTGGTGCAATATTTGGGAGAAGAGATCGCCGTCGGAAGCGAAGTCCATGACGAGGAAAGTGTAGTTGTGCTCCTCCACGACCCGGTGGAGGGTGACAACGTTTGGATGGGCAGACGCGAGACGATGGAGGGCAATTTCGCGCATGTGTAATTGGCGCTGGCGGGAACTGCTGTGAACTTGTGAGCTGATGAGGCACTTTACAGCGTAATTGCGGGCGAGTGGGTCGACGGCGCGGTATACGACACCGTAGCCGCCAATGCCAAGGACCTCTACGAGTTCAAGCTTGTCGTTGTCGATGAGCGTACCCAGGGTAGGGGGAGGGGGAGACGTCGCAGAGGACTGTTTCGGCGGCATCCTGGGAAACACTGCAACGACGGGAGGGATGGCGGGGACCTAAGAGGCCGAGGGAGAGGCGTCCGAAGACGAGGAATGTGGTGAGGAGCAGTGGGAAGTGAGAGCGAAGAGCGACTTAAGCACGCCGGGAATTTAAGTGAGTGACGCCCCGTTGCAGCGTGGCTAGCATGAGGCAGCCTGACCCCCAGTTAGTAGCGGCTGTTCGTGATAGACGAGTGGAAGGGAACGTTTCCTGCAGGAAGATTCGATAATGTCATCTAGGCAAGCCACCTTTTCTACCGCCACTGAGCACAGGGAGATCAGTCATCATTTCAATATGAAGTGTAGTTGAAGCCGAGGGCTACTCCTAAAAAGGAAAGAGTCGGGGAGCGAGTGGAGAAGTGGTTCGGAAGCCGACCCATATTGGTAACGGGATGATCAGCTTTCCAAGCAAGGACGACTGTCTTACATTGGTCGATTGGCCAAGAGCGGGTCAAAGGTAGGCCTGTCGGGGGGTAAAATCATACGGAATGAGCGGGAAAAGTAGATAAAAAAAAGGCAAATTACGAGTTTGGAAGGACACTCGATCAGCGATCGGATCCAAGTGAGTAAGTCAGCATGCTGGACCCTAGGCACCTGGTCATAAGCATGATGAGAGATCATTCAATGAGTCAACCGACCGACACACTGCGGACCAGCCTGAGTGTACATACTTGCTGGCAGTAATACGCATGGTTAATATGAAATCACGTGATCAAGACGCGTCGCGGCGCGGTTCGAGGCGGGTCGGAGTCTTAAAATGACAACTGCGGGTTTTTAAAATTCTAAGCGAGCGTGTTCAACGTTCAATTTCACTTCTTCAACGTGTTGCACAGCGCCCAACGCGTGTTCCACTCCGCCCCTCCCTTGTGTTCACTGCTATCCCAATCCAATTAAATGTCCGTGCGCGCGTTCACCGTCTTCCAAGACATCCCTTCACAGGCACTCGATGACGCCCTGGTGCGCGCTACTGCCACGGACACACCTGCCACATCACTATCCACCACTCCAGAGAAGGAGAATCTCCACCCTGTCACTGGCCTGCGCGCAGGCCCAACCACTGCCTCAGAAGCAAAAAAGAGAAAGACCGCAGTGCTCGCGACCAAGGTCATTCCTGCCCCCGCTGCCAAGAAGCACAAGGAGCTTAAGGGCGAGACGAAGAAGACGCGAAAGCCTCTCGGTTCCACCGCAAAGTCCAGAAGCTCTGACACCAAGAAGAATATCAAGTCGTCTCGTTCTCGCAAGGCGTCTCCGTTGCCTCCAGTTGCCGAAGAGCAAGAGTTGCTTCGCCAATCGCCACGTCTGTCAATCTCCCAGACTAACATCGACTCTCGTTGCTACGAGTTGACTGTTTCGCCCTTGGCTGATGTCTCAGAGGCCTATGAGCCGACGCGCTCGGACAGCCAAGAGCCCGACGTCCACTCCGAAAGGGTCTGTACGAGCGCGTTTTCTCCGTCGTCATACGCTGACCGTGCTCCAGGCAAGTTCGGTAGAATCCCCCGCTCGTGATTACTTTTCGCCCTCTCCGGCCGACCAGCCTCTGCCAGCGAGTGATGCTCCACGTTGCGCTGATGACCCATCCTGTCGGACCACCGACTTTTCAGCACCCGAATGCAAACACACCTATTCCACCTTCACCTTTTCCTCGCCCTCGCCGACATCCGAACGTTTCAAGCAAGCCCAGATGTCGCCTCCACGCAGAGACCTACTCACTTCTAACTCGGAGTGATCAACATACCCGTCACTCTTTTGATGCTACATCCAATCTCCTCATGCCATGATGAGCTGCCCCGCGTAAAAGGATACCATTGCATATTTGTGTATATCATCACTTCATCTATTTCAAGCATCTTCACGCCATCTTTATGATCGAGCATATGAATACTTGACTTGTTTCTCCACTTTTTTTTGTCTGGTTTGCTCGCTTTGCTTTTACTTGTCGTTGTGTGACCCCAACGTACCCTTCTTGCTGGCCTGGGCCTCAAGCACACACTTGTATTACCAGACATGCATCAATTTAATTCATATCCTCCACCTCAACTGTTCCTGACTATACCATCTACTTACGCTAGCGTGATTTTCCGCAGTCGCACGTTGTCCAGCGGCTGTGGAGGTATCGGTTGTAACTCTCGCCTCTTATCTTTGATACCTTTCAGCGTGAGCATCCGAATCCCTATTCTGGGATCATTCCGACACTCGGTTAACCCGCTTTCAGGGCCCTGATAAGCAATCGCACAAGGGCGGCGTAGGCTCCATTCCCTGATGCTCTGCGGGTCCTCTAGGATACAATCCCATCTAGGTCGCTTCACTATGGACGTGGTCCGCAGATTGACCCGAGCCCTTGAACTCCCTCACGACCCAAGCCTCACCCAGGCCCAGCAGTTAATCACCGTGAGTATCTTTTGCGCTCCAACATTACCGTCGCTCGACCATTACCATTTCCATCTCGGCTCCAAGAATGAGGACCTACTCCCCGTCGTCCCCGAGCACAGAACCTGGCGTGGATACAACTATGTTGCATTGTGCGTCTAGATTGATTTTCGATTGGAAACAGCGCAGTCGGTGACAATTGCGGTTCCAAACAGTTGGGTGGCAGACATGTTCAACATTAACACGTGAGTTCTTCGTGTGACCTGACCATAAAACCTCCCCATGTGTTTTTTCCTGCGTCGCTGACATGCTCCTCGAGTTGGATGATTGTGTCATCCATGATTCAACTGGGCATGTCCTGGTGGCAAGCGTGGATCTGTGTATGGGTGGGATATGGTTGCGTGACCCCGTTTCTGGTATTGAACGCACGTCCCGGTGCAGTGTTTCATGTCACATTTCCGGTCGTTGTCCGCACGAGTTTCGGAGTCTTTGGAAGCTTGTGGTGTGTCTTCAATCGGGGCGTAATGGCTTGGTGAGGACTCCTGACAGTGTCCTTCCTCGTGTTTGTGTTTTAAACGGAATTCCAGCATATGGTATGGTGTACAAGCCAGCATTGGAGGGACGTGCGTCTTAGTGATGCTGCGTGCTATGTGGCCCCGTGTGGAAAACATTCGTGAGTGGATCCATCCTCTGCGGAAGATGAACACCCAATACCCTTTGGAACCCAGCCAATTCACTACCTGCTTCTTCCGGAACAAATACTCGGGACTTTATGTGCTTCTTTTTGTTCTGGCTCCTATCCTTGCCATTGATATGGTTTCCCGTGCACAAAATGTTCGTAGGAGAACATTCGTGGTTCGACACCATTTGGAGGCTCACGTATTCTCGAAAGTCGCCACTTCTTTGTAGTCAAGATGGTGGTTACACCCATCGCGGCTATTGTCTTCCTCGCATGGTGTATCAGCAGAGCGCATGGCATCGGTCCCATCGTGCACCAGCCTGCTTCTATCCATGGTTCCAATCTGGCCTGGGCAATGGTCGTGAGCCTCATGTCCTGTATCAGTAATTCGGTAACGCTCCTCACGTCAGCATGTCTCCCTCAAATCTGAGCCCTACATCTCACTTTTAATACAAAACAGGAACGCACCAGACTTTGCGTCTAGGGCAAGGACTCCCGCAGCGGCAGTTTGGCCACAGCTTTTCGCATTTCCTTTGGCGTCTTCTATCGTGTGTTTGATCGGGATCCTGGTCAGTTCATCTTCCCAGGCTATATATGGAGAGGCTATCTGGTCACCCATCGATTTATTGGACCGGTTCTTGGATGATAATCCTTCTCCTGCGACAAGGTTTGGGGTGCGTCCAGTACATGCTACGTTCACGGTCCGACATGGCTCATTTGTCAGTTAGGTATGGTTCATCTCCGCCTCGTTTGTTATCGCACAGGTGAGCCACAAAATCACTCCTTCAATTTACAAGACACATCGTCGCCGTTCATGGAACAAAACTTCACCTATCAGATGGGGTAAGTTCATCATACGTCGCCCAACAGTAAACGGCGACTTATGCTCGCTTCTGGGACTTGTTTTTGGCCATGTGGAATTTGCGCAGGACGAATATATCTGCGAATTCAGTTTCGGCAGGGTGTGATCTGACCGCGTTATGTCCTCGTTTCATCGTAAGTATCGTTGTCAGCTGCGAGGTTCTGGAAAATTTCCTGCGCTGACGCAATATGGTTCCATCAACGATTAATGCCGCTTCTTTATAGAATATTCGGCGAGGCGGGTACATTGCAGCCATCATCGGCTTGTGCATGTGTCCGTGGAACTTGCTCAAGAGCAGCAATAACTTTACATCCTACCTATCTGCGTACTCTGTCTTCCTCAGTTCCATCGCGGGAGTGATGGTGAGTCCGTCATTAATGCTTGATCCGCACTCATAGCGCGGGATTTTCCTATGATGCGACGTGGTTAGGTCACAGAGTATTACCTCATTCGCAGAGGACACTATAACGTTATTGATTTGTACCAGACGGGAAAGAAGGGCTGGTATTGGTATACGTACGGGGTAAATTTCCGGTGAGTAGATTGAGCGCGCTACGGTAGTATTTGATGGCTGACGACACTTTTTCAGTGCATACGCGGCATATTTTTCCGGTATCTTGATCAACGTGGTTGGGTTCGCGGGCGCCAGTGAGTCTTTTTATTTTGCTTTCTCAGTCCCTTGTTGCCTTGCCTCCGCTGGCGGTGGCCCGGTTGGGAAAAAATAAGCATTGGGCTGACAAGACCGATAACACTTGTCGTGGATCTCCGTGTTGTCAAGCTGGTCGTACGGTGCCACTTGCGGCCACGCGGATATACGAACTCGCGTTCTTTACAGGATTCGGGGTATCATCCATCGTGTACTTCCTGCTAAATCGAGCGTTCCCCGTCGCGGGCGCTGCTGCAGTGTTTGAGGAGGTTGATGTCTCCGCATACGAAAGGAAGCAGATGCAAGTTCGTGTTTATGATTAGATGATAATAGGGAGATAGATGTGTTGGTAGCCAAAGTAGAAGTAAGCCAAGTTGGTTTGATGAGGGTTTCCTTTTTCGTCAGTGTGTTCGGGGATATCCGGCACCATGATGTCATCCAATGAAGGGAAGGGATTTCTTAGGAGGTCGGAATCAAGCCGACATAACAGTTTGTCCAAGCACGTCGATGGCGTCTGGTACTCAATCACCCCCACTTGAAGCAACGGGATCTCACATTCCAATGGGCGTGTCGTCCATTGATGGGACCTGCTCTAAACCCATGAAGGATGTCGAACAACGTGCAGGTAGGTCGAAATTAAGTTCGATGGCCTATGTCTGACTGCCATCGTCGCGTAGAATACTTTAGTGATGCAGTACGTAGAATTTTGGCTGCTTTATGGTTACATTATGACCTGTCAGAAGGTCAAGGAGCAGTATGCTCAGTGCTCGCCCGCTCAAAAGCCACATCCTGTAGAGAGAGAGAAGGGAACCAAATAGGAGTTGTACAAAGGGACAATGAATTCTGACCGTGTTACATCCTTACCCCGTCCGTGTACTAGTCAAATATGCGGACCACCATCCTTCGAAAGGCGAACATTCCAAATCACCAACCAATTCTACCGTTTCCTCGGTGGACAAGCGAGTGTCTCTCGGGCGCACGACCGCGTCGGACGGGACGGAGCTGTCACGGATGATATGGTTTATGGGAAGCTTGAGAATTTTCGCAAATGTCTCGCAAATGTTGTACTTGGTCATGCATTCATCGGCAGAGTAGTGGAGGACTCGAGCGATAGGCTTGTTCACATCTGTGCAACAAATATGAAGAGGAAAGGCAAGGATCGAAATTGGGTGTACATACCCGTCAGACGAACGAGGAATGAGGCTATGTCGAGAACATTGGTGGGGTAGCGCTGCGCATAGTCGTCCATCTTGTAGGTCTTCCCAGACTGATCTTGGACAATGTCAAGGAGAATGTTGACTGCGCTATCTGAGTTCTTCCGCGCAGGACCATAACTTCAAGTTTGGGATAATCCAAGTTACACTCAAGCCAAATCAACTCCTTCTGACTTACAGCACGGGCACTCGAAGCACCACAACCTTGGCGTCACTCACACCTAGAACGGCCTTTTCGCCCGCAAATTTAGTGACGCCATACTCCTGCAACGGATTGCCTCCACTTGTTGGTTTGTAAGGCGGGTTTCTTCCGTCAAAAACATAATCTACATTCCAGAAAGTCTTTATGTGAAAAAATACGTATGTTGCCAGGACGGCCAACGTACCTGTGGAAATGTAAACGAGGGTGGCAGCGTTGCCCCTGCTGAGTTCAGCCAGGTGTCCAGGCACGTCTTGGTTGAGCTACATAGTTGGTGTCAATTACAACATGGAATGAGGTGATAACGCATAGGCGGACTTTCACTGCAGCCGCGGCGCCACCCTGCGAAACAGATCAAGACCGTTGTGGGGTTCATCCAGGGTATCTGACGTACTTCTTTGAATGCATCCGGCCGTCTTTCGGCTGCGCAGTGAATCACCCCTTGAACAAGTTAGACGCATTAGCACCGCACGGTCGACATCGATACTAGGGCCCGTCATTAACATACAGGTGAATTCGTGTTCGCTAAACAGCTTGCGGAGCGTGGAACCCCCCTGGGAGAGCAAATCGTCGGTCAAATCGAGTTGGGTGAGTCCTTCCTTGACTTGCGAGTACGACAGGCCGACGGTGTGAATGCCTGCGCACTGGAATGCGTTATACACGGCAGTCCCTAGGACGCCGGATGCACCTAGGTACTTATTAGTTCGTCAGATCACGATGGAAAATAAAAAGCACCGCAACCTGTGACCAGAACGCTTTTCATCGAGATGCTCGACCACTTAACGATCCTAATCACTGTGGGACTTATCCACGACTGTCAGACCGCAAGCGGTATGCGACAATTTTCGCAGGCTGCCTATATATGGTTCAGCCAGATGTGAGGGTGTGATTGACAGTTGAACGTTTTGGTTCAATCAACGTTGAGACTTGAAACCGAACAGCTTGTAAGCGGCCCACCTACCGCTTAAGACCATTACGCCAAAAGGCAGTGATACTGGATTACAGTGATTTGGTATCGCAGGTGGTATATATGCTAGTTGTAGGTCCCTAGGTAAGCCACAGTAGGCTTACACAGTTATCATGTTTATGCCGATAGTACTAATCAAAGATGATACAGGTCTGAATAGCTATATTATACCAACGTGGCAAGGCTAGTCTCCAGCAAAAAGTGATTTGCCTGGGTGCAT
>JBBPLE010000004.1:123962-139733 GCA_038089675.1 Boletales sp. KT-2023b
TCTACGAGATTGGAATACCATTGACCTATTCGCAGTAAGCTAAGGACCGCATGAATTTGGTGTCGCTAAAAGTCGGGCGAATCAGATATCAATACGTGTCCACGATGCATCTCATTGCCCGGCTGACATCGAGGAATCTACATCTCCTTGCCCTTCGGATCTCGTCATACCTTTCACTCAAAGCGGACATCGTGTTAAGGCACTGGGCCAGCGCAAAGATTGCACGCTCTAAATCATCTGCCACAGATGCCGAAGACGAGGAACTGTGCAAAGTGATCGTCGACAAGTTTGAGAAGCTCGGAAGGGGCGCTGTGAGTTATGCGGACATTGCGCGTCGCGCATGGGAAGTAGGAAGGGCGGGTCTCGCGACCAAGGTAAATGCTTTTCGGGCTGTCATTCGAATTTGTCGACGTCAGCTTGGTTCACAGCTTCTCGATCATGAGACACGTGCTTCGGATCAGGTCCCGCTCTTGTTGACGATGAAGGAAGACAAATTGGCCTTATTCAAGGCGGTGGATAGTGGGGATACCGAACTTGGTGTGTACTTCATTACCTCGATTGTGCACAAGATAGCTTCTAATTGCACTAGTGTATCATGTTCTTCTGCACTTACACAAACGCCTTCCACTTGGCTCCTTCTTCCGTCTGATCGAGGACGGTGGCGAACGTCTCGTACTTGCCAGCAGACTGCTTCAGGTGTACGCTCGGGAACAAAACAGGGAGATGCTACGCGATTTCTACTACAGTGACGACAGAAGAGTGGAGAGTGCAGTGCTGGCACTGGAAGAAGCGAGTCAAATGACGGTGTGTCACTTTCGTCGACGTCGGTTTATGTTTGGTGACCCGGCAAGACAGGATCAAGCAGCGACGATCACGTCTGTCAAGGCTGCGGAAAAATTCTTGTCCGAGGACAAGGATCGCGGCTTTGAAGCCAAGGTGTGTACAACTTTCCGGAGCTCAACACTGCACGTTGACGTCGGGATGTAGATGATGGACGAGAGTGCCCGTTTGCTAGCGATGCAGCAACAGCTCGAAAAGGAGTCCGACGGAAAGGTCACATTCTTTGGGCAGAGCATTTCTCAAACAATACGAACTTGTCTCATGAACGGAATGAGCAGGAGGGCAGACAAGGTCAAAAGTGAATTCAAGGTCCCCGATAAACGGTGGGTGTTGTTACTTGTCATGTCAACACTTGTTGATCTTGATGGACGTAGGTTTTGGTATATCAAATTGCACGCGTTGACGGCCCTCCGAGACTTTGATGGCCTCGATGCATTTGCGCGATCGAGACGAAGTCCGATTGGATACGAGGCATTTGTTCGGCATTTGATCTCGGCTGGACATCTCAAAGAGGCTGCTAGCTACGTGATACGGTGCGACGCGCCAAAGCGAGTGGAGCTGTACGTTCTTTGCGAGGATTGGCGTGCTGCTGGAAGAGAGTGCAAGGAACGAGGCGACAAGAAAGGATTGGAGTGTGTCTTCTGTCTTTTTATTGCAATGTATGTGCGCCATGCTGATGATGCCCGCACAGAGCACTGAAGAAGCAATGTCCGAACTCGTTGATCGCACGAGAGCTGGACATTCTGAGTGCCTCGATGAAGTGAGGATGGTTGTACTAGTCTATTGAATTTGGGATCATGTTCATTGTTGGAACCCATTGGGTCATTGCTTCCACCCTATCTGATAGTACACGTACACTACCTCATCGTCTTTGCGGTTCCCGTCAGATCCCCCATCTTCGTAAGCTTCACAAACAATAGATTCTTTGGAGAGTATGGTCAACGCTCGCTGTGAGACAGGATCGTTGGATCCAAACACGTCTTCGACCGTACTGGACTCGAATGTATGGGTTGGCCGCAGGGGAATGACGAGATGAAAGACTGGTTCCTCGTTTGACCCATCGGGATCTGCGAGGAGAAACTGAAGGCAGTCACGTATCCAAACAGCGTGTTGTGCCTCATACACAATGTCTGCGCCAAAAACGATGTCGAATGGAGTTGACAAGACGTCGGGCGTTGATCGTATGGATGAAAACGAGGCCCAGTCCAAGAAGTGACTGCTGACGCAGATCGTATGGTCCGTGACATTGATGTCGATGTTGGATTGGAGGTTGTCGAGGACGGGGGGGTAAAAGTCAGTGAGGACGATGGTCGCTCGGTGGGGACGCGGAGACGACGCCTGCAATAGTTTTGCTACCGTCAACCCGACGAGGCCGGTGCCTGCGCCCAGCTCGAGGACACGCAGGGCACGGGATGGTGAGCTTAGGCCCAGCCCGAACCGGTCTGGATGCTCCGCGATCAACTCTGCAAGCGCACACGCCCCGCCCCATGTTTGCGCGCCGACGCTGGCGTAGTCGTGGTTGTCGAGGGGAATGTCTGTGAGGACAACGTGGACCTCGCGAGCCAAGGATGATTCAAACGTGAATCGGCGCTGTACTCTGCCTGCGGCAGCGACGCCCGCACAGGCCGCGAGGAGGGAGGCGGCTTGTTCGATGAGAAGATCAGCGTCGATGTCTGTGGACGTTGGTCGTACTTGGAGTTTGGCGATGAGGGCTGTGAGCCAGCGGATGGCATAGGTACGCTCAAAGCCGTCGGGGACGTGGTCGTCGTGGTCGTCGCGCTGCCGTCGTCTGCGTGAACCGCGCACACTGGGAAGATAGAGCGCGTGGAGACATTTGAGAGCGTCGAGGAGCTGAGCGCCAGAGCAGGTCGCGATGGTGGTGATGGGGGGAAGACACGACGTCGGCGGCGGTTGGATCATCCTTGACGTTGACGTTGACGGTGACGACGATGGACGTCCCGATGAACGCGTCGCAACAGTCCCAAGTCGCCTCCCAATCGTCCACGGCGACGACGACGACCGCGTTCTCCCTCCCTTTCTCGTCGTCGTCGTTTCCAAGCCTGTCTCAGGAGACGACCACGTCGACGCTCGTGGACCCAAACTCGCCCGAGTCGTTCAAGCAAAACATACAGATCGCCATGGAACAAGTCGCTCGGGTAAACGCCCTCGCGCGCAATGCGCTGAATGGCATGTACGATACGATACAATTTTCGCAGACTCGACCCGCGTCCCTCTGACGATGCGTGTCGTCCAGCCAGAACGCCTACCAAGCTGGCGTGAATCCAGCACAAACACAAGGTCGGTCTCCTATCCTCCGCTCGAGCTGGACCTCATCGTTCTACAGTGGACTTGACAATGCTCAACCAAGCCATGCATGCCCTTGCCGACGTGCTCCGGCAATCTGGCGTCGGGGCCTTTCCGCTCCTGGCACCCGGGGGGGACACTCATCCGCCGACCGAGCAGCAGCTCATTGCGGACACGACCCGTAACGTCCAGCAGTTGTACGACCAATTCAAACGGATGCAGGAGAGCAGTGCGGTCGTTGCCAATCTCTTGACTGCACCAGAGGGCGTTGGACGACCGAAGGTGTAGATGGGGACGGTTTCGGGACGGAGAGGCTGGCACACAACTTCGCACCACCTACTTCAAATGCAAACATACGATACACTTTCAAATTGTACAGTCAATCATTGATTCCGATTTACGACGATTGAGTCGAGTTGACGTAGATCGTGCTAGAGACACATAGGACCTATAAAGGAATGGTGAGCAGCCACTCGCGTGATACCGAAAGAGCCAGACCTCGCCAGGGTAGAGGTTCGTGCAGGCTTTGTTCAAGTTTGGGTTGTTCGTAAAAAGTGTGGATTTCGGAATATTGTAGGCACCCGCGATCCCGACGCAGGTGTTACCGGTCTCCACGACGTGGGTGGTGTTGCAATCCTGGCCTTTGATTCCCAGGCAAATGATCTGTAACAGATTCGGAGTCAATCCTGTGCATGTTACGCCAACTTGCCTACCTCGCCGACGTAGAGGTTGTTGCAATCTTGGTCAACGATTCCGCTGTTGACGACCGCGAGCTGGTACCTATTGTCGAACAGTTGGTAAGTCAAGTCTGAACGATGTCGCGTTGAAGCTTACGTGGAGACGTTGTACTGCGCAGATATCATGTCGCATGTATCCCCTGCGACGACAGTCGCACTGCGATCGCAGTTGGCGGGAATGGCTTTGGCTGCAGAGACGACCGTAAGAGACAGACGTGAGCGCAACAATGACGACCACCACGCACCCTGAAAGACGACCGTAGCGGCAAACACAAGCGCAGCCAGAGCAAACATGTCGCAGCGATGTGGATGATCCTCCCTCCGCACGACCCACCAGCCTTTATAGACATTATCGACCTTCTTATTTAGCGATCGCGGATCGAACACGCTGTTTCTTTCCGACTCTCTTGCACGTCGTGGATGACAAGGAGGACGCGAATCGGAAGCTTGACTTTCAACTGTTCTGCATGGATTCCGATGACTTCCCGAGAACGTTCAATCCATCAAGCTCAAGCATGCCATGGTGCACGGCAGACGTAACATTAACTTGGCGCCTCAAACTTTATGACCTCCTCGGCTCCATCTGTACGTTCTTTTGCTCCAACGCCCCAGAAAATGATTTCGAAGCTCTCAGGCACAGAAACGTGCACCCGTGCCGAAGATGTATAATATTGAGGTAACCAAACCGGGGCCTACCAATTAGCGACGAGGATCGTCATCAACAAACACGAAGCTTGACCAGTGACTGTCATGACTGCTCAGTCAGACGGCAGAGTCCGTGTGGTATTAAACAACACGCTTTTTGAGTTCATGTGGCGTGCTACCTGCCCGTGGTCCTCCTTCGCTCAGGCATATGACGACCGCGAACGACTCTGGCTTCAGCACAGCGTTCGACAAGCTACCTCCTTGCGAGCCTAACGTGTCGACCCTTCCAGGTCAAGAACAGCTCGCTGTTTCGCGCGACAGAACAGAGGATACACATGACTGGAATCTCAGCGCCAACAACCCGCGCAATTGGTCTGCCATGAAAAAGTGGACTACCACAATCCTAGTAATTACTCTCCCGTCTTGCCCGAATCCCCTTTGTGTTGATATTCGCAGATCGCCTTCTATACTCTAATTCCACCTCTGGCTAGTTCCATGATGTCCTCCGGGCTTCCAGATGTTGCCTTGAAATACGATATCACAAACCCTACCATTCTCTCGTTGACGTTCAGCATTTTTCTTTTGTCCTTCTCGGTCGGACCTCTGTTTCTGAGTCCTCTCTCCGAGATGTATGGTCGCATTTGGGTATGTCCTTGCGTTATTTGCGGTACGGCCACTGATGGCCGGTAGGTATTGCACATCAGCAATCTCGTCTTCCTCTGTTTTAACCTTGGCTGCGCTCTGGCGCCAAATACCAACGCTCTCATTGCGTTCCGCTTCCTTAGTGCGTTGCTACCCATAATCTGCACTAGACTCTAGCTGAAGTCATGTAGGTGGCTTTGCCGGTAGTGCACCGCTCGCCATCGGTTGTGGGTCTATCTCTGATCTCTTTGCCGAGGAAGAGCGTGCATCTGCTATGGCGTTGTACACTCTCGGCCCCCTGATGGGTAGTCTCACTATTGAATCACTTTGTTTGTAATTCACCCTTGTGTTTAGGCCCGGTAGCAGGACCTATCATGGGTGGCTTTATTTCCCAGTCGATCGGGGTCCAATACATATTCTATCTGATCGTTGGCCTGAGTGGTGTTGCTTCTATCCTTGCTATCCCTCTTTTGAGGGAGACGTATGCCCCTGTGGTCCGCAGACGGCTTCATGCACAAGGCGCAGAACTAGAGAAGGGGAACATAACCATTCGAGACCAGGATCAATTGCGCTATATCTCGGACAACTTGAAACGACCGATTATTCTTCTCACTCGAAGCTTTATCTGCTTTATTCTCAGCTTATACTCGGCTTTGTAAGTTACTACTTGAACACCGTGTAGTGCACAAGTTGATTATTTTTCAGGGTGGCTGGTCAGTTGTCGCAAACTCAATCTTGTCATTGACTCATGCCTCCTTCAATCAGGCATATTTTACCTGATGTTTGCCACATTCCCCAGTATGTCTTGACTAGCTTTGCTATGACTTGACGTTTATCTACGCTTCAGACTTATTTGCTGAGGTATATCACTTTAGCGTCGGCATCTCCGGTCTGGCATACATTGGCCTTGGTGTCGGCTTTGTTGTAGCGGCCATCTTTGGTGCTAGAATATCCGATCAGATATACCTCCATGTATGCGCATGGTTTTGTTGGAGTCCGTGACCTGATCATTCCTCAGCTGGCGGCGAAAAACGGAAGTAAAGGTAAGCCCGAGATGCGTATCCCGTCGCTCATCTTTGGCTCTCTACTCGCTCCCATTGGGTTATTGTAAGCTGCCATTTTCCATGATTCTTGATCAAGATTGTTCTTCACACTTTGTTAGCTGGTACGGCTGGTCAGCTCAAGCTAGAATTCACTGGATCATGCCTATTATTGGCACAGCGATTTACGGCTTCTCGCTGCTGTTTAGTTTGTAAGTGCTTGCTTGTATCCTTGTCCTGAAGGCGTGTACCAATGCCAGAAACTGCAGCCTATCAATCCAACTGTACCTCGTGGATGCATTCGTGTATTCTGCGAGCGCGCTGGCGGCTGCTTCAGTGCGTTTTTTCCTCGCGTCATTTGACCTGTGGAAATTGACGATCTCCCCTAGTTCTTCCGCTATATTCTCGCTTTCGCCTTTCCATTATTCGGAGATCAGATGTACGCCAAACTGGGGTATGGCAGTGGGAACTCGCTGCTTGCAGGGCTTGCCATTGTCATCGGCATCCCGTTCCCCATCTGGATTTACTACAAGGGCGAACGCATTCGGGCCTCGAGCCCACTGAGCAGCTGAGGGTTGATGTTCCATGCGGGGGGTCAGGGATGAGCCTGGATCACGATGTTCCTTAGACAGGAGTTAGTTTATCATGTTTGCGGCGCCATAATATCCAATCATGGATGACAGTACCAGTCGTGCAAATTCGGGGTGAGTGATCCACCGGGATTCGATTGAGTTTTCGAGTTTACATATGATCTCGATTACAGTGTATATAGGCAAGTATTTGACGAAATTCGTTATCTCGCCATTAGCAAGGCTATGCCTGACGTTGTGTGCTTCCACTTTCATTTGATTCTCCAGTACCCTCAACCCTGACACAGGATATGTTTCGGCCGCACCATGATAGTGTCATTAATGGCAAAGGCAGTTCCCTAAGCGTTATAGCAGTGCCTCCTCATGCATGGAACTTCTGCGGTCCAGATGGGAGGTTGCGCCGATTCTTTCCCGCAAAAACGCATCGGCGTACCCTTGAGTCGGCACTCCAAATATTGGCGCCTTCCATTCTTCATTTTGGAGGTGGGTGAACCTTGATCAGAAAGACTGCTACCATTTCGATCCGTATCATAGGCTATGGATGCCCGTCCTATTATCATTCCATGGAGCATCCTCGTCGGGGAATCCATTTTGACTGGGATTTCAAAGTCTTCCATTTATATCACAGACTCGTGCAGATCGCTACTGGCTGAGATAGGCCTCGTGCCATCCGTGCGGGTTATACGGCGTGGTCACGTTCATCCCAACCACTGGCAGGCTCCGGCAAATTTCCGCCAGAGAGAGAGACACTCAGAGGACACACCGTCCAAACTACGTACTTGCTAGTAATTCATAAGGCATTATAGCGGGGGATATGACAACCTCGGATTGAAGCACCCGGGAATTTTGATGAGCTTGCGCACAAGTTCAAAGGCTTTGCAAGATTTCCGGTCCGACAGACCCCAAAAAGATCGACACTGTGGAGTATACTTCTTTTTTTTTTGGAGTAAGGCTATGCCACACCATCATCTATATATACCAGAGTCCTATATATATCTGATTCGTACCGGCGATCATCGATCATTCGTCGATTGGACAACACAGCATCAGATCCTCAAGAGGACTGGGTCAGATTAACATAGATCGTGCTGGAGACACATAGGACCTATATAGTTATGATAAGCAACCTGTCTCATGATAGCTACAAGCAGCACACAAACCTCGTCAGGGTAAAGATTCGTGCAGATTTGGTTCAGGTTTGGGTTGTTCGTAATAAGCGTGTTCTCCGAGATGTTGTACGCATCTGCGATCCCAGCGCAGGTGTTGCCGGTTTGCACGACGTAGGTGGTGTTACAGTCCTGGCCCGTGATGCCGAGGCAGATAACCTGTAGCGGAATTAGCCAGTCAGTCTTGTTCGCGCTGTGCATGGCAGCAGGTGGGTAACTCACCTCGCCGACATAGAGGTCGTCGCAGTTCGCGTCTATGATGCCAGTATTGACAGCTGCGAGTTGGTACCTATCGTGCGCGCGTGCGTTGAGCCTTTAAAGATGCGAAAAGGTTGAACAGCCTCAGAACTTACGTGGAGACATTGTACCGGGCAGATATGCCGTTGCAAGTATCGCCTGCGGCGACGGTCGCATTGCGGTCGCAGTTGGCGGGAAGCGTGGCTTGGGCTGTACACGGTTGAGAGCGGGGGGAACAATTACAACAACCACGCACCCTGAAAGACGGCGGTGGCAACGAACACAAGAGCAGCGAAAAGACCAAACATGTCGATGAGGAAGCAGAAGCGTATGCTTGAATGAAACGGTTTGAAGATGAACGCTGCTGTCATCCACAAAGTGTGCTGGAATTTATACTGCCCAAGAAGCTCAGGGGTAAATAGATGCCTTTTTTTCTTCGCAACGGAAAACACGATGAGACGGTGTTCATTCGCTTCAAGCACTTCCAGAAGTTCCAGTTGAATGCATATCATCATAGCACCACCCACGGCTTTCACGGAGGGGAGGTCGGCATGGGAGAGGGTTAAACTAGGCACTTGCACAGGATGTACAGTGCAGGGGAAATAATGCTAACACGGCCGCGCGCTCTGAGTCGTCATAAGCATCAGCACACTGTTTTGGTGAGAAATTACCACGTGTAATGCTGGCAGCGGATATTATGCCAAGGCGGATCAGAAACCTGGTTTTCTGCATGGCGATGTTTGACCGTCCTGTGAGTCCTTGGTGTGGTCATGTTAGCATGCTGGATGAGACGGTTAGTGTTTCATTTTGATATGGTCGGATATTCACAGGAATAGAAGACGGGACTGCGCTGGCAGTTGCAAAGGGAAAGACTACTTGGCCAACAACTTTTACTATCCCCACGGGCCGCTATTTCATGCATAGATGCCATTCACGCCTCGACGAGGTAACATTTCTGGTTCCATATTCTCCGACGGACGCTCATGGTGACCATGGGGATGACAGGTCTTGAGAATGAGAGCAGATACCCGGTAACGCCAGACAGACACGACAGTGAGATGCACTTGAAGTTTCGAACTCATTCACTGGTAGGTACGTACTAGCGAGTGAATTGCTTGGCGAGCCTGCATATCGGCGGCAGGGGCCGACTCGGAAGTAGTTGAAAAGCATTGAACGACGGTGAAATGGACGGGACTGGGCTGCGAACTCGAGGAGAGTCTCGTTAGTATGCTCGTGATGATATTGGTGCATCATCATCGGAGTGAGCTGTGCTACGATGTCGCTCCGCTTTCTGTTTCCAGGAACGTTATGGTCGATAAATTTTAATCAAATTCCCAAGTGAACCACAGTGGTTTAAGGCATGAGAAGCATCTCCCCGGTATACTGTTCTGCTCAATCAGATGACAATGATCAAAAAGTATTTTGTGGCAGGTATGTGGTAAGAGGTTACGTATCATCATCACTATCCAATTGAACACTCACTCCGTTTACCTACGCACTGTGTTCCGTCGGAACATTCAGGCACAGAAATGAGGAGAACCGGAAATCAAGTCATCACGATCCCAAAGACACAGCCTCTTAGACCGAAAGTCATCGCCCAACGACCATCCGAATAGTCTTATGGTCAGTGTTCTGCAGGCCGGAGGTGATCCTAACCACGTTTATGCTCCAGCACGTTTATCTCTCCCTTCTATCGTACAAATGAATAACAGCCCGGTTCGTCACATTTCCTGAGTGGACCACATAACAGGTGTTGACTTATCAGTGTAGTCACACGCGTTATGCGCAAATAAGCTCGATCACTTTGAAGGTTGGTTTGACTTCGAGCTCAGTGATATGCTCGATGAACCCAAGTTCCGTGTGAGGCAATGATGGAGCTGCAATGAAGCACCTGAATTGCCAGGCGTTCTATGGGCGAAATGTGACCAGAACGGATTTCTAGAACCTGCGGTTGACATGGCATTTAAATGCAACCAGTGACGGAGATGATGCGGTCGGGTCATATATAAACAACACACGTGCAAGCCAAACAGTTTGTCAAGGTTCGTGATTCGGCGGCGAGAACACGAATTAAATTACGCGAAACGGAGGTTTGAATCGATGGTACACAACTAACTAAAGAGCTAATTCAAGATTTCACATAGTGATTGTGCTGCTATAGTGCTGATCACATACAAACCTTGAGAAAGACGTGCTGAGTGACAAACTGGATATACATGTTATTCATGCCAAGTCAAATCCATCCAGATATACAATAGACGGCACGCTGTGGATAGTCTATAGGGCATATCTAAACAAGGGACTATCATCTCCGATCTCCCTGAATTCATCCTCGCGGTCATCAGTGATTCCGTTACGGTGGCACATCCCTTCCTTTTTCTTGTTAATTCTGTTGTAATTCCACATCGCAAATGAAGACAAAAGTATCCTAACATGTGCAAGTGAGTATGATCATTTTATCATACAGAATCAGGGTAGGACGTACGAAAAACTGAGCCAACCCATGACCGTTCCATGACCAATATGAAACCTCGGTGGATCAAGATAAATAAACGCCGAACATATTCTGTGATCACATCGTAAATTCACTATGCATCATTATGTGCTAAAAGGGTCACTTACCCTCCCAAATTTCCGAATCCGATGACCATTGCAATAGCGACACCACGCTTGATGTCTCCGCCGGCATTCGAACTCGCCCATGCGAGGATGACAGGGATAGGCGGAAATGTACCCATTGCGGCAAACACCGCGCCAACATATGAAACGCCAGGACGAGTTTGGGTGTATAGGATAATATATCCCACTAACGCGACAAGCACTGCAGTCATCGCAAATAGGCCGCGAAGTCGGTGCTTGTCGGAATAGATGCCAAAGAGAATGGTGCATACGCAACCTGCAAGGAAAGGAGGAACAGTGAGGAGTTGGGCGCTAGCAGCACTGAAGCCGAGATCGACGATGATAGTTGGCATGAAGAGCGAAATTGCATAACCCGGAATGAGTACACTGACACATGTAAACATCAGAAAGATTCACCAGATGAAGAAAATCTTGTTGCCGACATACCCAATGTACATACCAATCTGAATATAGATCTTATAATCCTTGAGAGCTTGAAGAACGAATCCAAAGTCATAGTGTGTAGCGAGGTGTTGTGAGTCAATTTTCATCAATTCAGTGATATAACGCCTTTCGCTCTCTGTCAGAAATGACGCTGTCTCCGGATACTGGAATGCAAGTGAACAATGATAGAAAGCTGTCAATGTCAACACCAACGTCATGCATGCAAAAGAAACTTGCAAGTGCCACAAGCACCGTGGCTGCCAAAGACAAATCGGATCGTCGCATAATGAGCAAATGGTACCACAGGCTTACCAATGCCTTCCAGGCAAAACTAGTCACGATAAGTATGTAACCGCACATGGCCGAATTTACCAGGCGACTCACGATCCACTGCCAACCATGGAGGCTACCAATCCTGCCAGAAGGAAAGGTTGAGTTATGAAGAAAGTACCAAAATGTTTACCACTCTACCCTTCCATTCTTTGAATTCCATAACTATTCGGACCATACGAGTATCAGCAACATGCTTTACTGAACAAAACAAAGTAGCCTTACGCTAGAATCCCACCAAAAGCGCCAGCCACGGTTGCGGCAGAGAAAAATATTGCAACACGTTTGGCCCGCTCTGCACGGGGATACCACAATGAGATGTAGTAAGTCACTCCTGGAAACAGCCCAGCCTCCGCCAAACCGAGAAAAACTCTGGCGCTATAATGGCCAAAACTAGCATCAGTGCCATTATAGTTGAGCATCCTTCAAACCCGTACATAATAAGTCCATGATACGTGTTCACGAGACACATCAGGGTTGTGATCAGACCCCAGACGACCATGATTGTTGGTACTATACAAGGCAGACAATGAGATGAGCACTTTGGTTGGCGTCAAAATGTCACTGTACTCCAAATGGATGGTCGAAAAAGCTTGAGGATGATGTTCCTGAGGATAGCACTTGATTCACATGTTCAACACAGTGTGTGACGCATTACTTACGACGGGACTTGACCAAGACAGTAGGGGATCTGGAAGACCATTAGACAGCGTTATCATATACCTACATGGCTCCGCACGAAGAACACTGCAGCAGCAGTGTTATATCTTAGCCCAACAAGGCCCAGATCGGTGGACATGCCCGCAATCCTGGCATTGGCTAAACGCCAGCATGAACTCTAAAGCCATGTCAAGATGTATGCATTACTCGCCAATGTTGGTGCGATCTCTGCATGCAAGAAGAAGTTCATTGAGCAAGGTCGAGAACAGTTTCCTATAAGCATGACTCACAAGAACGAGAGAAAGTATAGCAATGAAACGAGGGGCAAAATGTGCCAGTCTAATTTCCGCAGCACCCTAACATGTTCTTCAGTGCTACAGTAAATGACCTCTCTTGCGTCCCTCTTTTCAAAAGTATGATCTATCAGCTCAGCGAGTGAAATATTAGCAAAGAAGTTGCGTCAACGAGACATACATGACCACCTACCCGGAACCATTGTAATGGCCTTGAACAACCAATGTTCAGGTCTCGGTGGGGTGAGGACGGGTGAGCGTCTTCCGGAAGAGGCTAGGATTGCATTGCTTCAAGGATCACGTTCTGCAAAGCGGTGCTTATCATTAATGTGACCCTGGATTTTGTTAGAGTTCAACATACGGTATCTTGAATTTTGTATCGGCGGATCAGAAGCCACCATACGAGCCCAAGCATGCTAGTACACCACCGCTGCGATACTTTGGCCGTCAGAGTTCTGAAGTTGCTCTTCTTGCTAGCATGGCAATAAGTATTAGTTCAAGTTCACGGTACGATTGACATGGTTCTAGCCACCTTAGACACAGTGCCATGGCACAGGGAACAACAACTCGGCACCAAATCGACGTGGTCGGATTCCGATAGAGATGGGCAGTAAAGCTGTGTTGGACAAAAGGTCGATCATGTCTGGATCTGAGCAAGGACAGTCTTTGCTGATTACTGCCAGCATTCACATAAACCTTGAATCAGCTCTTGGCTAACTTTTCAAGTTAGGTGTTCCGTTATCTTCTCACGTTTGCTTTCCGTCATTTGGGGAACAGATGGACACCAAGCTTGGCTACAGGGGTGGGCATTCCGTTTCCCAGCTGGATTTACTACCACGGTGAGCGTATTGGGGCGTAATATATGTTGAACTTTCATAGAACAGTGGTGGACTGTTCGTTTTTTCAGTAGACATGACATAAACGCGTACAAGTGCATTTTTCGTTGCAACTAGCCGTTCTCACCTATCCCAGTATCTAGAGGACCAAGATACGCGAACATAAGCTGGACCTCGCCGCCGGAAAAAATTATGTTCGACCGAGTCTTCAATGACGGATGAATCAGATGTTCGCAGTCACACGACATGTTATCATGGATTCCAATACTCGATTCACTCAACCAGGAATACATAATACGTACACGTGCAAACAGCATGAAGCCTTGAAAAATGCATACTGAAGTTATACTAGAGTGTATACCTGAACAAGGGACTGTCATCCCCAATGTCCCTAAAATCATTTTTGTGTCCATCCGTGATCCCACCCTCCCCACATATCCGTTTCTTTTGCCTGTTCAACCTGTCATAATCCCACATTGCAAACGAAGATGACAGTGTCCTAACCATTAACGTGCAGTCAGCAAACCCAGCCATTGTGGCATGCAAGATTAAGACAGGGCGTACGCGAGACTGAGGAAACCCATGACTGTCCCATGTCCAACATGGAACCTCGGCGGATCGAGATAAATAAATGCTGAACATATCCTGCGATCCAAGGTTCTACCAGATCATGATGGTGTGCTGAAAAAAGAATGACACACCCTCCTAAATTTGCCAACCCAATGACGATGGCAATGACGACGCCACGCTTGATGTCGCCTCCAGCATTCGAACTAAGCCATGCAAGGACTGCAGGAAAGGCAGAATATACCCCTATCGCGGCGATGGTGGCGCCGACATAGGAAACACCAGAACTTGCTTGGGTGTAAAGGACGATGTATCCCACCAATGCAATGAATGCTCCAGAAATCGCGAACGGGCCACGAATCCGCAGCTTGTCGGAAGAGACACCGCACAGAACAGCGCTTATGCAACCTGCAGTAAAAGGAGGGACGGAAAGGAGCTGAGCATTAGCAGCAGAGAATCCGAGGTCTTTAATGATAGTTGGCAAAAAGAGAGATATCGCATAAGCAGGAACAAGCACGCTAGTCCATGCCGCCAGACATCAGAAAGATTGCTTACACAAAGGCCTTGTTACCCACATACCCGATGTATATACAAAACTGAACATAAGTTTTATAGTCCTTGAGAGCTTGCAGGATGAATCGCAAATCAAAATGTGTAGCAAGATTTTGTGAGTCGGCTTTCAACAAATCAATGACATAACGTCTCTCGCTCTCTGTCAAGAATGACGCTGTATCTGGATACTGAATCGAGGTGAGTGGTGAGAAAGACAGGCAGGATGAAAGCACGAACATCATACATAACGAAAGGACTGGTGAGTGCTACGAGCACCGTGGCTACAGGAGCGCAAATCAGATCGTCACACGATGATCTAATTGCGAACGGACGCTTACCGATACCTTCCAGACAGAACTAGTAACCCCAAATAAGTATATTATATTGAAGGATCCGTTAGCTACGCACGATCCACTGCCAACCATGAAGGCCACCGATCCTGCCAGGAAAAAATCAGGTGATAGATAAAACCTCATGAGTGTTGCGGCCCACCCTTCCATTTTTTCAATGCCATATCTTTGGTACAAACGTTAGCGATGTGCTGCATTGAATTCAAAGAACTCACGCCAAAATCCCACCAAAGGCACCCGCCACGGTTACGGAAGAGTAGAATACACCAATTCGCTTTGCACGCTCGGCGCGGGGGTACCATAGAGAGATGTAGTATATCACGCCGGGGAACAGCCCAGATTCTGTTATACCCAGGAAAACTCGGGCGCTGCACATAATCAAAACCAGCATCAGCGATTGTCGCCGCTATCGTTTAAACACTTACATAATGAGTGCTTGATATGTGTTCACGAGACACATCAAAGTCATGACAAGGCCCCAAGCAACCATGGTGGTAGGTACTGAAACATGGTATTAGTACCTGAAATGGTTTTAAAATGACCACTGTACTCCATATGGACGGCCGAAAGAGCTTTAGGGTGATATTTCTGTGAATGTTGTTTGATTCGCAAATCAGAAGTAGCGCCCGTTCTACTCACGATGGAACTTGACCAAGACAGTACGGAATCTTGCCAAGGATTAGACACAGGGATCAGATATCAACATGGCTCCGCACATAGAACACCGCGGCGATCGTGTTGTACCGAAGTCCGACGAGATTCAGATCGGTCGACATGCCCGCAATTCTAGCATAAGCTAGAGACTAACATAAGCGGTAACCTGTCAATATAAATGCTGGTACGCGCCGATGTTTGAGCGATCTCTGAAGGCCTGGCGTTGAAAACCAAAAATGGTTCGGAAGACAAGTTGAACTCGACT
>JBBPLE010000004.1:149232-170111 GCA_038089675.1 Boletales sp. KT-2023b
CACAGGTCCATTGTTGCCGCGAATTCAAAAAGTCTACCACGTGAGTGTCTCCCCGGGTGCTGGAAGGAGGATGTCGAAGTGAAGTCGTGATGAATGCAGCACTGACGTGAGCACAGGTCAACTTTGCGGTGGTGTCTCTGATATTCGTCTTCGCTTGCATGGTAGGTGTTGAATGTCGGTGTCCACCGTGGAAAGTTGACACAGCGGTGCACGAATAGGGATTTTTGATAGGCGCATTTTCGAATGTGGTATTGAACGATCGATACGGGTTTGGCAAGGTGTGTATTGGCCCTGATCGTGGTCATGGGGTGCTAATATGTGGTGGCGTTGTACGATAGGTCATCGTACTTGGTGCGTCTATTGGCTGATACTTTGGGGCCATTGAACAGTGGATTGGCAATGTTGCCTTTCTATTGACAGGGGCGGTCCTTCAGATGATCGGGTATAGTATTGAGGCTGCCGCATTTCCCTTTCCTGCCTTCGTGCTGGGATATGCTATCAATGGTATCGGTATGGCACTGCAGGTCCGTAGGAATGTGTTGAGTGGTCTTTCTGCTGCTGGATTTTGTTTCAGGACGCTCAGGCGAATGGCTTTGTGGCCAGCCTGAAAGATAATGCAGAAACCAAGATGGGTATCTTGCATGCAGTACGTTTGTCTAGCTATTCTTGCACTTGAGCCGTCTGAATGAGAGCTAGGCGTATGGTACGAGATGTTACGAATGGTATTGGGGGCTAGGTACTCATGTGTTGGATATCGAAGGCGCTGGTGCACTCTCGTCACCACTCGTTGCCACCCAGTTCGCTCAACTCCCTCATTGGTCCTTCCACTATCTCGTTTCGTTGAGCATTGCGTTGATCAACATCGTCTTGTTGATTGTAGTTTTTCGTTTCAAATGCCAGGACGGTCTGTTTTTTTCCCTGTCACTCTGTCAAACTCTCACACTGACATCCTTTTCAGAGTGCTTGACCCAGATTGGGCAACCCGCAGGGATGCAGCATCAGGGTGAAACCAGTCAATTCAGGCAGATAATTACGTTGAAAGATGTACACCTTCTTGCGATGTTCATTCTCGTGTACGTGGGTGTCGAAGTTACCATGGGGGGTATGCTTGCTATGACCACGTCTATGTGGTTGCCTACTCACAATGATCTGCAGGCTGGATTGTAACATACATCATCGACGTGCGCGGAGGTGGTCCATCGTCTGGGTATATATCCTCGGGATTTTTTGGTGGTATGTCGCACTAGGAAACACAGAATGTTCTGACTTACGACTCGATGATCTGGAACAGGTCTGATGACTGGCCGGGTTGCCTTGTTGTGGCTTAATCAAAAGGTATATACCACGAACCTTTCATTGCACCTTGTCAGCTCTGATTATTTTAGGTAGGAGAACGGAAGGTTCTGTTCTTTTACGCTCTTCTTGCCATCGGATTGGAGTTGGTCGTATGGTTCGTGCCGTCACTGATCAGTGGAGCCGTGTCTGTGTCAATTATCGGCATTCTGCTGGGACCTATGTATCCAATCACGATGAATCATGCCGGACGGGTGTTGCCAGCTTGGCTGCTGACTGGTAACATTTTTCCTATTCCGCTCAATTTGCACGAGGGACTCATACGAGCGCTATCGTAGGTTCGATTGGATGGATTGCTGGGTTCGGCCAGGCAGGTTCAGCGTTACTACCTTTTATGACGGGCGCGATTGCATCCAAGTCGGGTATCAGTGCTTTGCAGCCCCTGTGAGCACTTCCAGTCTTATTTTTATAATCTCTTGGAAACTGACACGCGTACGCGCTTAGGTTGGTCGCGATGATGGCATTCATGACGGTGCTCTGGGCGCTGGTCCCGGGCAAGGGATCGCGGCGAACGGATTGATGATGCAGTCGTATATCTTCGTCAAAAATGTAAAATTAGATCATGTACTGGTATGTGGTATGGAATATCCATTCCTTCTCTCCAACGTGATGCTCTTGCTGGACTAACATCTTTACTAGACATTATGAATTTTAGCGCTTGTTGTTTGATTTGTCCGACCCTCGCGGTTCCATGTGGGAAGGCGGGGACAACTAATTACTACACATCGCATCATATGGGTGGCAATTCTCACTTTCCAGTGCATAAAGTGAGTGCCCGTCCCGATTGGCGTGGCTAAGACTACTTGTCAAGCAAAAATGATGAAATGTATGGATACACCGCTCTTCCACCCTGCCCTGCAATGCTTCCTGGTCTTGAAGACGTGGCCGAAGCACTGCTGTGTACTAGAGTCATGAAGCCTCCTGTTTGGTATACTTTTGGTTTTTGATGTGCTGACGAAAGTGTCTCTCGCTTGGATCTCCCGTAGCAACAACTTTGCCCGGTGTTCCATACAAAATCCAATTAGGTTGAAGCAAGTCTGAAACATGAGGCTGCTGATTGATTCCAAATTTTCTGATGCACCTATATCCGATATATCGGCATATAGCATGCAGGAGAAGTTTGGGCCACATAGTTGCAAGCAATGAATATCAGGCCGAAAGGTGTATCTCACGCTGGCCGGTCCCTCCTAATTATATACGCCCTTATCACGGATCGTATTTTAGCCGCCGCTAATCGTTTGTTTCCGTCCACGATTGCAGAGGTCCGAATCCCTGAAGAGAAAACGAGCTTCGTAAGACAGAGGCTTCGGAGACTGCACCTGCCAGTTCAACATGGGCCTTTGATCTTACATACTGGCCTACATCACCAGGATACAGTATGCATTCTTCTACACGCTCTCGCGACAGTTTTTCGCTTGACCTGGAGGTGAGCATCCTATCCCCCACGCAACATAGTTAATGGTATTATTCACTTCTGCGGCCTAAATCAGCGAAACGAAGCCTTAGCAATGAAGGCAGTGATATTGACCGTCCAAGTCTTTCGCATGTCACTGCGCCCCCCCCAGCATGGCAGGTGCAGTGATTAGACTCATCTAGAACGACAACGGATCTTATTTGTCTTCCATGGACGGGATGAGTACATCACAGGGATCACTTGAACTTGCCGCTTCCAATTCAGACTTGAAGGCTCCTGGAAGCTGTCACTCATTACCGCTCAGGGTCACGATCCCCTATTTTTTCCCCGGATGGCTTCTCGCCAGGGTCGCTCCAATTCTCTCGGAACAGCCCTCCAAGTCCTGACACCGGCACTCGGATCATACTTCTCTGGCGGCGGACCTTCCGGTTGCCTTCAGACGCGCATGCGGCGAGTCATGGAGGTCCGCATTTTGGTAATACTTGCCTCGGATGCGTCTAGTACGGTGACAGGAAAAGAAGGAACGTTTCCTACGACGTCCGGCATTTCCTGTCGTGCGACCCTCTCTGGTGCGCCTACCGCTCAATGGTTTGCCCCTGCGGGGGCTTAGCCCCACGACGGGACGGTACACCATGACGTGCGTCGCTCGCGCTTCCGATCCCTTCGGGATCTCACGCTGTCTCCCCAAGCCTTCGCCTACCCCCCTGTCATGAGCCCTTCCGCGCACGGCTACGGTATACGACATTCCTCGCCCGCATTGCAGCGTCGCCATGACTTCTTTCGTCATTATGCACCACGTCCATTCTCATGTCATGTCCAATGGCGTTCAAGGTGGATGCCGTCCCGTTGCTGTTTGTGCTTCGCAGTCTACCCGTTCCTAGCGTGTAACGCTTCCCTTGCGGTGGGCCGGAATGCTCCACATCACCGTCACCATCCGGCAGGGTTTCATGGGTGTGCATTCATTTCCCCACGTCGTCGACTCACCCTGAGGTGCACAACAAGTTCGGCCAGGAATGGTAGGCAGCATTTCCTCGTATTCTATCTAGCCGTTGCTGGCATAAATTGTATCATACGTTTCATAATACAGTTTGCACGAACCCGACGACAAACATGTCAATGTCATCAATGCAACAGGGTAGCTCTCTAAAGGAAGCGGTGGGAATGGAATCGCGAGGAAGATAACATAACAAGACAGGGGCGAAGAACGCTACAGAGAAGAGATGTGTGGAGTATAGACAACCTAAGGCTACACGCATAGCAATGACACCCCTTCTTTGTTTTCCGAGAACAAAATTGAAAAAAAAGAAAAGAAACTACCGTTCAGGTATGCATCATGACCGACAAACACAAATCTAGATGCTTCAACGTCGGAATCAACGCCGCATACGCTCGCCGATCTGCCTTGGTGACCGACACCTGCGCGCCATGAATCCTGAGGGTCTCGAGCGGACACCCGGACCGCGCCAAAAACGCCTTGAGTTCTTCGTGACGCCACGCACCGGGGACTATGTCCAGATCCCTGATCTGGAGGTCCGTCAGCGCGGGCAACGTGAGCGCGTCAAGGAGGCAACCCGTGCCATACAACACGATGACGTCGAGCGTGCGCAGTCGGGTGTGCGTCACCGCGCGTGGCGATACGCCCCGTCGCGATACCAGCACAGGAGAAAAACTGAGCTCTTGTAGGTGCGGACAGAGCGTAAGGAGGTTCAGCACGGTCGGTCCGTCGACTGCCTCGAGCCCGAACTCGAGCGAGACCTTCAACTGTGTCAGGTGCGTCCAGCCGGGGTTAAATCCCGTCAACACGTCCGCGCCGAGCGCGCCCTCTGTGTTGAGCGTCAGACTGGTGAGCTTCTGCGGTGCCGGCTGTACGAGCGCCATCGTCTTCTTTTTGAGGGCCGTGCAGAGATCGCCGTCGAGGGTGAGGTGCTGGAGCATCGGTGCTTCCTGAAGTAACAGCTCTGGCGCGGTCACCTCGTCAAACGTAATGTGCAGCCGTACGGCGCGGCTTGCGTAGGGCTGCAAGAGCTCCGTGACCTCGTACCGCCACAAGGGATTGCTCGGTGGACGACGCGTGTCCACGGCGAGGGAGATCGGGCAGCCGCGCGCGCGCGCGAGCCAGTGATGGTAAACGTACAAGCCCTGCTGCTGTATGCGATGACTCGGCCTCACGGCGAGCGAGCACCACAAGCGTGGGGTTCCGAGCGCTACCCTGCGCCACCTTTTACTGACGGCCAACAACACCAATGGGGCGGTCGTCGCGTCCGGCTCGATGTACGGCGCGGAGGGCAAACAACGCAGAAAGATTTCACCGAGAAGCTCGGAAGGGAGGCGTCGGATGCAAGATATAAGGCCATGGTGGGCCGCCATGGAGGCGGCGATCTGGTCACGCTTGGAGAGGAGTTGTTGGTGGACGGTGCGAACGCGCTTCATGATCGATTCGACGGAGGCAAGGTCGGCGGTGACGTCGTCGAATTGGGCTTGGCGCTGATGGGTGATCTCCGTAATGGCGCGGACGTCTTGACCGGATGCAGCATAGTTGGTGTTGGCGTATTCTGAATAGGGCGTATCGAGGGATGGAAACTATGAGGTCACATTCGGGTCAGAGTGTCCCGAGATTGATAAAGAGCGAGAGAAAGAGGCTGACGTTGGCAAAGGGATCGGGGAGCTGTGTGCGCAGGGCGGGAAAGGAAGGACGAGTAAAAGTCGAGTTTGACTTGTACGGTGTCACAAACACTCACCAACGCCTGGAGGAGCTCGTCGACGGATGGTGCTGGATGGCTACGGGGATAGCTGTAGCCACAACCATGGCTCGGATAGCTCGCAAGACGACAATGGCTGAGATAGGTTTGCATGGGGTGCTCGTCCGGGTGGGAGTAAGAACAGGGCGCAAGAGAGAGCGTGTCAATGCCGACGCCACCGAGGCGTGCTGTCCAGTGAGGTTATTGCTGAGGGGCCGGGGCAAGGCAAAACACGATGTACACGCACTGGTATGGTTGACGTGACGCTGCTGATATTACAGTAAAGAACGGCCCTGATCTAGGATCGTCGCCTCGCGCTCGTTCAACGCTACCTGCTGCCGTCAGTGTCGACACCGGAGAAGTGTGAGTTGACGCCCACAGCCCATGGTAAGTATAAATAACGACTCGAAATCCCAGGAGTTCTAAAAAAAGGACTGAGACCCCGTCGGCCGCAACGAGCTAATACCATGGCGCGCCGAGGTTCGGATGACTGGCGACAATGGGCAAGTTCAGTACTTAGTATCGGCTGGTACCGGCTAGTTAGTACTGTTGCCATCGGCTACCGTCGCCGCTCCTGCCAGTGTACCCACCCGCACCGTTTCCGAGTCCACCCGAAGTAATATTATGTGTAGCCGAGCAGAAATCTTCAAGACCCAATATCCAGTACATGTACCTCTATAGTAAAGCTCGTACGTATGTAAACCCGCAAACAACAGTGCTCCTGAGCAAAACGATCCATAATCGCCATCACTCATATTCGCTTGATCGCCTGCACGATCGCATTCACGTCGATATGCACCTCCTTGGTCGTCTGCTCGTTCGGTCGTTCCACCGGCGGAAGCTTGTTTGTGTTGTATTGCCTAGAGAGAACCGTGAGTGCGATCCACCTCGCCACCACACCACGCACCGCGACTGCACCCACGCTACATATTGCAACTTGAGCGCCTTCACCGCCGCCTGCACGTCCTGGACAAACACACCCGCCGGAAAGAGCTCCATCACCGTCGCACGCGACGACGGCGGCATGAACACGCAATCCGTCATGTGCTCTCCGTATACCCCAATCACGACCTGCGTCGAGATCAGCCACCGGCGCCACGCGCGCGCACAAACCCCACTCACCGTGCTTTGCGCGATCGCTCGCATCCGTTCTACCCACCCCGTCTCCTCGTCGACGACGTTGACCCGATACCCCTCACCCAACCCCTCGAGCGCCTGTATCAACGCCCGGTGGTCCCCCGCGCTCAACCGCGGCCCCTCCCCGCCTTGGTGTGCCAAGTACGTCACGAGCGCTTCGCCCTTTTTCGCCATCCACGTTTGCTTGGGCGGCTCCTCCGGTGCGCCTACATACCGCGCCACGTCCCTCCGTACGGGCTCCCACCAGCTCTTCGCGCCATCGAGTTGGTGCGCGAACAAGGGTACTCCATATCCCGGCATGTCCCCTTTCGTGCCCTTGTCCCTCGCTGCGGCCTCGTCCGCCACGACGACGCGCGAGAGCACGAACGGCGCGGGGATCAGCGCATAGTCGGCCCAGTCGCGCGCGTACATGAGCGCAAGGGTAGGAAAGGCTGCTTTGGCGAGGTACGGGTGGAACCCGCTCGGGGAGCGCGCGCGCATGCCGTTGCGGTCTCTCGTTCGCGGGATCACATCGGCGTAGGTGCGGATATGGGGGAAAAAGATGCGGCGCGGGGGTGGGAGGGTGAGGTCGGCGGGGTTGGCGGAGAGTTTGGGGTCGAGCGCGCTGTAGGTACGCCAGAGGGACATGAGGGTGTAGTTGCCTGTGGTGTGTGCGTGAGCGATGGAGCGCAATACAAAGCAAGAACGTACTCGGGTTTGTGTCCATCGCGAGCCAGCTCACGCCGTGAACGCTGAGCAGACAGACATGAGCATATCGTCCGCAGAGACAGGTAAGAGAGAGACGGACAGACCGCCAAACGTGCCGAACTTGTCCCTCGCTTCAGCGGTCGAGAGCACATGAAACTTGGCTATTTTGATCGGTGGTTGCATGACGACCTTGTTCTCATTGCTGGCACTCTCGATTGCCTTGCGCGACTCCTCCCCATACAGCTCGTCTTCCGCGACCAACGACGGCAGCCACACTGAGATCGTGTCCAGAGACGGGAACTTGCTGTCGTCTGTGACAATGTACACCGTCCCGTTGAGCATGTACACGTTGTCCAGGATTGTATACCCTGCCGGTCGAATCAGCACCGAGCCCTCCCCGACCGTGAAAAGAGAAGGCACCTGGGGCATGTTTTAACACCTTTGTTACGGGCACATTGTCACCCCAATGCACCACTCCATCGTTCACGCCAACCGCACCGAACACTGCCGGGTCAAACGAGGGCGCAGACCCATTTAAACCCCCCGAGAGGGCGTTCTTGGCCACCTGAGCTTCCTCCAGCGTCCAGTCGCCGTAAATCGCGTCGTCCCAGGCGCCATTTTTGTTCAAGCCACTGTTCGCTTGCGTCGAGCCGAGTGGGTCGTAAAGAAACGACGACTCGAGGTTGTAGAAAATGATAAAGACCGAGAGAGAGAACAAGAGGAGAGAGATCTCTCGACGAGTCGGTGGGGAGCGCCACGCCATGGGGGAAAGGAAAGCGAAACGAGGAGGGACCAGAAATGAATTGTATCGCCTTATACATAAAACGCCCAACCGAATAACCGGCTAATGCAATCTCTCGTCCGAATAATCTCCACCGTTCGACAAGGACGCAATGTCCAGCGTCGTCATCCGCTTCTTATCCTTTGTGTCCTCTGCCCAGTTTTCATAAAAGTTGGTTTCGTCCTTGTGCGACAGATACGCGTCCTCCCCGTCGGGCGTTGAGACCAGTCGACCAGGCCCATCCCAGAAATGAAACGCCTGACTTCGCACCCCATACGAGGTCGGCATGACCTCGAGAAGATCCCCGCGCGCAATCTCGATCGCAGGAATCTCCGACGCAGGCAGTCCAATCAAGTACGACAGCAAGCAACGAATCACAGACGAGTGCCCAATAATCAGCAGATCCTCCTTTTCGCGCTCCAACTCGATCAGCACCGGTTCAAGACGTACTTTGGAACAACACGTGAGCGAGATGACAGGGTCGAGACGGACGCGTACCCGATAAATCGTGATAGCTTTCGGCGCGTGGCGCGCGGAACGCGTACGGGTCCTTGACAAAGCGTGCCCACTCCTCGGGATACAACTGCTTCGCCTGGTCTGGTGTCAGACCATCCCAAACGCCTGGGTTTATTTCCGACATTTGCGGCTTCTCGATCACTTTAACCTTGAGCTTGTCGCCATCCTGGGATGGAGTCGATGCCGTAGACGAGCTGGGATTGGACGTCACGAATGGCCATGCGGTGTGGTGGGCTCGACGACGGGTCGAGGTCCAAATCTTGGAACGCGATTGAGTGTTTTAACTCGGGATCAAAAGGTGGACACACCTTGAGGCGTCGTTCGGTCGGGTCATAACCACGCTCTTCCAACGCGCGTTTCCTTCTTTCCGTGACAAACTCTCGCAGTTTCTCTGCATACTCCCAGCCGGCAGGAGAGAGATCCGAGTCTGCCTTGTAGGAATGCTCGATAAGAGATTGGCCAGACTTGGGGGATGATATCAGTTTCGAACTGAATGACGCAAAGGACTCTTACACGGGCAAACCAAATCATGCGGAAGCGATTGTGGATGTTCATGAGAAAGAAGACGATGCGAGACTGGAACGATATGAGCCGGATGAGGGCGCATACGCGAGGGACCGACCTGCAAATAACCCCGGATTTTCTACGACATGTATGTTAGGCAAGCCAGGATGAGACGGATATACTCACATTGACCATGATCTTTTCTCCGACCTGATAACGATCAGTACATGAAATCATGGTGGATCGCGCGACGACGTACATTGAAGATGCGAATGAACGGCCAATCGGTCTCTGTGATGGTCTCGTAGGCTAGTTCTCTGTCACGAATGCGGCCATAGTAATCCTCGACAGCCTTGTCGGGATCCCAACCGCGGTACTAGGGCGGGGGGAGGATCAGGGCGGATGGACCGAGGATGGGTGGAAACCCACATCGGGAGAGGAGATCTTGACATTTCGGATGTTGGTCTCGATGATCTCTTTGTTATCGCAAACGGACTCTAGAGAGGGGGGAATTAGGGGAGGGGGACGAGCGTCGGAAAACGGCTCGCCTAGTATGATGACGTGTATGCCGGCCTTGTCAAACTTGTCCGCGAGGGCGAGTCTAACCTTTTGAGAGCCATTGTTGGCGTCGTAGATGACGACCTGGCCGCCTGCCTCGAAAAAGTCCCAGATGAGATTCTCGCAGTCATCGGAGACGCGTTTGCGGAGTGCCATCGTGTCTGGTGTCTTTTCGCCTGATCGGGGTGAGCGGATGGGATGGGAGGACGTGAAGACGAGGACGGACCGAGGGTAAAGTAGTCTGGGGGCAGCGACTGCGCGCCGCCGAGCGTCTTGCGACGATAATCGCCGAGAGAGACGACCTGCGTCTTGACGCCCATCCAGCGAAGATAACGCTCGAGTGCGCGCGAGATGTGGGTCTTTCCGCGGGCGGGGAGACCGACGGTGAGGATGAGGATCTTGCCCGCATGCCAGAGGAGACCGGAGGCGGTGGTGTACAAGGGTGCGGCCATACTTATGTGGTGGTGGTATAGGAAAGGGAGATAGATATATCGATTACATAACAAGATCAAAGGGTAAAATAACAAAGCACTAGCGCGATGGGCCGTTGGGGGTCGCAGCAGCTCTGTAGTCCTCCATCTCCTGGTCGAGCTGCGCGACCGTCTTTTTGACGCGTCGTGGACCCTTTTTCTGGCGCCGTCGCGGGGTGGCGGGGATCGGGCGCGGCTTGCGGGCACTGAGGGGCGTCGATCGAGTGCGGGCAGGGGTCGTATGGGGGGGTACTCACGCGGGGGCGGGGGCAGGCGCGGCGACCTCGCCGAGTCGGACGAGCAGGGAGGGCTGGGCCTGTGCGGGAGGTGCCACTGGCTCGCGCGAAGAGTCGGCTATGATCTCGATTTTGATAGGACGCCCTGGAGAGCTGTGTAGGACGGAACGGGGGGAGGAGAGCGGTGCTTACGGCCGTCGACAAACTTGCCGTCGTACTTTGCGCGGGCGACGGCGGCGTCACCTGGGCGATGGAAGACGACGATGGCCATGCCCTTCGAGCGGCCCTGGTTGTTATAGATGAGAAAGACCTCCTTGAGCGGTCCGACGGTCTTGCGGAAGAGCTCCTAGAAGATGCGAGAGGAGGTGGAATGATTGATGGGTGAGCGGGGGTGGTGGAGGACGGATGTACCTCGACTTCGAGCTCGCCGACGTCGGGTGGAAGTCGGCTGAGGAGAATTTTGCTGCCCTCGCCGTCCTTTAGCTTGTGGTCGCGCCATGCAGGTGGAACTTGACCCGCGTTGTTCCCGAGCAATTGTCGTTTGGACGAGTAGTAGTGAAGATGCATTTTATTTAGTTTTATTTATTTATTTATTTTATTTAACTTCAATTATCAAATGTCATTTCCGGTCCGGTATCACGTGATTTATGTCTTGATCGTTCCCGACAAATCTCCTTCTCTCTTTCGTCTTTTTCCATGGACCAAGACAACAACAACAACAACCAAAAAGATTTGTTCGCCTTTCTGTTTTCTTCAGAAGACTCCAATCGTGCTCATCAAGATCATCCCGATGTCGCTGCTCAGCGTAACTTTCAACTCGCCCACCAGCAGCCTATCGACATGTCCAACTTGATATCCATCGACGCCGCACCCACACAACCTCCCCTTTCCTCTCCTCCGACCCTCACACCACAGATGCTCTTGGAGCAGCAATACAAGCTCACACAGCTCCAGCAGCTCCAGCAGCTCCAGAACCACATTCAGAACCAGATCTTTCAGCAACAGGCTTGTTCTCTCCTCCCCCTTCCTTCCCTCCGTTAATCTCCTTGACAGCTCGCCCTTATCAGTGGCCACACTTCTCTTGCTGCACATGAAACATGTCCCGATCCTCAGCGCGACCCGGTTCCTCCCTACAATGGTCTTCCGACCCCTCGTATGTTCATTTCCTTTTTTTTCCCTTTCGCTTATCCACCTCTCTCCTTCTTAGTATCTTCCGCAGAAATAAGACCCACTAATCCCGACTTGATTTCCCGCCTTAATCCGCCCTTCCAGAGCGCCCAGCAATCCATATTCAATTCCCACGCACTAGATACCATGCCTCTCCCCTCCCCACAGGAGCTTCCCTCTTCCCAGCACTATTTCAGACACCCTGGTTCTGCTTCTGCACCCGCCAACATCGCGTTTCAGTCCTTTCCCTCTCCCTCCGATCTCGATATCTCTCCCCTCACCAGCCCCTGGCTCGACGCCCATCCTCACCCACCTAATGATAGACCCGCAAAACGAAACGCTTCCCCTTCCGGTTACGATTCCGCTTATGTCCCTCGGAAGCGCTCCACCCCAATCGTGCCCGCATCCATCAAGTCCTCTCGTAACGTCAAGTCCGCCACCTCTACCCCCCTCCTCCGCTCCACCCGAGCTCGCCGCAATAGTTCTGTCAACGATACTCAGACCGACTCCCCCTCCCCCGTCGATCTCGCCATGCCTCCCCCAGCTCCACCCAAGATCCCTTCCTCTCCCGCCTCATCCATCCCGTCAACCACATCGAACCTACGCTCCCGAGAAGAGCTCCGCATGACCCCCGTCACTCCCGCCAGCATCATGAATTTGGGTCGACTCAGTGTTAGCAGCAGTCTCGCGCCCTCTCGGCTAGACAAGGGCAAGGACCCCGCCAAGACCAAGGAACCTGCCTCTGCTCCAAAGTCTCGTAGGATGGCCTTGCCCCTTATCAACCCCAGTCCCAAACCGATCCTTCCAGGTACGCGTGCCTGTCCACGACTGACCCCATCCTAACATTTCCCCAGCTGGTTCGACCGCACCATCCACCACCTTGGCAGCGTTCTCGTCATCCGTGCCCGTCTCGCGCAGGTCTCATAAAGACGCCGAACAAAAACGTCGCGATTCCCTCAAGACTGCCTACGACGACCTCCGTAAGCTGTTACCCCCGTTACCCCTCCCATCCGACGACAACTTTCCCGACGAGCCAATTTTGCCCGGTGCTCTACCCCCGCGTGGCCCGCCCAAGGTCGGGGGCGATGGGCCCAACAAGGGCGTGAGCAAGTTGCAGCTCCTTCGCTGTGGGAATGACTATATCCGTACGCTCAAGGGTCGTGTTGACCGACGTGACGCCGAGATTGCGGTGTTGCGGCACGAGGTGCTGCGGTTACGTTCACTGGCGGGCAAGGACGCCCAGTTCGCAGACCTGGATCTCGATCGCGATCTGGATGCGGTGGAGGCCGACCATCCGAGGATGGGACTCTCCGTGTTGGACGAGGAAGGCGACCATGGGGAAGAATTGTGACCCGCGTGGAATGCATTTGAATGGATGTGTAAGTACGTATTCATGTACCATGCTGTTTTAATTATATGCCTGTTCCTCGTTATCTTGGGTATCAATTCGATTCCTTTTTGAGGGATGATTTTCCTGGCGTTCGGAGTGTGAATTGATCAAGTTCACGCTTACCATGTCCCAACCCGCTCCTCGTCACCCCTTGTAAGTCCTTCAGAATCTTTGCGAGACAGACAGAGCATACGACCCTCACCACAAGGTCGGCCGTCTTTTTGGTTCATGTCGCACTCGAAGCGCCGCTCGTCGTCCAGACGTTTCTGAACCCGACCTCGCTTCCGTTTATTCAAATGACGAACACGACCGTCGTCTTGCTCAAGGTGCGTCTCCCTCTCATTGGTCGTTCGCGCCCCTGTATGTACGGTGTACGGGCAGCTGTATGCCGCAGTCGTCGGGGGATCGTGTGTCGCGTCTGTATTGGTGTATCCGCTCCCAGGTGCGTTGCCACGTTGGCGTTGACGCGCGCGCCCTCACACACATGCAGAATTTCTCCCCGGAAAACGCGCTCTCGCGATCGCCCTCTGTTTCTACCACACCATCGCGTCGACGATTCTGTTACAGGCCCCACGGTTCATACCGCACACGTTTGGCGCGTGGTTCGAGGGGTGAGCGTCGGTCCTCGTTTGCCTTGTCTCCGTTGACGCGCGGGCAGGTTGAAGGTGACGCCGGAAAACGTGTGGGGGTCGTTCCATGGCGTGGTCGGGTTCATGATGGTCGTGTGGTGGCAGTTGACGGTGGGGTATGCGAGTGTGATGAGGGGGCAGATGTGAGCGTGGAATGACGTGGAAGCTACACAGCACGCATAGCAAATACCTGTGGTCTGACTGTCATATGGGAAGATATGTATGACAACACGTGAAACATTGATAATTCCCGTTTAGCTCAGTTGGTAGAGCGCGTCACTAGTAATGACGAGGTCAGTCGTTCGAGTCGGCTAATGGGAACTTGTTTTTTTCTTCTTCGAACCTGCAATATTTGGCGCTTTCTCTTAGTCATACTCTACATTTCTTCAGCCAAGATGAGTAATCCATTGTCAACGTGTTATCGTACACCACGACTGTTGCAACCATAATAGACTGCCATCAGAAATGGTGAACTTCCGTGCATTTTGATCGGGGTTGCAAAGATGGCTCTTCAAAGCTATACCTCATGAAAAAGCCCACCGTATTGCATGTCAGGCCCAACAAGGCGTGGCACATGGTTGGCATGTTTTGGCAAGTTCCGGCAAGCCTCTGACCGCATGATCCGCTAGCAACCAGCGCGCAATTCAAATCACGATGACGCTGAGACAGAAAAGGTCACGTTGCGTTGCGCATCAGCGCATCGCAGCACGTGGTACATACATACGATACTGGCTCGGGCGCCATACGAAAAAAAAAAAGTCTTGAGTTCCGATCCCGGTGGCACTCGGGGATGACAAAACAGCCGCGAATGGGTTTAGTCGTCCTTGTCGGACCGAGCCTTTCGAAGAACCCTCGTCGACGAGCTTCCAATACGTCCGACGGCGGCGCGAGCGGACGGGGGGCCTAGTCCTGCTACCAGGCCCGGGGGGACCGGGAATTCGCGTTGGTCATGGACGACGCAGCCGCTGACAACCACGTTCCGTCTCGTTCCAACGAACGGGTATCTGAGCGCCGTCATCGGGGCACACGCCACGAGTTAGACGCGCGTGGCTCGTTCGGTTGATCTAAGCACAGGCATGGCGAGGCGGACGGTTCTCCGAGTCCGCCCGCGTCGGTATGTTTGACTGGGTCCGCGAACGCGGGCCGGCGGTATAACATCCTTTTTACTGGTCCGTCTGCCAGTCGGTGCGGTAAAAGGTGAAGTCCTCCGTCACGCACTGTGCGATGTCGTCCGACCGAGTCTGCACGGGGCGTTCGCACCCGTCGACCCTCCCCCGGTCCAGTAGACTGATCCGAAGCCATCCACCGTCGACGTGGATGGTTGCTCTGCTAGTCATCAAGGAAGAGCGTCGTACACTTGAAAGGAAAGACGATCCGACGATGTGGACGCCCATCGCACGTTCGAGCACTCCGTTCTTGACTGCGTTTGTTGCCATCCTGTTTTTTTTTGTTTGAAATTTTCGGTTCACATGTCTCGAGTCGAGTGACCAAGTGAGTGCACCGTCGTCCCATGCTACTGATTTTACCACAGAAAACCGATTCCAGTTTTAACATTAGCTCTAAGGAATGCGGTGTTAAATAAAGCTAACGGCAAGCGGGCGACCCACAAGACGCAGCGGTTAAGTTCCGGCTTCGAGCGGATAGAGGTGGGTTTTGTCCGCGGCGAGCGAACGCGGGCACGAAGGTCAACATGGCTCGACATGACGTTCAACGCATGTCTGCAGACTGCGGTCCGTCGAACTCGTGTCCCGGTATGTGGGAATGATGTAGTGGGGTCGTGGTTTTGGCCCGAATGAGATTCTCTAGCACGCCAGATGTCTCATGTGCTCAAACCAAACAGGTTCCACGGCGGGTGGAAAAATGGGGTCGGAGAATATCATAACTTCATCCGTCATCCAGACCGGAACAATGCGATCGTCCTCGGAACGTTAAGCTTTGAATGCGGCGCCTCAGCATCGAGAAACGTGGAATAGATTAATGACTCACGAGACAATGACGTGAACGGCGACACGCGCAAGTGAAAAAGCCTGACGCGAATAATTTTACGAATATCCGGCGCGAGGACCCACAACGCACATCCATCGCCCATGAGTCCGCGCGGGATGCCGATGTACCTCTTCACATGTGACCTTGAAAAATCCTGTGGTAGTGACGCAGTGTCATAATGACTTGACGTGGTGGCTGTGGTGAGATTCTGTGCCATTGCGCAGTGGCCCCTGGGCATTGGTCCATCGGCAAGGTGCGATGTGGCATGAACGCGCGGTCGAACAGCCAAATGGTCTAGATTGAACGAGTGCCACGAGGTGACGTTAATATGGCGTTATGATATCGTAATACGATCCGTGCAGGAACGAGGCGATCGGCTGACTCGGAGTGTGTTCTCGTCCTTCTGGGAATCGAAAAAACCTCATCCCTGAGATTCGCACAGAGAGTGGTGTCCGGTCACAACACAACTACATGCAGCAAGCCCGAACATATAAAATCATGAGATAAGATAACCAACTCACAGGACAACGGCATACGTGGATCGCGATTCAAAGTGGACAGCCTTTTCCTGATGAAGAGTGAGCCGCAGCGACACCGTATCTGACAGTCCAAAGCATGTTAGCCGAGGTCCTGGTGAAGCCTTTGACTTGCCCTGGCGGCTGAAAAAAGCGTCGTATCGGCAACTCCATTCATTTGGTTGTAGGCGAACCAATTGGTGCTCAGATGTCGTGCAAGTGTCCTCAGAACCTTACGTTGTTAAACCGCGCTGCAGATGACGTTGGATAAATTAAGATGCACCCTATTCAATCCGCTGATCCTCGCTACACCATCAACCCATGGCATTGTGTGCGTCGTACGACTCGGAAAGGATGTGTTCCAATCGGTCCTGCTGCGATGACCCTGGGGTCGAGAGAAAGTCGTGTTCGATTTGTTAAAGCGAAAAGGCCTTATCATCTTGGAGCATGAAATACTTTGGTGTCTGAGTCCGACTTTCTCGGAAGAATCGACCGGTCGCGTTGCGCGGTCCATACACTCGTCCTCGGATGAGGGTAGACAGCCCATAATGGATCGTTCAAATCTGTTATTCAAATTAGCAAGGCAGAAAGAGAAAAAATGGTGTAACTAGTCGATCAGATGCATTCGCCATCGACATAGTACACGCCCGCTAATGCGTTCGCGGGAGGACCCAAACACATTTAGCGGGTCGCGCGTGCTTGGGTCTCCGACCTAATCATTAAGAGCCGATCCATCTGCTGCGATCCAGCATGCGCAGCCGGGTTGCGCAGTGAAATGACCTGACGTACATGTGGAGTACACGTTGACCGGGTGACAGCTCGTGACGATGACAGAGTGGACCGGGGCTGTACATGCTACACCAAATATGTAAGGGTGGCGCATTTCACCCTGGCGCTCCGTCTTGATTAAGCCTGTGTGGTCCCAAAAAGGAGGGGACGGTCAAACAGCGCCAAGCCCATTTGGGGAGTGTTCAGGATGGATGGCCAAGATTGATGATCAACTTATCGTGATTTATCTGGGGCACGGCATAGGTTAAGCTACGACGGACCGACAGGTTGTCATGCCCTGAGTTTCAGGACTAGAGAGACCGAGGTCGGGGCAGAGCGTCGGGCTACTAGTACATACTGCGAAGAGCGGGATATGACGGCGGTGAACAAACTCGGATGCCAAGCAAGAAGGGGGCCTACCTGCTAAAGTTTGGGAATGCACCGCCTCGTTAATAATTGCGGAGCGATACGGCGGAAAAATGAGCGCACCCAGAGCGGCTGTTAATGGAACGAACGTATCCAAGACACGGTGTAATTAGCCATGCTGTAGTGAAGTTCCGATATAGATTCAACAAGGTTGTTTGTCAATGCTTATCCACGTGCCGTAAGCGGCTACACAACAAGGTAGAGGCTTTAAACACGACCCCCGCCGTGCTTTTTGTTCTCTTACCGTCATGTCCCTCCTCCTGCACAACCCCTTCCCCGCATTCAAGCGTCAACGTCGCACCGCTACCGCAGTTCTCGCGGGCGATTTCGATGTTCGTCCCGCCAGAGACGTCCTCACAAGTCTCCTCAACGGCGTCGGGCCCTACAAAGAGGTCGAAAAGGACGAGGCTCTTCGCAGGAGCAAGAAGCGCGAGAGGAAGGAACGCGACAGGCTCAGAAATGCAAAGCTGCACGCACGCCCTCTCGACAAGAAGCCCACCGCAGAGCCCGCCATCAGATCCACGCCTTCTCTCCCTCCGCAACCACAACCCACCCTGCCCGTTACCGCCCCTCCCATGCAGCCCTCTTCCTTTTGGCGCGCCCATGGTACCAGCCATCGTCCCACAATACACATCGCTACGATGCAGCGATCCGTCTCCGTTACTCCTCCTCCTATGGCTTCCTCCCCGAGGTCTACTCCCGGCCCGTCCGACTGGTCGTCTACCTCGAGAACATCCTCGAAGCGTCCCCACACGCCCGACGATGACGACTCGCATGCCACAGATCCCGCAGTCGCTTCTCCACCGCCGCCGGCCCAACAGAGGAAGAAGCGGGTGGCCGTCAGAAAGGGCTGGAAGGGCTGGGTCGAGGGCTCTCCACCGCCATCCGAAAAGTTGATCAACTTGGATGCTGTACCTATACTCCAAGAACGACGCACACGCAGCGGTAAAAGCTTCGACGCTATCGGCGTCGGCAAGGACAGCTGGGTGTAGACCTGTAAGTCGTCCTATCCCCAAGATCGCACGGTGGAAAATACCCGTTTATCTGTAGGTAGCTCCAGATCCCCACACGATGTATGCAACGACCCCCTCCATCTCGCCACACATCATTGGCCCATGCTTGATTCAAAAAAATGTTTCACTTGCTGTCTAGCTATCCCACTTTTGTACAACATGCACTCCATCTCGGATCCCCGCACCCGCCACACCCACGCCGTATCTTAGCCCTCACTTTCGTTTTGGTTTGATTTCCTACCCCTTTTCTTATTAGCGTCACTGTACCCCCACCTCTACTTATCAGTCCTGTTGCTACACTTATTCCCCGGCATCACAATGATATCTCGCTAGGTATAGACAGAATACACATCCGTTTTCTGTTGAAGTTCTGTGGTGCGCATGAAACAAGAGCGGTACTAAATAGTTCCGTCGGCTTCCATCAAGAAGGTTAAATTCACAGCCCTGTTCGTTCTCGAATCGTCACGGAACTTTCCCTCGGCAACCGCCTGCGTCCTGTTTCATTCCTGCTTGCTGTCTTTTTCTCCATTCTTTCCTTTGTCAGGCAATTCTAGGCCCTCTGCCACTGGTCACTGGTGTGCTATTTTGTGCGCCATCACGGCGATGCTGCCTTTCCCTGCACTCCCAACTCCGCCGTCATGGTTCCCCGGTCACATGAACAGGTTCTCCAAGCTGCTCCCAGCCCTTTTGTCGCGCACCGACGTCGTCCTCGAGCTCAGAGACGCCCGCTTACCACTTACCAGCATCAATCCCAATCTAGAGCGTGAGTCCCCAGACCTTCCTTTTCTTCCCCCGCCGTTATCTCTTCGGTCAAATTCAAGAGACAACCATTTTTGTCCCATCCTCTCACGCTGTCGGTTAGTCACCGCACCTGACCACATGGTGATGTCGAAGCCTTGTAACCCGAGCCAATTTGTTCATTTCGAAGCCACCCTTGCCTGTCACGCTTTTTGGGGGTCTATGCCACGGACTCACCGCTGCCAGGTGCGATAAGAAAATGGAGAGCGGAACGGGGCAGAGATGCTTCCGTGATAACGCCACTTTCGGATCGCCCCACCTCTGCCGCGATACCAGGTTATGGAAGCACCATTTGCGAACGGATCGTCGTCTTGAACAAGCATGACTTGGTCTCCGAATGGGGCGTCGAGGTTCGTTCTCTCTGTCTCCCGAAATCTACCCCTTTCCCGCTCAATCGTGAAAAAAAAGCCGTTCCGGAGAGCCATGGCGGCGCATTTTCCAGATCAGATAGTCCATTTCGCATCGTGCAATAAACCTCGCGATATCAAAACCCTGAGCGAGTTGCTCGTAAGTAGGTCGACTTTTATTTTCCTCGTGTGGGTCGGCGTCGTGAATGATGTTATTCCCATCCAGACATTGCCAAGACGAACCCACATGCGACAGAGATGAACGTACTCGTCGTGGGTATGCCAAACGTTGGTAAATCCACGTTGCTCAACTCACTTCGAACCGTTGGCATCGCTGGTCGTACGTCGCCTCGTCCCCGCGTTTGACTACGTGTTCCCGGTTTTTCCGCCTAACCCCCTGCCGTTTTCGTCCGGATTCTGTTCACAGGCACTGCCAAGGCGTTGCAAACGTCTGCCCAGCCTGGTCATACGCGCACGTTATCCACCCGGTTAAAGATATCGGAGAACCCCCTGATCTATTCCTACGACTCACCTGGTGTCATGCTACCCTTTCTCGGCAGGGGGGAACAAGGCGCCGAACGTGGCGTCAAGCTCGCGTTGATCGGTACGTCACATGGGCTACGCGAAGAATAACTATAATAGATGGAGTATGTATACAGCCGGTATCAAGGAGAGTTTGTACGACGTCGAAGCGCTCGTCAATTATTTGTTGTACAGGCTGAACGTGCTTGATCCCGTTTGTGAGTGGCTGCTTTTTCTGGCTTTTTTTTTTTTTGCTAGCATGAATTGATTTTTGTTTTCCTGCCCAGCTCCGGCGTACCTCCACGTCTTGCCACAGGGCTTGGAGCCGACGACGGACGTGAACCTCTTTCTCGAGCAGCTGGGCGCGCGGCTGGGAATGCGCGTGCGAGGTGGGGACGTGGATACGACGCGGGCGGCAAAGTGGTTTGTCGAGTGGTGGCGACGGCAGGGTAGCTTGATTGCTGCATCGGCACCTCAAGCCGTTTCGGGGCGGCCCTTGTCACGGTCGTCGTCGGATAGGCAGTCAATGGCCGTGGCGTTGGGGTCGGGGTCTGGAGGAGGGTGTGTCCGCCGTGGATGGGGATTCGACTTTGAGTGGACCATGGACGTCAACGAGACCGGCAAAGAGGAGCATATGGAGGAGAAAATGGGCGCATGCATCGATGCGTATCTCAAGATGGCAGCGGGGGAAGAGGAAGGCGGGGAGGTGAGCCGAACCCAAGAGAAAAAGCGGGCATGGGAAGAGAAGAGGGCGAAAAGTGCAGCGAGACGGGCGAGAGCTGGGGTGGGGGGCGGGTCGCGGGTAGGAGGTACCAGGTAAGGCATGGGGCTGGAAACATGGGCATTCGCCGTGCGTGTGCGGGATTGGGTATGTCGCATCAAATTTTATTTTATTTTATTTTGGCGCGGTGGGGGTTGGCGCGT
>JBBPLE010000004.1:170208-195137 GCA_038089675.1 Boletales sp. KT-2023b
ATTTGTCGGACTACGATGACGGCTTTACCGCTTGGGAACTTTAAGGCACACAACAGACGGCAAAGCGGGCTGTCATCGCACACTTTTATCTGCTATTGAAATCCCAGCTGATGGAGTGTCAAGAATTTGACGGACCACATCTTGGCTCGTTCGTAAATGCCCATTCACAACGCCATAGGGGCTCTACGGCTTTACCCATGTGTCGCGTGCACACTTGAGGCTCGTTACACCGTCAATGGGTACTGAACTGGCGTTGCAGGACTTCCGGGGGGCTGCTTATATCCACTCGTTGTCTGGGCCTGAACGGCGGTAACGTTGGACGGCCCGTCATTGAGGATAACTGAACATTACGCGATGTTACAGTCGGACGACGGCTGATGCCTTTCTTGATAGGATTTTGTTGGTTTTGCCGTCGCTTCCCTACAACTCACGACTCGATCGTGGACGGTGCGTGACTTGGATACAGTACTACGTATGTCATGCTGTTATCCATTGATGCCTCGAGGGAAAGCGAGCTATCACGTCGTGCATCCGGACTGTTCACGATGGTGGCACGTTCACAATGACGGCGCCGCGGGTTCGCTCTCTCAATGGCACTCCAATGGTACTACTTTGCGGATGACCTTTGGCGTATGAATTACCACCCCAAGGTACGAGGCAACAGAAGTCCAGGATGTCCTGTATGCGTTTGCATGCATGTAACAAGTTGGTACTACGAAGAACAACTTCGCATAGGGAATGAAGAACAAAGAAAAAGGGAAGGGGCCTTGCTGGGAATCGAACCCAGGCCACTTGCAATTTTTACTAGATTCGAACGAACCGCCCAAAGCAAGTATCGTACCTCTAGACTACAAGGCCGTGAGCTGTGCAAAAGAAATAAAATCATCGAGTGGATTCCTCGAATCCGCGTGTATTGTGATGACCATCCTACCTATGTGTCATGCTTGCCTATAAATCAACGTGAATAGTATTACTCCCTGGATCAGCGACCGCAGTCGCAGCAGCTGTCACGACGGAAGCGAGTGTCGATGACTCCGTGGTTGCAGCCAAGACGCTCGTCAACACGGTCCCTGCGCCCTTGTCTACTCCTATCACAACTTCCTTCAACACCTTCCCTGCCCCTGTGACTCGCCCGCGAGATGCACCAAGGCCGGGGACAAACCTCGTCCACCAAAATGCGATTCGGAGTCCTCTATCCACTATCCGCTGCTTTAACACAAACAAAACGACAAGTGCAAAGAAGACGAGGACGGAGATGATGAGCACGCGATCGAGCCAGTCGGTGTTTTCGAGCGCGGTCACGAGCTGCTTGGATGTGCCGATCAGGAGATTGAGCGTGTCGTGCGCTTGCGAAGCAGACTGGAGATTGGCCGTGGAGGATTCTGTTACGGGGTGGTGGTCTTGGTCTTGACAAGAAAAAATAGAAAAGGAGTACGAGCCTAAAAGTTGTGTGGAAAGCACACTCTGCTCGAGTTCTTTTTGCATGAGCCCGACCGTCCGTTGTAGTGCTTCGGTCACGCTGTTATTGGCCTTCATGAGCGCATCTTCTCTGAAAATATGGGCTAAGTTGGATGTATCCGACCCGCGAAGCTCGAAAAATGCACTAACGTGGATTTTTCATTAGAGGGCGTGACTTGTTGCCGCAGAGAGGGTGAACGCAGGAGCTCTTCACGCTGCGACCGACTCTGAGCGTCTATTGCGCGCTTCGATGCGAGCACGGCTGCTCGAGAGTCCTTGCGTAGCCTATAACAGTGAATCCAGGAAACTAGATGACGAAGGTGGACATGGACGCACCCCTCAAGCACTTTGAGATGTTCGTCCACCTCGGCTTTGAGCGCCGCACGCGCCCTGTGACTCCGCTGGTCATCGACAAGAACATCTAGTTCCTACAAAAGGCCACCACCATCATCGTCGAACGCGAACAAAGCCCGCAATGGTCATTCAACATCCATGATGGTCCGAGGAGCTTCATTAGAGCCGCTTACTTCGATCCGTTTGGCTAGCTGTTCAATGTCCTCCCTGACTTCGGCAGCCCATGCCTGTTGTGTGGCGAGTGGACCAGTACACGAACGCAGACGCGGGATTTGAAAGGTTGCAAGGTCGTTTTGACACCGTTCGATGGCTTCAAGGAGAGCTTGTGCGTCTACGTCAAAGGTGGTGGGGATGGGAGCCATGCCAGAATTGTGCTGGAAGGTGGTAGGTTTGGCAGTAGGTCGTATTACGGCTCGGAACACGTGGAAAAAGGGTTTGTAGTCTATTTTTGTGACTCTTCTATCATATCACCGTTGTAGTGTGTGTTCTTCCTAGTAGAACGTCACCCCAACTCTCCTGACAATACTCTCAGACACGCGTACCAGCCTTAGGGGGCTTGCTTCTCCTGACAGTTGCTTTCCAAGTTCCTCTGAGAATTCTGCTGGCTTGAACTTCATATTGTCAGGCACTCATCATCGATCCACGTCACTGCTTGTCACAGCATGAAGAGTCTAGTCGGCATGTCGCGACGACCTTGTGCACGTATGAACCGCAAGAAAGTGATCAAACTGAATATCGTAATTTTATATGCCAAACTCGCGTCTACTTCAAGTTTCAGTCCTCGGGAGCACGACCAGAGACCCGCTGGTTTGGACTTCCAGTAGGTGAGTTCTACTGTAAACAACTGTCTCGTTTGTAAATATTCGCCATTTGCATGCGGTCCACTCCGTAGTTACCAGGCAAGTTCGGATCTTTTCTCATCGGTTATTTTACCCAACCAAGGTCTGCCAGCGGCATTGTAAAGCAGAAACAGGGTCTGTCTCCCAAGCAGAATCTGGGATTCTCCCTCCTTTCTCCGAGCAGCCCGTTCGGGGATAGGGTAGCCCCATAAATTTGTACACACCCCCACTTGCGTGAGTCTTTCTCTTTTCACCCACCCATCGATGGAGACAGCATCGATTTTCAGCTTATCACTGGCTTGCTTGGTATTCCTTGACATTGTACGCCGATACCTCAAGAATACGAAGCTTTGGACTCCTCATCCATTGCCCCCTGGTCCACGGAGGATACCGTTCGTTGGAAATATCGCCGCAATCAGCTCGGATGCCCCATGGTTGATATATGCCGAATGGGCGAAAAAATATGGTAATTGTTGCGCCAGCCTTACTTGCGTTACCTGCTCAACATGATTGCTCCAGGTGACCTCATGTATACCCAAATGCTCGGATAAGATATAATCACCATAAATTCGGAGGTGATTGCAAAGGAGCTGTTAGAAAATCGCTCTAGTAACTATTCGGACCCCCCTTATCTTGCCACCAAAGATCTGCAAGTATCCTTTGATTTGTCGCATTGTGGGGCATATGACTCATAATCACCCGTTGCAGGTATGGAAGGAGCTTCAGTTTTGTCTTTTTGGAATACGGGGACACATGGCGTCTCCACAGGCGGTTTATAGATTTACACCCCTCCAGCATCGCAAAGTATGTCAGCTGTTGAGAAGGCTTCTACACAGTCCAGACCAGTTTCCAGACCATATTTTTGAATGCGTCATCCCCACAAACTTGCTTGAATCAATGTTCACCTCCGCTCCCCGTAGGTATACGGGATCTGTCATCCTGGGAAGTGTTTACGACTATGATCCTAAGTCTAGAAAAGACGAACTCTTCGATGTCATTGCGGAAACACTTAAAGTCACTTCACGTGCCTTACGCCCGGATATCTCGATTCTTGTTGGGGCATTTCCCGCACGTAAGTGAAACCGCGCGCTATTCTCACCATGACGCGGGTCTAGATCAACGAACATGTCTAGTATTGAATCTTCCATCATGGCTTCCTGGTATGTCTTTCAAACGGGATATGGCGACTGCCAAAGCCTACTCGAAGCAATACATTGAAAGACCATTTGCGTATGCTTTACAAAGACTAGTAAGGGAAGTCTCCAGCATCTTGGGACGTGCGTTCATCTTCATCCAAGTCTGCGGGCAGCTGTGCGCCATCGATGGTATCCGATGCGCTTCGGACAGTAGAGGAGAAGGGTGCAGTGGCAGACGCGGGATGGATGAAGGACTTGTCAGAGGCAGCTGCAACGGACTTCGCGGGTAAATGGCACGGACTTTTTTTATATTGCATTTGACCTCACTCGACTTCTCAGCTGCATCAGAGACAGTAAGCAATAAATTAAGCGTTTGCGTAATTTTTTTCTCGTATTGCTCACAACGTAGAGGACAGTCAAACTCTGTCCTTTCATTATTCATACTCTTGATGGCAGTAAATCCTGAAGTTCAGAAGAAGGCTCAGGCGCACATCGATGCTCTTTTCCGAGAGACCCTCAGGTATGGGGCTGTAGCCCCCTTGTGTAAGTGCTACCTACGCGGGCTTGTTCTTTGACTGAATTATTTATTCATCAGATATTCCACACGCTGTCGTTAATGATGATATCTCTGCTGGATATCGCATCCCGAAAGGTCGGTAACCTAAATCCCGCATAATTCTGTTACCATTTATACTTTTCTGTAGGCACTATCGTTGTAACTAATCGTTGGTCAGATTCCGCTCTGCCATTTCTAACTTCCGACTCATGTTGAAATTCCTACCCCGTCAGGTCAATGAACCACAATGAATCCAAATACCCTAAGCCTTACGAATTTATCCCTGAGCGATTCCTCAATGATGACGGGACGCTCACATCGGATGACCTTGAACAAGTTGCGTTTGGCTTTGGCCGGCGCATTTGCGTTGGGAGACACTTTGCAGATACGTCTATCTGGTCTGTCATTGCCAGCATATTGGCGGCGTTTACGATCGAGAGGTCTAGGGACGCGCATGGGGTGGAGGTGCCGATCGAATTGAGGTTCGCGGGAGGAGTGTCTATGTAAGTGGATACACTCAATTAGTACCAGTGTGTGTATTGCTGATTGTAATCCAGACATCCAGTCCCGTTCTCGTGCAGTATCGTGCCTAGGATACCGGGGTTGGACGCAGAGCAGTTGGGCCATTTTTTTAAACCGAGCACTGCCTAGGGAAATGTTGCCCACCCCTCTGGTAAAATATCGAGGTGATTTTACCCCATGGTTAATATAAATTGGGGCCGTGCCTTACGACCACCATATTGTAAGTCGGACTGGTGTCGCAGAGCCAGTTTATCTGGGCACGTGCGGCAGACATTCAGTTTGTCCAGCTTCTCTTGAACGCCGAGCTGTAAGCTCTTCATCTCTTGAAAACGCAAGGCCGTGACAAAGAGGCAGTCGGAATTCGTGGGTTGCAGGAAGGAAGACGACCACCCATATCCCCTGCAGAAGCCGAAGACTTATTCGATGTTCGATGAATGCCAATAGGTCCTGCCAGTGATGACTTCGGGACCAGCCTGTCAATGATAGCGCGGTCTTCTACAAGAAGGCTCAAAGCCTGCAACCAAAGCTACGCAGCCACGAGCCAGTAGTTCCCATCGAAGCTGATCATCACAGGTGGAAGCAAGGTGGAGGCATACATATCCAATAAGAATATTACCAACCCAGGGTTCTCGTGAACTGAAATTCATATCGCGCGCACAGCGGTTGTACCCAACAAAATGTTGCTAGGGTCAAGAAGAACAGACGGCCCACAGGACCGACTTGCTAAAACGTGTGGGTCGCTTCGATTAACCCCTCACACTTAATACGCACGCGAGATCATTAGACTTGTCCAACAGGGTTTTCCTCTCCTTCAAGTTTTGGCGGGATCATGGCAGAGTCAATTTATGTCTTCAAGGCTACGAGTTGTTGGATTTCGGAATCGGTTATTACCGTGGTGGCCTGAAAGGCCCATCTGTGACAACCGTTGCTTCCCGGGTTCGGGTCGAACCGATCGCTCAGAGAACAGGCTATAAATCACTGGTATGTGTGCCTGAGCCTCCCTCATTCTTACGGTGATTATTTGTTCTTGAAGCTTTGCAAATCGTAATTGCACAGTTGGATGATGTTGATGCATGATGCATGACGTTCAAGTGGACGCTAGACTATATAGTGTCTTGCCCAACCAGGGCGTCAAATTTTCGGGGTTTTTTCTCTCTCTCCATGTTATACGGCACTGATTGGTCCGGAATATATTTGGACCAACAGAGAAGTAGCGGGGTCAGTAGTTGCCAAGGTGCCACGAAGTGTTTGCTGTGGGAACGTCATGGAAGCCAGGCCTTCAACCTAAACCTTACTTATCATTTGGCCGCTCGGCGGCCATACTTCTCGTTTTTTTCAGGTTATGTATCCCCTTTCGAGTTCAAGGTGCTGTAATGACCCGTCTGCAGGTCCTCTCGACTAACTAGGTACGTGATATGAGTAGCCTTCAAACACCTTGCGGGGGCGCTACGATGACAATAAACGTGGTGGATCTGAGGTTTCCATAGGCAACCGTGATCAGCTTAAAGTAGGATCAGAAACAGAAGCAGTGCCCATCCCGTCAAATTCTTGATTCCAGGTTTGATTCAGAAGTCATGACATACACCCTCATTTCCTCCATCTCCCCTGGTTGCCGATGATGCTCAGCTGAACTTCTCGAAGGCTACCTCCATCACTTGCATTGGGCATCAGGTAACCGAATCGGGATTCATGATGAGCACCCCCCCCATCAGTGTTTCAACGGCGACGTGTCATACTTCGTGATTATGATTGTGATTATAATTCATGACGAACCTCCAAGCTGGCAGTACCGTGGTGCACGTACATATGATCTGTGCCCCACCGTTTGGTTGATGTGAATATCGATATCAAACCATCCGCGGGGAAAGAGGTCCGTTTTTCCATATTCCTAGCCATAGATCTAAATCCAAAATGCCAACATTAGCTTCCCGTCGACACCGACATGCGAGTGCACTCGTCGCTCGTAAGGCGTGACGTAGCAGAACTACCTCATGATCGTAATTTTCGAGTTGAGGATATGAGGACAACGCTCAGTGCATCGCCGAGCCGAAACAACTGCTTAAATGAAATGAGACAGGATGATCAAGTGAGAGTGAGAGATGGGGAACGCGGGTACGGGGTGTTTTGCTAATGGACCTATCATTGTAATACACTGAGATACGAGTGGTCTAGTAGACAAAGGAGCGAGTACCTACGATGATATCTATGGCTGCGCGCAAACGAAGCGGAATGTTTCTGGCGGACAATACACCTAGGGCCATTTCGTGTAGACTTGGATTCACTTTCAATACATTCGATCCCGGATCCAACATATCGAACATCATTCCGGGTACACACAAGTTCGGAGACAAAGCAGTAGATCAGGTCACAGGCAGAAACAAGTCGTCTCACAAACAAGAACAAGAATGGGACAACTCTCTCTACCGAAAAACCAACTTGATCTTTCGTCCTCGTCCCCGACCACCCAACCAATGACACCAACACATCACCAGCACCATCTGCTGACATTCGACCCACAGCCACGATCCGTCTATTTCATCACGCAGTAATCACCTCGGTCCGCAATACAGTGAATGGGAGCCCAATAGGAATATGGGGAGGGTGAGGGTGAGAGAAGCGAAAAAAAAAGTGATATCATGTCGAAACTAGAAACAGTGAAAAGAAAAAGAAGCCTATAATATATAAGAACCGGATGAGAACACGTACAAACAGTGTGGAGGGGGGTGATCAATTGACAAATGATTGAAGGCTTTGACCCCAACGAAGGAAAGGAGATGGGAAAAAAACGATTGGACTCTCCCACTGATGAAAAAGGCGATGATGGCGATATTTGGATGGTGATGACCAGACCGAGAGCGATGACAACGTGATTCAATAACCGGCAGACTGCGAGCCAAATGACAATCCCCCCCTCCCCACACCACGCAACCCTGCAACAGCTCCGGACCTACCACGAGCTACCTCATCGACCGACAGGCGTTCCACGATACGAAGGTTGATTAGCATACCCGCCCCGCGAAGGTGCCTGTGGTTGTGCTGGGGTATTATTTTGCCTTCCGTTTTGACCCGTTGGAGCCGGCTGAGCCGATGCTTGTTGTCGTGCTTGCACTTGTGGCTGAACTTGTGGCTGCTGTTGTGGCTGAGTAAGCGGCTTTTGTGGAGCAGGTACTGGTTCTTCAGCCGCAGCGGGTGCGACATACAAGCCTTTGTCGATAGTCTGGGGAATGGGCTGAATCTCCGTCCCAAGCTCCTGCTCGATACGGTATAGGTTGAATCGGTCCTCGTATGTAACAAGGTTGATGGCAAGACCCAAGTGTCCAAAACGACCCGATCGACCAATACGGTGGAGGTACGTTTCCGAATTTTTTGGGAAGTCAAAGTTGATGACGACGTTCACGGCTTGGATATCAATGCCTCGCGTGAGCAGGTCCGAACAAACGAGGTTCCTACATATGCCGTTGCGGAAATCGTGGAATACGCGATTACGGTGCGATTGCAGCATTTTCGCATGTGAATAGAAACAGGAGTACCCAAGCTCCGTAACTTTCTTGGCCAACAGCTCGACACGATTAGTGGAGTTACAAAAGATGATCGATTGGTTAATTTGGAGCTGCAAGGCGATGAACGGTGCAAACATGCAGATGTATGACAAACGCACCTTGGAGAATAACGTATTTAGGCAATGCACTTTCTGCCGTTCTTCGACGTAAGCGTAATATTGTGTGACACCACGTAGGGTGAGTTCCTCCATGAGGTTTATTTCGTAGGGGGACTTCATGTGTTTATCCTATACGTAGCCGTAAGATGTCAGTTCAAAGGAAGTAGAACACCTACACACCTTGAAATCTTTTACAATAAGCGGAAAGGTTGCACTGAATAGCATGACCTGACGGTCTGCAGGGAGGAAGGAGAGCAGTTGCTCCATGACAGGCGTAAATTCGGGGGAAAGGAGTTTGTCCGCTTCGTCCATGACGAAAACAGGACATTCGCTCAGGTCGGCGACATTCTTGCCAGCCAGATCGAGAATACGGCCAGGAGTGCCGACGAGCACATGAACCGTTTCCGACAAACGCATAATATCGTCTTTGAGTGTAGTACCACCTGTGGTCACCATAACCTGGATGCCCATATGTTTGCCGAGGATTTTGCAAACCTGGGAAGTTTGGAGGGCAAGTTCGCGGGTAGGAACGAGTAAGAGGGCTTGGATCTTGTTCCTGTTGACGTCGATCTGTTGAAGGGAGGGTATGACAAAAGCAGCAGTTTTGCCGGTACCATTCTTTGCACGGGCGAGAATATCACGTTTAGTGAGGGCGATGGGGATAGCTTCTTCTTGTATTGGTGAAGGTTTCTCAAAACCTGCCTCAAAAATGCCCATGAGGAGTTCGCGGCGGAGGAACATGTCTTCAAATTCGGTGCCCTTTGTAGCAGTTACATCTTCTGTTTGCGGCCGTAGGTCTTTTGGTGGGGGGCGGAGGCCATTCTTCCAGGAGGTGTCATTATGGTTGGAAGGGCTGTCAAAAGAATATACGTGTAAGGAACGAAACAAAAGGGAGAGGGCTGCTACACACGTGGTAGATGAGGATGGCCTGGTCATTTGCGACATATCTGAGTGTTGTGCAGAGGGTACGGTAGCGTGAATATGGGGCGTCGAGCGAGAGCCAGAGCCAGAAGAATCGACCACGGCGATGGTGGAGTGGTGCGATGGGAGCACAATGGAATGTTCGGAAATTGGCAGAAACTGTCGCAAGGAAGACAAGGATGGAATTTTGGACAGCAACGGTACTGAAACGTGGGGGAAGATCGAGGTCAGAGTTCAAAGAGAGAAAGTCGTCCAACTCCATCAAATTCAAAACCGTTGGAATTTCTCACGGTCCTTTCCGTATCAAGTGTAGTAAAGCAGAACAACAGCTTAATTAGAGGTAAATCAAAAAAAAAAAATTCAATGCAATAAAGCTGATCATAAATAGGCCTGTTGGACGTCGGTACATCCGTCCATGATATACCCCTCCAATATTATGGACACGGTCACCGACTCTCTAACGAGCTGATGTTCGCCTCTTCCCGTGTTACTTCCTGTGTGACCAGGTGAGTGTTGCAAGGACATCCCATCGGGACAAAGTGAACAAACATTTGATCAAAGTTCGAGGCTTCCCCCGTCGCAATTCGTGTGACCTTCCCCCGCGCCGGTTTCCGAACTTGCACTTACCATATAAGATGGAGTCTACCTGATATCATCGATATCATCCCGACGAATGGCTCCAGCTCCCGCATCAAGAGATGAGCTCACTAGTCGCATTCTCCCCGAAATGGTCCTCTCACAAGCATCTAATCCGCTGACACGACCACTCTCTCCACCTCCACCTCACCTCACCCCCGCCGAACGGGCTGCCTGGCGTTTTGCGGTCCAAGGCAACGCTATCGGTGAGCAACCTGCGTAGTATACGTTCAATGGCATAATTGAACGATTGCAATCTACTGTCTTCCCCCCCCTTTACGCCCCTTCCTCCGTAGTGACAGGTGGATGCGGAAACCTTGGACTGGTTGCCGCCAGGGCGCTCCTTGAACACGGTGCATCTGGTGTCTCGCTCTGGGACCTCCAACCCGACACTACCGATCCCGCGATCCAGGATCTCGTCGCCAGCTTCCCCACCGCCAAGGTTGTCGCAAAGGCAATCGACGTACGAGACGCACGACTTGTTCGCGAAGCCGTTGCACAAACTGCGTCCGAGCTGGGTAGCGTGGATGTATTGCTGTGTTTCGCTGGCGCGGTTGCGTGTACGCATGCACTTGAGCTCGGGCTTGACGAATGGCAACGAACGCTTGATATCAACACGACTGGGAGCTTTCTTTGCGCGCAAGCTGTCGCGAGGTAAGCAGCCAATTTCGTTGTTGCGTCACAATCGACACTTATCCATGATGCATGATGCATGATATGTGATGGTTGACCGTGATGTCGTATCGATCGTCGCTACACTTTGTTGATCAAATCCAGGGAGATGGTGAAACAACAAACGGGTGGCAGCATCGTCCTTACGGCGTCCATATCTGCCCACCTCGTCAACTTTCCACAACCACAAGTGGCGTACAACGTATCCAAAGGCGCGCTGCTGCAACTCAAAAATTCGCTCGCGGCGGAGTGGGCATTGCATGGCATCCGGGTAAACAGCATCAGTCCTGGGTACATGGACACCATCCTGAACGATGGGCTGGGTCTTGCGAAAGCGCGTCGGGTATGGGCCGCGAGGAATCCGATGGGTAGGATGGGTGATCCAGCAGAGTTGACGGGCGCGGTCGTGTTGTTATGCAGTCATGCAGGAAGATATATTAACGGTGCAGACATCGTCATCGATGGTGGGTACATATATTTCTCGGAGCAAGTGGGTTGAACGGATCGTGGTGTCTGCAGGGGGAACGTCCGTCTTTTAGGTCACTATTCCTATTCCCAGACATGCCACGAACTGCAGGGGTCCTGTGGCTTTGGGTCACGTACGTCTTGCTGCAGTATGGGAAGAATGTTGATGGATGAAGATATACAATTTACCTGTCGTTTTCGGATAATCTTGCCCGTCTAGAGTACTGATGAAGCCGCCAACTGCAAACGCTAAACTTGATGAACGGTCATGACGGGCGGGAAAAGACATCGCGATTGTGGTTTAGGTGCCTGTCAGAGTCATGGACACTTGTTCTTCAATTTGCATTTGCGCTAAATTTGCCCATGAAACAATCATGCAAATGGCAGTCGAGTATGTGTCACGATTCAAATGGTCCAAAGGCCTCAGAAAAGACTACCAATTTAACTGTTATTCGGGGCGACCATCATGATAGCAACCGCAGGCAGTGTGCTTGTCGAACTTTGATGCCTCAGAGCCCGATCCAATATGGGCCTGGTGAAGCTTGAGCGAGGCTGAGTCAATAATAGCGCTGTCAATATTTATTCAAGCGTGGATATGCTCGGACTCGGCAAGTTCTCGGCGAAACTTGAACTTGTCAATGGTTTCTCACGAAGCTGGCCAGTACGGGGTACTCCGAGACTCGTAGTGCGCAAACCATCGACCTAATACTTGATTACTTTGTAGGGCCAACCACTGCAACGGAAACGACATCAAATATGGTGCTTTCGCTGAGTGTTCAATGTTCGACACTAGTTGCACCGCACTTTGTTCCTGACGTCAACGTTCTGCCACGCTCACGTAACCAGGTCTGGAGTGGATCAGGCTAAACCGTTTAATCCGGCAAATGTTTTCTAGAAATCGGCTTCACCAAGGTGACATCGGCTTGATGTGCAAGTTGCTGCAAGCCATGAAACCTTTTGCAGACCCCATTGGATATACTGTCATCGATGGCTCGATATATTTTCGAAAGGAAGGGCACCCGACATTGCCGATCGGCTACGAGCATCATTTTGCGTTTGCTGCCATTTTTCTGCGGAGATAAGGTCATGATGCGAAAATAACCCAATGCATTGATTTTATTACCACACAATGGGAAATTAGGAATGGGAATGTACGGCCCCCCGGGTCAACGGTACGGAAAGTCAACTTTTTGACGCTTGCCCTGTTTTTCTGAAAGCCAGGTCAGTCCTCCATACGGTGCGTCTCCCTTGATTCACGTCTGATAGTCTTCGAACAGTCACCCGTTGGTGGCAATTCTCCATTATACTTTAGACACGGGCTTTTCGGCCTGCAATTCACTCGTTTCGTCAACACACTCGTTTCTACGAACCTCGAATGTTTTTCCCCTCCCCCTCTCCGCTCCCTCTCATGCGGCAAGTCGTGGATCCTTCGCAATTAGTAAAAACGGTGGACTCTCCTACAGATGATACGAGCGCCGTATTGTCAAAACAAAGGTCTTACTATTTGATTCGATGGTCCATCGTTCCTCTTGCACTTGTGCTCCTCGCAGTAATCACCCGCTTTTGGACACATCCTGCCGTCTTTGACCTACTCTCCACGGACGGCGATCATGAATGGACGGGGTGGCTCAAAGTGTCGACGTGGTCCCTCCACGAACCACATGAGCCCATGAACCGTCTTGCCACGGGATCGACTTTAAATCATCTCGTAGTGCGGGTTGCAGCGACGCCTGCCCCAACAGTCCCTACGGATCCCGTGCTGCCGACGCCGTTCCCCCAACCATTTGATACGACCCTCTCTACTAATTTCTCCACCAACGCTTGCTACGACTTCTTCCTCAACATGACCCAGACGGACGCGTTCCGTACATGCCGACCGTTTTCCTTGCTGCTCTCGACCTCGTATGCATTTATGCAGGTAATGATCATTTTTCTTCCCTTTCTGAGGCAACATGAATAATCCTGGTGGACAAACAGGCACAAAATAACATCAGTTTGATGAACGCGGACGTCTGGGGTACTTGTAACACCATGACCTCGCAAGTGCAATGCGATACCAACATGTCTTGGTTTGCGTCGTCGCTAGAAGCGTCGTGTCAGACCGATCTTTCGAACCAGGTTGCGACGGCCGTGCTCACGCTCAACGGTAACTATCGCATCCATGAAAAAACGTTTATTTTTTTTTGCCTGACACATTCCAACGTCAGCTTTGCGCTCGTTCGACCTGATGCGGGACGTCGCCTGTCAAGTGGATCCGATGACGAATGGATATTGTTTCGTCGAGGCTGTCGCAGACACCGATCCGTCGAGTTACTGGTTCTACCAACTGCCGCTCGGACAACCGCTCGGACCGAACGTGACGGCGAGCGCATGTAATGCGTGTACATCGGAACTGATGGCATCGTATGCATCGGCGTTGACGACGAACGGAACGAGCCTGGGAGGTCTTGCGCAGACATACGACACAGCTGTGGAAAAGCTGAACAACGTGTGTGGGCCGTCGTATGCCAAGAAGGTGCAGACGTCGACGTCGAACACCGCGCGGGTGTATGCGAGTGTGCCAAGGCCGAGTTCCGTGGTAATGTTGAGTTTACTGGTGGTGTTCGCAGGGATGGTGTGTGGGAGTTGAGAAGGTGGGCATTTGGACATCTGTGGGATGGGGGCAGACGGGCAGATGAAGATGGATCCTTTCGGATCGCTGACACGGAAGGAACCGCGGGAACAGCTCAGGGTCTGGCCTTGAGTTCTCCATATCTTTCTGGTTTCTTTCTGGGACGCTTTTGTTCATTAAAAACCAAAAGCCTTGGTGCATGCGTTGGTACTCCGAGTCTTATCACCTATTTGGGTAGTACCTTCTTTCTCTTTCCTTGGGTTATGTGTATTCGGCATTTTACACTGCATAAATCAACGCGTTATTATAGCTCATCTTTTCTGTGTTTGTTTAAATGTTTTCCCTTAGGACTATGGGCACCGCGAACCCGGGTATTCTAGGTGCCTGAAACCGATGAAGGCGACAGTTATATTTGAATACCATCTATCAACAAGCTCATTGCAAGCCTCAAGGTCTCCACATCATCAAACGCCAAGTCGACAATGACAATTAATGGCAACAAGGTCTGTCACAAGGTTTCCCAAAAAGGGGTAGCTGGAATTGCTACGTAAACCGGAGACTGAACGGGTGATCTTTTTTTTTTTATCCCCTTCAGCATCGACGAGCGGGTCCCGTCGATCGACAAACATCCTTAACTGCTAAAATATTGTTGTCTTGCGAAACGTGGCGTGTTGACGTTGCTCAGGAGCGTCCGCCTTTTTTCTTGCCTAGCAACTAGTGGAACGGCGTTGTCTACATGCCACGTCTGCGTGTTCTCGCGGGTGCTACGGCCGATGATTTGGTGCCTATCACGGATATCGTCAATACGGGACGGACGCATACGATCATGTCTGAGCGTTTCGAGGGAAAGATTGCGATTTACGTCAAGAATTTCGTGGACCCCAAGGGAAAACGGTTGGCGAGCGACTATTTCGAGAGGGAGGATAGAAGAGGGATTACATGGAGTATTCAGGTTCAAGGTGAGTTCTGGGACGAGTAGTGTTTTCTCGAGTCTTGACGTTTGTCACGGTGGTAGGCCGGTTCGTGCAACCACGTTCGGCGGATGATGTTCTGTTCGGGAATGTCTTTGAGAAGCGGTTGAAGCTCCCTTGGGGATCTGGTGCAGCGCTCAAATTCATGCAGTGAGTCTGGCTCTGAGGTCGTTCAAAATGGTATTCTTATGGGATGAGATAGCTTTATTGATCCTACGTTGGAGCACGATCTAACGTCGCACAAGCCATGGGCACTTTCACCCTTGATCGCAACGATGCCGCACTTCGCGCACGAACGCGTGTACGAGCTGGACAGACTGACGCAGTCTGAGACTCCTGCGTTCCCCCCAGATGTCTCTATTTCCGACGATACATCCCAGCTATGGACGACGACAACAACGAGTACGGTCTGCCAATCCCAATCCTGCGGTACGACACCACCCTCATGCTCTTGTTCTTCGTTTTCCACCTCGTGGTCCTCGAGTTCAAATACGTCGCAGAGCTCTGCCAAGTCGTCTTTGCGCGACAATGTGAACAATAGGCTGAAAAGGTCGCTCGAGAAGGCGAATATGCGGCGGAAAGGCAGCAGGCGTGACATGAACTTTCGGACGTCTAGCGAACGGCGGTCATTTTTTGGGAGTGCGCAGCATCGTCAAGAGGTCATGTTTGGCCCGCAGGTGAGTGTTGGCGTGTCTGACAGACGCCAAACTGACAAGGTGCTGTGTGTAGGACCTCGTGACGACAGATTTCTGCTATGGATACCTTGAGTTTAGCCCGTCGTTGGCGCTGCGTCTTCCGGGTGGCATCTCGTTCGACCTGATCCGATACTGGGACAAGCACCCAGTCAAGTTTGTGTGCTGTGAGCGCAAGAAGGCATGCACCGGTGACGAGGATGGTGAGCCAATAGGAAGGGTGTTTTGGTGCGTCTCGTTTGAGATGGGCGACGACGACGAAGAGAACGAGGAGGAGGAGGAAGTGTACGAATCTGCAAACGAGGATTAATTTTAAATAATTTAATATTTCTTTTTGTAATACTAGGGGTTATTATACCTAATTTGGTATTCTTTCTTTGCAAAGCGTTCGTAATGCACTTTTTGACTTGGTCACTGAGCAATGATTTTGATATGTCGCGCAGAGGACGGCGAATCGTTTCAAGTGCGTCTTTTGTCGTTGTCCATCTTAATATTGAACGTTCGTTAGGTCAGTGCTACGTTGCGGGACATCGAAAGGTATGACCTTGGCATTTGGTTGTGAGCAGCCCGAAACTTTGACCTGGGATCCGCAGGAAAGGCAGTCTCGAGCATTTTCTCCACCAAGAAATCGGCGTAGATCAGGATGCTATTCTCGCATATCTCTCTGACGGTACTCGTCTGCGGACGGATAACGTGCGCGAACTCGTTGGTGCTCAAGACCAGGTTTGCGTCATTGCTGCTATGCCACGCTGCTCGAGTGCTCACACACCTCTGACAGACCATCTACGTGTTTAATAAGCACTATCTCGATCTCGACCTTCCAGAGGTCCTCCGCGTACTTCGCGTCGAACCACCACTCCAACTTCCCATAGAAGGTGCGTCTATACCACCTCTACCTCCCCTACCGTCTCGCTGAACCCATGCAGAAGTTCTCTCCGCCACGCCGCCGTACAAACCCTCTCACCTCGCAGCCCAGTACCTCCACAGTGCACATGCCTACCTCGACTACATCACCCACACCCTCGCGAGTCTCCACCGCCAGCACGAAGCCGTCCGCATCGCATGCAGCAGCCTCGACCTCAACACCCTCGACATTACCGACGTATTTGACGGCATTGCCATTACCGCTTCCCGGGACCTCACTCGCCAGGCATCCTTGCTCGCCGCGGTAGATGCCGACTTGGAGATCATCAACCGCGTCGAGGTCCATGTCGAGTTTATGTCCCCGACAATGCGCAAGGCGATCGAGGGTGGGGAGAGACCTCGGACATTGGGAACCTATGTGTCTCGGGAGCGGATGAAGCTGGTTGCCGAAGGGTGTGCACGCATACATAGTGAGTCTGACATGATGCTGCGAGGTTGATGCTTATTCCGTGCTTAGATGACCTACAAACGCAATTTTCTGAGTCAGAGATAGCAGTGGGAAGATTGACGGAGGGTGCAGAGGTCGTGCGGTCGACGGTGGCTAATGTCAAGTAAGTGAGTCTGGATGGTGCATTGGCATGTGTTGCTCAGTACATTCAGGATGATCGAAGACGCAGAAGCCTCTGGGAGGCGGTTTCAGGATGCGCTGGACAAAGCGTCTGAAATTGCTGCGGCACTCGAGAGTCCTGCAACGAATCACGATGCGCTCCTGCAAGGTAACGTATCGGGATCATAATCCGTCGACGGTGCTCTCACCTACCCCTTTGCAGAGCTCAGGCAGCTCGATGGCGTGCTCAGACATGAAGTGGAGGTAATGACACGTTTCAAGGTGCGTTGTGTGGCTGGTTGTTGACGAGGACTAACAATTTCGCCTAGAATGAATATACGGAACAATGTATCGGCGCGTTGCGTCATATCAGCACACTGAACGTAGATCTCGTATCGCTCCCTACGGCACTCTCTCAATTGCAAAGTAAATTCCGAACAAAGACCAATTTTTCACATATCCAACGTTTACACAACATGTTGTACTCTTATGGCGCTACGGTAATAGAGGTTGTACGCCGAAAGGAGTTTGGTGAGGCCCTTGAGCCCGATATGACTCCTCATGACTCATCTCTGAACAGCACGATTCTTTTATCAACGAGCACAATCGATTCTCGAAGTCATGGCAAAACTCTCGTTCGTAATGTATTCTTTTGCACACGCGTGGGATAACAAGGCGTCACAGTGCAAACGAGAGGAAACGTCGTCAAGTATACCGTGGAGAGGTGCATGGACAGTTACCATTCGAGACTCGGGGCATGGAAGACCCCGTTCCGACCATCGATTTTTCACCTTCTGGGGGCAAGGATGCAGCATATTTACTCGAGAGAGAAGACGCGGACGGTGAGTGCACGTTTGGCGCATGCAGTGGAAACCACCCATAATTTCGTTGCGATAGCGTTTTTGCAAGTGGTACACGACCTCGAAGAGTACGCGCGAATGAGTTCGGATCCTGCGGTCCTGAGTTCTGTCCAAGAAGCACGCTTTGCACTTGAGAAACTTGTACAAAAAATGGACAATCTCGAAGCGGGGTTTGACCGTATAGCGGAACGTTCACGTAGGTTCTGTCACTCTTTTACCTATTATCTTTCCACGCTGTTTGTAGTGCTTTCTGCGTCACGACTATCGGCATCTCGAAGGAAGCGTATGTTTATTTTTTAATCTCAAAGGTATTACTCAAGCCCGTATAGTTACAGAAGCCGACGAGATGGCTTTCCAAGAGCTTTCGGAACAACTTCGGAATACTGAAGAAGCGCGGAACAGTCTGGAAGAAACCCTGCAGCAAGAGCGAACTACATACCAAACTGAGCTGCACCGCCTGACGAACGCCGTTCAAAACGCCGAGCTCACTGCGCAATCCGAGCGCGAAAGAACCGACGGGTTGGAACGTGACCTGCATCAAGCCAGGGCACAAATCGAGAGCGAAGTGTCGGTACGGCGGATTCTGGAGCGGCGAAATTCGGAATTGACGCAGGACGTGGAGGCCTTGCGCAGAGAGCGTGTCAAGGCGCTGGGAGATGCGACGGAGCAGGCGAGAGTAGCGGATGCGCTGCGACAGGAACTTGCGCAGGTGCGTGCTCAGGCAGAGGAAGTCAAGGCGCTCGAAGCCAAGAATGCAACCAAGGTTAATCAGTTGTTGGAAGAACAGACGATAACACTGCAGAATCTCGAGGAAGCCCGATCGCGTGGAGAGGACTTGGAGAGTCAAATACGAATGGCGAGAACAGAGAACGACGAGGTGCATCGGATGTTGAGAGACGCGAATTCAGAAAAGGATCGGTTGTTGAGGGCGCAAGCGACGGAGCATGATCGGATGTTGCGCGACCATATTGCAGAGGCGGATGGGGATCGCGCAGTATTGGAGCATCAGTTTTCGGAGCTGAGGGAACAGCTCGAGGACGCAAACCGGCAGTTGAAGGAGGCGCAGACGAACGTGGAGTTGACGGATGCTGATGCGATGGGATTGCGGGAGGAGCTACAACGGATTGAACACGAGCTACGCGAAGCGAGGCATGTCGAGAGGTTGTTGCTCGAGGAAGCGGCGGCCGGACGGATCTCGCAATCGGATCTAGAGCAGAGCTTGGAGAATAGCGGACGGCTGTTGGCGCAGATGCTCGAAGTGGCGATCACGTTTCGGAATACACATTTCAAGACGCTGTCGATGGTCCGCGCCTATACCACGCATCCGAACCTGAAACAGGGACAGGGTCAGCATCAGAGCAGTCATCCCCACTTGATGGACGCTGCGTTCTCCTCACCGGGATCATTGCGTCACGATGTGACTGCGGAAGAACCATCACCGATCGATCCCTCCGATCCTGTGAGCGCATTGGAAGTGTTGCGGGCGTTCGACCACGATCACTTTTTGGATGCAATCGCCAAAACCGGGACAGTGATTCGGAAGTGGCAAAAACAATGTAAGGAGTATAGGGAGCGTGCCAAGGGCAAGATATCGTTCCGGAATTTCGCCAAGGGGGATCTTGCGTTGTTTCTTCCCACTCGAAATTCGGTGTCGAAACCCTGGGCTGCGTTTAATGGTACGATTTTTTTTTCTGCAAAGGATTTCGCTTCGATTTATGCGCGCAGTGTCATTTCCACATTATTTCCTTTTGGCGACGGGACATCTGGCGGAACAACTGAAGTCACGCGAATGGATAGTTGCTCGAATTACATTCATCACCGAACGAGTTGTGGACCAAAAGGTAGAGTCAAATTACACTGACCCCCTTCAAGCATCTCATTCTGTCTTTAACAGGACCCAACGAGCAATCCATATGGCTTGGGTGACGGCATCAAGTATTACATGCTCGAAGTCGAAGATTGGACTCAATCTAGCCAGATTAGCAAACGACGACCTAATCTAAGAAAGGTTTCTGCGGTGTCTGATCCGGAAAGCGAGCGGAAGACGACGGCGGTGACGTCGGAACGACCGCCGATTCCGCCAGGTCCGCCTCAAGCCGAGGTCGAAGAGTCGTTTAGCATAACGCAGCCACCCACATCGCGCTTGTTCCCTGCGCGCCCGCGAGCGGCCTCAACGCCGTCTGCCGGACCGTCGTCGCTCTCACGGCTGCTTGCACAGGCGTCTCCCGAACTAGCAGAAGAGGTATCTTCGGCAGCGTCGCCGACCAAGGTCGAGGTGGCCACGCTAGCTGCTGGTGTAGACTCCGAACTGCATTCTACCTCGGTACATCCACAGCCACCACGACTGTCGTCACCGTCGTCCTCAACATCCCCTCCTCCTGAGGGGAGACGGAGATCATCACCACCATTGGTATCTCTGGCAACCGTATCGCAACCACGGACATCCTCGCCACTCCGCCCAGGCTCACGTGCGTCCCGACTGTCGACGACATCGCGGATATCCACAGCTCGACCGCCTACGCTAGCGACGGTGACGAGTTCGGCGAGCGGGGTGAAGGCGGTGGCTACAACGGCATTGACAGAGCCGGTGTTGGCTACGGTGCCATTCTCACCCGAGGACGGGTCGCTGGGTGGGGGTGGTCCCCCGTCGCCGTCCGAGTCATTGTCGGATGGAATGTCGCATTTGTTGAACCGACGGCGGACGTCATCGTATCACGTGGCGTGGGCGTCGCCTTTGGGGTCCGGGTCAAGTTCGTTGCCACAGACTCAAACGCAAACCCAGACGGAACGACAAACTGCACTACCTTCGGCGTCGAGTACGCTAGCCACATTTGCGAGCAACTGGGTCGTACCGTTTGGGAGGCGGAAAAAGGCCGAATCTGTCGCTGCTCCGCCGCCGATGTTGATGGGAAATGCGAACAATGAACGAACGTTGCTACGTGACGGCCCTTCTTCTCCTTTGCGGAGTGGGTATAACAAAAGCAAAGACATGTCGACTTCGTCGTCAGCGAGCGAGATGCTCAGACGGCTATAGACGGTTTTTTTTCTAACCCTCATTGTGCAGCTGCGCTGGATGCTTGCTTTCGTGTGTATGTGGATATCATTTTATTTTTGCTTTCGGTGGTAGCTTTATCGTCAACACGCTCGTTTAAGATTATGTTTGGTCATGGGATCCATTGACCGAAAGCGTTCACGTGTGATAGCGATCCCACTTCCCCGCATTGGTCACCGGAATGTATTGACATCATTTTACCGGATCACAACGCGACGATAATAGTGCTCAACCTATGTATCTTGGTACATCGTGGCGGAAATTCGGAAACTACTTAGTTACTTAGTACTAGGTACGTTCATTATCTATTCTCCGAGTGTAGGGGAAATAAACGGCCTCGTTTAGACCGTATCATATTCGGACATGCAAAAAAAGGCACGTCATGGCTCAATTTTAGATTGCGTCCCCACATGGTGCCCTATCCATGATTCTGGAACCCGGATCATCCATAACAGTGTAGGTTTCTATACACACACGGTCGCACCGCACACCAGTTTTGAATTCGCATCTGCGACAGTATCACAGAGAGATAGACAATCGTGTTCTTCACCGTGTTTCGTGTCGAGATTCGAAGGGGCTGATGACGTTTTGTTTCAAGTTACCTTTCATCCGGGTTCGAACTTCATTCAGCACGTGATAGAAGATTCAAACGGGGACGGGTGCCGGGAAGCGTGCGTGCGTCTTCGGGTTTGAAGCCGGTAGGCGGCGGTGTCAGTGAGGCGAACGGAGCAACTGGTTCGATGGCGCGTAATGGACTGGACAATTGTCGGGGTCATTTCCATTCTTGAACACAAAAGAGCCACTCAGGCTGATCGCGGCGCTGTGAGGTGAGTGCTTGTAACCTTACCTGGAGTTTCAACAGGTGACTGATTCGGCTCATGTTGAGAACCAACGGTGGTTTCGCACATGCCCCAGGCCGTGTCAAAGTGTATACGAGCCGGTTCCAAAAGTTGCACATCCCAGTTGCAGTTGCATCCCAGGTACCGCGGCACGGCTCAAACATGATCAAAAATTGATTGCCCCAAAGCAATGATTGGGAACTTTGAACCAATGCGGGGTACCCTCGGGAGTGAAACCCGAACGGGGAAATAGAATGGTTTTTCCGGAGTCCCAAAACCTATAAGACGCGGACGAGGTGCGCCATGATATCCCTCGTTCTTCTTCCGCCTGCTTCCCTTTCTTGACATCGTCACTCCGAAGGTTGCTTGACTATGGGTGCCGGTGCTGCTCCTGTTGGAATTCAGGATGCGCCAATGGCGCATCTCATGGACCCGCGAAGAAAGTGGCACAACAACAGACGGTGGGTTCCCTATCTTGCGGTCGTACATGCGCGCTCACATGCCATACGTGGCCAGCCTCATTACCCTTCATGCATGGATCGTCCTCTTGTATGTCTGGAATGGCCCTTGCGCGTAAAATGATTCTTCTAATATTGTCATGTCGTCTACAGTCTCATCACTTCGTCCACCAATGGTTACGACGGTAGCATGATGAATGGTTTGCAGAGTCTCACTCAGTGGGAGTCCGCTTTCCACAATCCAAGTGGTGGGAAGCTCGGTCTGCTTAATGCCATTCAAGTGAGCATACACACGGCCCGTTTACTTAAAACTTGTACTCACTGATCGTACGTGCGTAGAATATCGGCGGACTGGCAGGTTATCCTTTTGCCCCCTACGTATCTGATGGCATTGGTCGTCGTCGGGCTGTATGGTTGGGTGCGGCCATCATGTGCGTTGCCACCGCCATTCAAACTGCTTCCCAATCTGTCGGCATGTTCATCGGCGCTCGTTTCCTGATTGGTTTTGGTCTTACATTTTCAGGTAATTTTCGTAACAATGTCGTCGTATCTCGTAACCTGAGGATGACCCTATGTTACAGCCAACGCCGCCCCCATGTTGGTGACCGAAATCTCATACCCTACCTATCGGGCCCCTCTAACATCCCTGTACAATTCGCTGTGGTATGCCGGTTCTATTGTGTACGTTTTTTTTAAATCCGCACGTCATGTTACTATTCTCAACTTCGGTAAAATTTCTTAGTGCCGCATGGACGACGTACGGGAGTTTCAAGATAAACAGTACATGGGCATGGCGCTTGCCATCATTGCTACAGGGTATTCCTGCTGTTTTGCAACTCGTCCTCGTTCTATTCTCCCCGGAATCACCTCGTTGGCTAGTGAGCAAAGGTCGTGAAGATGAAGCACTAAACACCCTCGCATATTACCACGCTGACGGCGACATGTAAGTGTAATTTAAATAAAACAAGATCACGTCTTTGCTGACAAGATTGCCTTCAGATCGGATCCCCTTGTACAATACGAATTCCAGGAAATAAAGGCCGCCCTCGAGTTTGACCGTACAGTTACTGCAAACGTCGGTTGGAAGTCGCTCATCGCTACTCCTGGAAATCGCAAGCGGATGCGTATCATCATCGCCATTGCCTTCTTCTCTCAATGGTCCGGAAATGGCCTCGTCTCGTATTATTTGAACAAAGTCTTTAACGATATTGGTATCACCGATCCAACTACCCAACTTCTCATCAACGGCATTTTGCAAATCTGGAACCTGGGCTGGGCGATGTACGCTGCTTTCATGGTCAACCGTCTTGGTCGTCGCTTCCTTTTCCTGTTCTCGGCTGGTTTGATGACGCTGTTTTATACGGCACAAGCGATCTGCTTCTCCGAGTATGCGCAACATGGAACCGCTGCGGCTGGACACGCTGTCATCGCTTTCATCTTCCTCTTCTATGCTGCATACGACATCGCGTTCACTCCCCTCATCGTCTCATACACGATCGAGATCTTGCCGTACGACCTGCGCGCTAAAGGGTTCAACATCTTCAACTTCGTTATATCCCTCACTCTTATCTTTAACCAGTACGTCAACCCGATTGCATTGAAAGCGCTAGGATGGAAGTACTACGTGAGTTCCGCTTTCTGCTGAGGATTTATGACGTCACGAACCATTCATCTTTCACAGCTCGTGTACGTCTGCTGGCTTGCATTCGAATTCGTCTTCTTGTGGTTCTTCATTGTCGAGACCAAGAACCGAACACTGGAGGAGACGGCGGCGCTGTTTGATGGCGAAGATGCCATCGACAGGATTGCGGCCCGTGGTGAAGCGCACGAAACCCAGGACGATTCCGAAAAACGTTCCGACGATGTATGATATGTGTTCCGTTCCTTTGGGGCTCCGTTTGTATTATCATCACCGGTGACCGCAATTACGTGCGACGACATGTACTTTATGCCTTTTTGTTCTTGACGATGTCTGACGACATGCATGTATGTGTACGATACATTTCGATGAAACAAGATGGGGTCTAGACCCGCAGGATGACAACTCATCATGACGGATGTGCCTCAATATCACTCTTCCGACACGGTCGGGGAGGAGGGGCTGATACCACCGCTTATCTTTGAATACCCACCGTCGTGATCATGGACGGCGTTGCCTGACCGGTGATCGATGATCACTGCGGATCGCCGATTCACCTTCGTTACCTGCACTGGCCGCCTCCATCAGTGGCTCCAGCGGGCGCGAACATGAACATGTCAGAGGTGGGGAAAAGGGGGCACATGACCACCGTTCCGATCTTGTTCCGATGTCCATCAAGCATCTTTGTTCCTCCATAGCCATCGTTATCTGGCGCACGATTGGGATAGCGTCGCATTTCTCCTTCAAGGTTGTGAGACCCCGGCGAAGGTGCGCCGTCGTGTCCCCCTGCTATCAATAATCAGAGGTTTGTTCCGCTTGGATGTGATGGTATCATGTGCCCCGTGCACGGGACATTCGGTGCTGCGCACCTTGGGGTGCGTGTGAGCGAGCCGATCAAGGTGTCGGCGCGTGTGGGCACCTATTATTATAGAGATATTCTGGGTCGGCAGAGGCGGGGAAAGTGGGACAGGAGGCTCTCTCAACGGATGTATCGTACCGGAAAAGGGAAACCCGCCTGGTAGGCGCAAGACGCTGCCATAGAATGTAGGGAGCGACGCCATCATCCACACCCCAATATTGTCACTGGTGCGGTAATACCTAAGAACATATAAAAATTTA
>JBBPLE010000004.1:208812-238384 GCA_038089675.1 Boletales sp. KT-2023b
CTTTCCCGCGCACCTCTTTCAAGGGCACCTCCACCGCGACGAGTCGCAACATCGCCACTTGCCCGAGTACGCAGTGCTCCGGAACGTAACGTGTCCTTTGCAGAGCCAGAGCCAGCACATATACCGGCTCGTGCGCGCCGTGTAGACCCAGCAAACCAGGAAATGGTTATTGCCGGGCAAGCCAATGGCCACGACGCCGATGAGGACGACGACCCGTTCCCTCTCAGTACTCAAGATGGCGCATTTTTTGCCACTGTCGATCTCGGCGAAGGTGATACTGGACGACCGATCGACTTCGACGAAGGCTTGGGCGGCGTGGACAGGTCTGTACTCGAGGAGGGACCGGAGTCGCCGGCTCAACTGCATTTGCCTCACCATCAACTTCAACTACGTGTTCGCACCGTAAGCGAGTCGAGCGCGGACCCATCGTCAGTCGGACCATCCGAGACGAGTATGCGGAAAGAAGCGCACGTTCAGCCTGTTGTGAAACCCTCTTCTGGGTGTGGTCAACGACAGCCGCGCATTGGATCATCCAATGTTACCATAACTACTTCCATACAAAGCGCGTCGGGCCCGTCTGCAATGCCTTCAGCACAGGACAACAAACGTGCCATGGCAGCCTCCATGGGTGGGTTCCATTCTCCACTTAGCACGGTATGATTTCTCCTTTCATTGTACGCGCCCACTCCCACTTAACTGTTGCACATCACATATACGCGCGGCTTTCACGTCCATCTGGATATTTGGCATCCTGGAAACCGCTGGTGCAGCAATTCACCCCCAAGCCCGTGGCGGCGGCCTGTGTCCGAATGCCTGCGAACACACCACAAAGTGGGCCAACAACCAATCCACTCAAGCGCAATGTAGAAGCTATGCAGTGCGTATCCTGGTTGCTCGTGTTATGTCTACTCATGTGTGTGATCATTCTAGAACGGGCTCGGGTTCATCACGGCCACCGATCCAAGGCATGGGTCTTGCCCAGAGGCAAGAACAAGAACAACAGCAGAACGCTGCTGCACGCCGTTCGTTGGACAACGGCGAAGGCACCGATCTCAAACGTGTTAAACGCTGATCAATGCTAGTCCTCCCTTTTTCCCTTCTTTTGCACACGCTTCGCTTTCGTATGCTGTGGTCCTCAATCGCCAACAAGAAATTATATGGACATTTGCACATGATTTTTCAAATGCGGAACGGAACGAGCGTTTTTCGGACATGGATTTGCTTCAAGTTCCTACCTGCAGAATCCGGAATGTTCAAACTGTAGAAATAAAAACACAACACATTCCTGGTTGACCCATGTGAGCTTGCCACAAATTTCACGTCACAACTCTCCGTTTCAAATATACAGTCTACGCCGAGACTTCGGCCCCACTGGCACGGATGTCCATTCGTTAATTATTGTAATACATGTACTACACTCTCGTATACAGAAAACGTAGCGACGTTGACCGGAACGGGCCTACAACGGGAAGCGCAGTTCGACAGGATGTGACGGGACCGGAACCAAATCAACAGACGCCACGTACCGAATTGCCTATGGGTGATCACAGGTGGGACAGCTCGCAGCCCAGTCCGATAGTTTCGGTAGGGTGGCACGTGAACATTTCGCCTTAATTCAGGCATTTGGCTCATCAACTCGGCTCGGGGAAAGACTCTCGTTGACCCGCCCGAGAGCCCTCCTCGAAGCTTGAAGTACGGTAGGCATGGCGACATGGCGCTTGTGTAGCCGTCTCCCAATTTAATCGTATGGCACCCTAAGTAGCCCGTAAGGACAGGAACAATACGGACGATGCCGCATACCACGGGGACTCACCCCAGGCAATCTGCCAGTGGGGACCTGCATCACTTCGATCCACGATCTTGTTTACTGTTGATGCGCGCACCAAGGTATTGTCGTGGCCTAATTGCAGCATATCTCGCATTCATTGATGTTGAAAAACACCACCGTCGCTCGGCACTGTGTTTCCCCGCAGCACCCGTTGTTATTAACCTATTCAGTCTTCTGACTATCGAATATTTCTTCGGTTGATTTCCTCCCCCGGAACACTGGTAGGCACACCTTCCATCCTCATGTTTCATTCTTTCATGATGCATATCGTTTGTCATCCATTCAATACTGCCTTGAATACTGGGTCTCTTAGGCTCGTTGGAAATGATGTCCACGTTGATAGTGATACTATGTTGTACCGTGGTCAGTAAGGAGATTATGATAAATATCAGAGATAGAAAACGATGAGTAGTCCGGGTGTGTGTGTAACCAAAATCACAATAACGTCCTAATAAGCACATACTGAAACCGATACTGGCACGCGCTTGCGCTCCGGGTCACGCCGCCTCACGAACAAGCTGATACATCGTTTTGTCGCCGTCAAAGACCGCCGCCGTCTCCTCCAAAGTCCGGTTCTTGGTCTCCACAAGGAAGAACCAGAGAAAGAGGAACTCGCAGGCAAGCCAGACCACGTATGCGACCTATATGTGTATGTCAAATGCAGTCAGCCTCAGTCTCTCGTAGGAGGGATAGAATGTGGTGACACACGTAATACTTCCACCCAAAGGCTTCCAACCCGATCGGGTCCACGTACTGGTTGAGTATGATCGCAAGCTCGGTGACGATCTTGAACACACGCAGCCCCTTGCTGCGGAGGCTAAATGGCAAGATCTCGCCCACGTACGACCTTGAAAAAGGCGTAAATGTGAAGTTGGAGGCCACGCAAAATAGAAAGATGAATGCGATCACGGCATGGCCCACAGCGACCGCACCGTCCCAGTTCCCGTCCCATCCGCCGTCCCAGTCCCAGTCCCCGTCCGTCGCCCCGTTGTCATCTTTGTGCTTATGCCCATTCCCGTCGTGGTTCCCGTACCGTGCAACTACGGCAAAACAGATTGCCTGCGCTCCGTAAAACAGTATCATCAGTCCCACCGAGACGAGAACGAGTAGTCTGCGCCTGAGACGGTTGAGAGAGGACGAGGCATAAAGCGCACACACAAAGATCCAGACTTGGAGGACACCATTGACGAGGAGTTGCGTGCTCGCTTGCGTAATACCAACCTGGTTCAATACCTTGGAGAGATAGTGCAGGAAGAGGCCATTACCAGACCATATTGAAAAGAAGGCGATCGCGATGATGAGGCGCATCCGCTTGCGGTTTCCATGAGTGTCGATGAGGGATTTCCAGCCGACATCGGTGGAAACAGTCTGGTTGCGGTCAAAGACGGCCTTGATTTCTCTGAATTCGGATTGTACACGTAAGTCTTGTCTGGGGCTATTCAGCTTGCCAATATGGGGTCAGAGCGAACAGTGAACACGTACTCATTCCCATCCGCGCGATAGTACGCAAGCATTCTCAAGGCTTCTTTATCACGACCCTTTTTCACCAGCCAACGAGGTGATTCGGGCGCGAATAGAATCAATAGAACCTGAAGGATGGAGGGCACCCCCTGCAGTAGTAAGGGTAGACGCCAAGCCCACGAGTTTCTGATTCCGAAAGATCCAAAGGTTATCCATGCAGCACTGATGAGCAGACCAGCGTGTATTAGGTATATGCAACGCAAAAAAGCTAGGTGTAACGTGCATGATAGCGCCTGGGTAAAGAAGCAAGTTGTAGAGGGATTTCAGGGGGGCACGATCAGTTGGGCATAAAATTTCAGCGATTAACTTGGAAGCGGCCTTGGCTATATGTCACTGTTTTTTAATGCACAAGAATTGGTACTCGATTATGGAACCTGCCTGCAAACGTGTTTCCAAACCCGATCAAGAAGCGTGCACCGATGAACATGCCGACAGATTGGGAGGCCGTCTGAATTGCGGTCCCAATGCACGTGATGGCCGCACCAATCCAAACAGCCCGACGACGGCCAATGCTGTTGGATAAGTGTGGTGCAAATGGATACGCCACCAATGCACCAACGTGCTACACACGTGGGTGTATTCAATAATGACAATGATGTCAAAGTATGTTGCGAGGGAGCTCACCTGTATGGCATTGAGCAGCCCAAGTTTGTTACCAGACGGGTAATCAAAAGCAGACTCCCACCGAGGGACACTTTGTAGACCGTTCATTATACTGTCATTGTAGCCAGTGGTAACAAAGGTAAGGAGACTATCGGTAAGTGTTAGAAAGATAGGAAGAGGGGGGTGTGGGTACTTGAGGACGGACAGGAGGACGATCCAGGCGTTAAGGGCGATGAGCCTGCCACAAAAACGTCGATCATGGGACAAGACCACGGGTGGGAGTGCCTACCGCCCGTTACTGTGCCAATTCCTTATAGGATCAATGAGATAGGACAATGTATGTTTTTGAGTTGTAGTAGGAGAGGGACCAGTAGTACTTTGAGACATTCGGATGGTGAACGAAAAGGTGGGTGTGGTCCTGAAAACCAATAATATATCCATCAATTCACGCAGTGAAGAATTACCCCGCGTAGGACCGCGGGACTTAGGAGGAACAGCAGTACACCATTGAACAGCCTTGCGAGAGTAGTGTGTTACCTGTCATCATTCCAGATGTTCTTTGCTTTTTTATTGGAGACCATTCTGGGCATACGTATCATTTCGGAGTCTTTCAGAGCTGGTGGGAAAGAGAGTCGTACCCATGAAGGTCCTGCTGCCCGGAAACATGTCCGATTCATGGTGTCGCACCAGCCATTTTTTATTTCCAACGTTTCTCGCCTAGAGGTGTCATCAGTGTCTGTCACTTGGTCGTCTGAGGCGGGTACAGGGCGTGTCCTGCGGCAAGCATGGCTACCTTTATTTCCGCTCTATTGCCCACTGCGATCCCGCGGAGGACCGGGTCTTGTAAATGGGAGCAACAGCGGACACGAGCTGCCTGTCATCATTCCTGATATATATTGTTTATGGTTGGAGCCAGTGACAGTAGGCTCTGGACGACGGTGGGAACTTGAAAAAGGATCGTATTTTGTCTTCAGCAGTTGGCAGTCGCCTAGTAAGCATCACTCAACATCTCCATCTGCCTCAAGCTTGATTTCGACTACCAAGTATTTTCTCACGGGTTGCCAGATATGATCCGAAAGAGTGCGGTGAAAGTGACTGTTGAGAAAGATAAATGAAGTGCCCGTCCAAACGCCTCGCGAAAACTTTCAAAAAAATGTTGCACTGCATGGATCGTCTCTCTGACAAATCTACCTCCTCCCCGTGCGAGACTCCACCCTCTCTACCCAACTTTCCTTTCGGCCCACGTGCGCACCATCTCCTTTTCCATAATCTGATCAATCGCATCGTCGCCATCAAAGAGCACCGCCGTCTCTTCCAACGTCCGGTTCTTTGTTTCCACGAGGAAGAACCACAGGAAAACAGACTCGCCCGCAAGAAAACACACGTACACAAGCTGTCAACAACCAAGGAATGCCAAATTGATGGTGACCAATCACCATTGGAACAAGGAAAGGATGAAGCGACGTACATAATACTTCCACCCTAGCGTGTCCAACGCGATCGGATTCACATACTGATTAAAGATCAGCGCGAGCGAGACGACAAAGTTGAAGAAAGAGAGGCCCTTGGCGCGAAGACTAAACGGTAGGATTTCTACCACGTACACCATCGCGAGGGGCGTAAACGCGCAATTGTACGCTGCAAAAAAGAGAAAAATAAACACGATGACGGCGTGGCCCGCCGCGACTGTGCTGTATTGCGCGTACATTGCAAAACAGATCGCTTGCGCAGTGTAAAAGAGCGTCATCAAACCAACTGATGTGAGGACAAGCGGTCGGCGCCCGAGACGCTCCACTGAAGATGCGGCGAAGAGCGCGGTGATCAGATTCCAAACTTGGAGGATAGCGTTGATGAGAAGTTGTGTGTTCAAACTGGTGATACCAATATGATTCAGGACTTTGGAAAGGTAGTATGATACGAGGCCGTTGCCGGACCATTGGGTGAAGAAGCCAATCGCGATGATGATGCGCAAACGCTTGCGGTTACCCCGCTTTGCGAAGAGCGACTTCCAACCGACATTTGCGGCAACAGTACGGTCAAACTCGAGAGCAGCTTTGATTTCCTTGAATTCGAATTGTACGAGCGGGTCTTGCCTGTATGTATTTAAGCACATTGATGACAGATCTCGGGAGTCGAACGTACTCGTTTCCGTCGGCGTGGTAATAAGCAAGCGTTTTCAAGGCCTCTGCCTCACGTCCCTTGCTCGCCAGCCAACGAGGTGACTCGGGGGCAAAGAGAACCAGCAGTACCTGAATAACAGAAGGAACCCCCTGCAACAACGATGGCAAGCGCCAAGCCCACGTATTGTTTATCCTGAAAGAACCGAACGTTGTCCAAGCGGCGCTGATGAGTAGACCGGCGTGAGCTAAGAATCCATATGCAGCAATCGAAGAGATGCGCACATGATAGATCCAGAATACCAGAGAGAGTTATAGACGGACGTTAAGGGGGCACGATAAGTAGGATATGAAAGTTCGGTAACCAACATGGGTGCTGCGTTGGCTGTTTGATGCCACGTTATCAGCGTTCACAGTAGTAATTAGTATGGAACCTGCCTGCAAAAGTGTTCCCAAAACCGATCAAGAAACGTGCACCGATGAACATGCCGACGGATTGGGACGCAGTCTGAATGACCGTCGCGATGCACATGATGAGTGCACCGACAAAGACTGCTCGACGACGGCCGACCCCATCGGATAGATATGGTGCAATAGGATACGCTGCCAATGCACCGACGTTCTACACGTATCGATAATGACATAGGCATTGATAGCGAACCGCGAGACGACCGACCTGTATGGCGTTGAGTAGTCCAAGCTTGCCCCCAGATGGGTAGTTGAAAGCAGACTCCCACTGACCGAGACTTTGCAGACCGTTCATCATACTGCCATCGTAGCCAGTGGTCGAACAAGTAATGAGACTGTCAACAATCGTCAGAATGATGAAACGGACAACAGGTGTACGCTCTCGTAGATGTACAGAAGGGAAATCCAGGCATTGAGAACGACAAGTCTACAGGACTGTGAAAAACAGGGCAAACTGGGTAACTGGGCACGGTGCCTACCGTCCATTATTGTACCATTTTCTTGTCGGGTCGATGAGATGGGCCACTGAAGGCTCTTGAATCGCAGCTGGAAGGGCACCACTGACACCTGGCATACTCAAAATATGTGCCGAGCGAGAGACAACGTGAAGCGCGTTTCATGGCTCTGACCCGACGCCTCAAGTTCAACTTCTTTCTCGTGACCTACCCAACGTAAGTTACTTACATATTACCATTCTCCGGCCCCACAAATAGTAAATGCAACTGGTCATCTGCGAACTTCAGAAATGAATGCTTAGCTGGCGAGTGACGGAATGTTACGCTTGGGAGTTACAGCGCCCTACTAGTCGCTGATATCCCGGCGGGCCGCTCCAGTGGCAAAGATCGGAAATGATCAGTCTCACGCAATAGATGCGTTTGACCACTGGTAATACTACCAGTGTATAGGTTGTGATTAAAATCGATCTCGAATCTTTGGACTGAGTAAATCCCCGTAAGGCCCAGCCCCTTGGCTGTATAACAGACTAACCAAACGGGGCACCACTCCGGTGTGGAATGGCGCGCTTAATCCGCTGATGCAACTACACATCCGTACACGTTAAATAATCCCCTACATGCACAACAGATCCAGGACACACGATGCAGTTACGACAAAAGTGTCATGCGACACACGTCTCCTCCAAACGCGTCAGGTCGTCCCGCGCACCAAGCAGCACTTCCTATCCAAACACCATCAGCCCGTTCCAAGCACAAGGAAACAAAGAAGCGACCCACCGTGACGAGCGCCTGCCTCGCCTCATCCTTGATCTCCTTCCACCGCCGCTCATACGCCCCCAACAATTGCTCCCACTCCGCCTTCCGACTCAATCCCCTCATCCGAATGATCGCGCGCAATACGATGATCCCTGCAACCCACTCGACCTCGTCCGGTTCCCATACCGCATCGCGAACCATCATCTCGGAAAACGTGTCCGTGCTCGATATTGGCGAAGAAACACCATACCTGAGCTCTTGACCCCCCGCCGGACGGAGGCGATACGTCGCGCTTCCGTTCGCACCAACCATACCCACGCCAAGGGAGACACTCACAGCATTCCCGGCAGCCCCATTGTCACCTCCAATAATTCCAAGCTCGATCGCAGCCGCGTGTATCTGTGCCCATTGTACATGATCCTTGCGTCGCTGCCTATCCACTTTGATCCGCTCCATCTCGTCTGAAAGCGATCCGTGTGTTGTCACACCCAACCCAGTCCCAAAACAACCACTGTCAGTTGCACTGATGGGAGCCCACACAGACGACTTGCGGAGTGCCGTCTGCAACGCGCGCGAGCCCGCTAGCGGACCAGACACATCCGCATGGACAAGCGTATTGGGGAAAAATGCACAGGCTTCGACAAAGCGGCGGAGAAGTGTCACGAGAACGTCCATCCGCGTGGCTGCGTTCGGTGCCGAGGTTGGCCCTGACGTAGATGTAGATGCCGTCGTCGGAGCACCCGACGCGGCGGAAGCGAGGAGAGACGTCGCGGCGTCAAAGAGGGCATGTATAACGGGGGTCAACGGGGTCGGGGACGGATGGGCGAGGGCAAAGGACTGGATGAGCGATGAGAGGGTAGCTAAGTCGATGGCAGGAGCGATGAAGGCGTCGCGCAATGCAGAGGGGGTCACGCTAAGCGCGAGCGTGGTGGCGGTCTGCGATGGGACCTGGACCGGGACGGGTACGGCGGTTGATTGAAAGCTAAATTGGAGTGATTGACCGGAGGGGCCTGGTTGAGGCTGTGGTTGCTGCTGGGGTTGTTGGCCGGTATGCGGGTGCGTATGTAGATGTTGCACGCTTGGATCACCTGTGTCCGATGGCGAGGCAAAGGACGTGGCGAGGGTTGGACTCCACGAGACGCTGTCCGAAGTCGAGGCTATGTCAAAGTAAGCACAGTTGCCGAACTAGCCATGCACAGCGTACCTTTGTCGGATGATTTCTTGGACCTCGTGCGCCCTTCGAGCTTCCGCCTCGCGCGCCCGACAGTGTTCTTGTACCAATTGTAGATTTGCTACATAGTTTAACTCACCGCACGGATGGAAAGATTCGTCGCGCTCACCTCGCGGAATCGCGGCTCGGCTTCGTCGACCCCCTGGAGATCGTGTGGTAGACCGAAACGGAGGAGAAACTCGCTGGCTCTATCCAAGGCGAATTTCTTGGCATCACCTCTTACATGGCCTCTAGTACGCGTCTCGAAACCGCTGATGTGACTGCGCAGGAAAGCGAGCTGTTCTTCCGTGTACGCCTTGGGCAACCTGGGTTTGCTTACCCTAGGATCACCTTCCATCGTCTGGATCAATGTTTTTGGGTGTACAGCCTCAAAGGATACTGGAATTCTCATTAAGCGGAAAAACCCGAAAGATCGGATTCCAGTAAGAATTAGATATAAAAAAAATATGCTACTGTTCTAATGGTTTGCGACCGACCATGAGATACATTGGGGTGAAGAGCTGCGGGTCGTGTCAGTCACTGCGCCCAAGACGAAACACCGCAATCTCACCTTGGTCTGACCACCCTTTACAAGCGCGTCACCAGCAATCTTGAGCTGCTCACACACCTCCCACGTACCCTTGGGTACCAGGCCGAGCTTCTCAATCAGCAATAGTCCCGTGTGTGTCACAAGTTTACCACTCCAGCTCGTGCGCCAGCACATTACCAGATCCCACGCCGTCTGGGCTTTGCGCAGATCACCCTCAAGGATATAATACCATGGAACCACGTCCGGTCGCGCAGCAAGATCCTCCTCGTGCTCCATCTTGAACCCAACCGTCTCAAATGCCCTACGCGCAAGCCTGAGGGGACGCATCTCGGGAATACCATTCCCAACCTCAATCTGGTGCGCGAGCTCCTTGTGCAACGAGACAGACGGATCCCACTCGTCGGTCATGCACCACTCATAGACACCGAACTGACCAGACCATGAGCTTGAGTGCGCACATAACAAGTAAATGACGCATACCACACCTCCAGGCTTGAGGACCTTTTGGATCTCGCCGTACACGCCCTCCCAAGAAGGCGCATGACAAGTCGCCTCGATGGCATACACTGACATCCCATCAGTACCCAACCCATCACGGGGGAAAATTTGCGTACCGGCATCAAACGAATTCTCTCCAAATTGCTCCGCCAGTTTCATGAAATCGCCCTTGACGAACGAGACCTGCTTCTCGAGGCCAGCGCGTTTCGTATACCGTCTTGCGCGCTGAATCTGGAAATCATTGTTATTGACCCCGACAATGTTCACGTCCATGAATGCTGCAATCTCGCGTGCGGGTCCGCCGACACCACAGCCAACGTCGAGGACACGCATACCAGGGCGGAGCTGCATCTTCGCGGCAAGGTAGTGCTCGTGACGCGCAAGCGACTGGTAAAAGCCCTCCCCTTTGTAGAAACGAGAAAAGTGGAAGGATTGGCCCCAGGCATACTCGTACACCTGTGTGGCACCATCATAGTAGCCTATGTATACCAAGTGATGAAGAACAGAACACGGATAGAGCAGGTGAAAAAAAATACGAACCATTGACAACGTCTGCGTAACTACCAAGGCGGTTTTGGTTTTGGGTCTCGTTCTCCTGGTTGGGATCCTTTTCCCAAAACTTGGTATAGTTGTCAATACGCTGGTTGACACGACCGTCGGTGGCCATCATGTTCTGCGACGCTCCCTGTCAGTCATAGTACAGGTACATAGTGCAAGAGCTTACAGGACAGAAAGGAGTGGAAGAGAGGATAATTGTCACAAAAGTCGTCGAACCACTTTTTAAATGCTTCGCATGTGCGCAAAAAAATCAGGTCATGTTTTCGTTAATGATCACGTGCGCGCGTGCAATTGATCGACACCACATCCCAAGGTTACAACGTTATCTGGGGATACCTGGGTCGTATCAAATTTCACTACGGTTGCTCGGATTTTAAAACATTAGCTCCATGTGCTTTTTCCGTATGAAAGAAAAAAGAAAATCGTCGCAATCAATCGTTGGAGCATTCCTCCATATCCTCCAACCACGGCGGTTATCTACACCAAGGTAACGTTAGTAAATCCCACCCAGATGCCACCCATAAAGGCCGCTAACACACCCGCGATCCTGTGTCTGCAATTTGTTCAATGAATATGAAGGAGGGCCAACCCACCTTTATACACTCTTACCAATAGTACGTACCTGCTGTGGGCAACCCAAGCAAATTTCATCATGATACTCGAGATGAACACGCAAGGCGTCAACAGTACCAACTATCGTGTCACTTACTTTCCACGTACGTACCGTTTCGGCCGCAGTTGGGTAGCATGAATGAGATGTATATTAGGTCTAATAGATAGAGACGCCGAGTCCGCAGGATCACCTCGTTGTCGCGGTCTTCCTTTGTGCACACGATGACACGGACACAGTGGCTCGTCCACCCGAACGACGTTTTCATAGAATTCTAAGGCCCACGCGCTCTACGGCGCAACGGTCCTCTCGGACAACATCCCACGCAACCCTGACAGGAGGAAGAGTGCTAGAATGCGGATCTGCTCGGATAGATATACATGATACCGCAAATGGAGAAGAAAAGTCTCGATGAGACGCATCTTGGATCGCCTTTTCAACAACTTTTGGACGGGTCGTAGTCGCTTTCAGACAAGATGCCCGGCGGTTGGACAAACAACCAACGTTGACATTTAATGTTACCGTAAGATGCTCTGGCTTTCGGAACGCAACTGGTGCAAACTTGGATGTATGGATATGAGGCAACGGCATCGGACAGACCGAATAAAGTGTCGATGGCGCCAGCCTTCAGTTCGTTGAAACGGCAGACGCGGGTCTCCAAGGAAGAATATTATCATTTCAGGGCAATTTGAACATGTACAGCAATATATTCACTGCCAGTCTGTCCGAGATGACCCACTGCGGGACTTAGCCGAATCTCAGACGATCCAATCACAAGTCTTCAAACGTCGTACTATATTCGAGTGATTTTTGCCACCCCGGATACGGTCAATCAAAAAATAGAACGAGTGTTATACCTTACCAGTATGTCTCAGGGAGGGAGACGGCCCCCGGATCTCGCTCGCTTCGAGCACACGAACTCATAACAGAACATCATCATGCACGCCAAAGGCGCTGAAAGTTCAGGCATTCCCGGACTCGCGATCTCATCACCAAACGAGCCCGCCGAGAGCCACGAAGACGACCCACTTATTCCACTCGACCCACGTACCGCGGAAAAGCGACTGTTGCGCAAACTAGATGTTCGGATTCTACCCATCACATGTGTGCTATACCTATTCGCATGTGAGCTTGTCTTTCACAATCGCAACCAATTCGATCACATCACATTCGAGTACTCACCCGCACCTGTCCAGACCTCGACCGGTCAAACTTGGGTAACGCACGTCTTCAGGGATTACCTCATGATGTCCTCGGAGGCGACCCTACCGGCATGCTCTTTGATTGGCTCGTCGCCGTTTTTTTTATACCCTACGTACGTGCCAGTCCACGATCCCGTGGCCACGTGCCATCATAATATCGATCGTCTGCCACTAGATACTTTGCCAAGTGCCGTGTACGGTACTCTCCAAGTATTATGACCCCCGTTTATGGATTGGCGGCTCGGCCATCCTATGGGGTCTATGCTCCGCGTCGATGGTGAGCGCCATCCGCCCTTGTCACTTCACTTTTTGACCGCGGACGAAACAGTCGACTGCAAACGACTTTGAAAGCCTTCTTATTGCACGATTGGGTCTCGGCGTCTTTGAAGCAGCATTCGGACCTTCAGTTGTACTTTACTTGTGTATGTCTCTTGCCCCCGCCTCAAAGTTATACAATGACAACGATATCTTCTCAAGCGTTCTACTATACCAAGGCCGAATACGGCACACGAGTCGCTGCTTGGTTTGGTTTTGCCGCCGTTGCTGGTGCATTTGGTGGCCTACTCGCTTATGGAATTCAGCATGTTCACATGGCTATCGCGCATTGGAGGCTATTGTTCTTGATAGAGGTTGCCCCCCCTTCTGTTCCCCATCCGTTTGGCTTACGAACAAGCCACAGGGCGTTCCAACGGTACTTCTGGGTGTCTTATGCTTGTTCATTCTTCCAGGAAGACCAGAGTCTACTGACTTTTTAACGCATGCCGAACGCAAGCTTGCAATAGAACGGATGAATAGAGGAACATGTGGTGATATCGGGGCAAGTGTCAACCAAAGTATATCTCTTGACTATTCACCGCTTTTGACCAACTCATGTAACCTCAGGACACGTCATTGCTGCTTTCGTGGACTGGAGGGCGAGTTTTTCTTTTTCTTTGACATGCGTCATCCGCAGCTGATCTTGGTTCTAGGTATACGTCGCTGGCATCATGTACTTTGGCTTAAACTGTGCACTCGGCTCATTGTCGGCTTTCTTGCCCACGATTATTGAGACGATGGGACATTGTATGTACATCCCTGCATACTTTAAAGGGAGGTCATTGATTGATCAATCGCGCTCGTTCGTTTCCAGCACCCGCACTCTCCCAGCTCATGACCGTTCCTCCGTATGCGGTTGCAGGTTTGGTCTTAACGATCTCGTGCTACATCTCCGATAGAATCCAAAGCCGGGGGCCCATGGTCGTTGTCGGATGCACGTTGGGAGGTATCGGCTACATGTCCGTTCTCCATTCCACTCTAGTTGACTTGATCCTTTCTTACGAATCACGATACGATTAGGATTCTTCTCATTGTGACGCAGACACACATTCATGTCCGATACATCGCCACCTTTTGCATCGCCGCAGGCACATATGCCAGCCTGGGACTCATCCTTGCATGGTGTGCGTATGCACCCTTAATGTACATTGCATCACTGACTCCCTTTTCCACCCTCCCAGTCACGCATAATCTGGGATCGGAAACGAAACGCGCAGCGGGTATGCCCCTCTTTGGCGCTATCGGGCAAGCGGGGAGCATCCTAGGATCACACTTGTATCCCCTGACCGAAGGCCCGGTTTATGCGTACGTAGCGTGCGTTTCATGATTGACCCGCGACTGATCCCTAGTACGTCGGTGTCTAGCCGCGGGTTTGGAGGTAAGCTTGTCCATTCTAATCCTCCAATCCTGTCGTCTTTGCTCACTTTTATACAAAAGTATCCGGCGTGCTCTTGTTCCTAGCTGCGATCTCGGCCCTGATCCTCGCAGTGCGTATCGAACCTCACATTTCACGCTCATGTACCGACTGGCCCGTCCCTCGATCTAGATCTCATACCAGTGGGAAAACGCCCGTCGAAATGCCGCATACGGAGAACCCGATCGAGATGCACCAGTGGATACGTCCGAGTTGGCAGATCAGGTGGGCGCTTCCAATTTCCCTGTCCTCTTCACCTCTTGTTCACTACGCTTACCCTCAGGCGCCTGGATTCCGATACCTCCCGTAAAGAAATCCAGGGAGGTGAAGTGAAGCTTATGGAATGTGGAACATGTACAAACATGCGATAGGATATACAACGTACATATAGCTTATACCCCCAGCTGTAAAAATTGGTCTCAACGCTGCACTTCTTTCACCTTGCGTGCGGATGTATGTACTCGTACCCTGTAGACATGCAACTGTTTTAAATCATAATCATTATCCACCCGCATGTTTTTTTAAGGAGAGAGCGCAAAAGACTAGGGCGTTATGAGACGAAGGAAACGAAGGAAACAGTGAATCAAAGAGAAAATGGAAGGAGACAGATATGAAGAGTGGCTTTGGATGAGCGGCGCGGTCGTCAAAAGTCGTGAGCGTTGTAGACGAGAAAAAAAAACAGGAGGGAGAGATGGATTAGAAGATGGAACACGGTGTGAAAAAAAAAAGAGCTAAAGGGGTGGATGGTACCAAGAAATCGTTGGATGTGACCATGATCCTAATTCATAGCGATGTGATCCACTTTGGGGAAAGAAACGGCAGAGCAAGATAGGGGGTACTAGGCAGAATGAAAACAAAATGGTACCTTGTGCGAGAAGTAAAAGAAAAGGGTCGGGGTAGATGAGGCAGAAGAACAAGACGTGAAAGAGAAAGAAGGAATATGGAAGGAAAGCTAAGACGGATGCCCCGCAGAGTCATCCGCACGTGACGTGGGTTAAAGTTGAGAACCGTGTTCCAAGAAAAAACAAGGGACAGAACCCCGTTTCGTGTCTACTTGCCACCTTGGGACGCCTGCACGATCAACGCCTTCTCCTTTAGCACCGAAGGGTAACTGTTCATGAGATGCGCCAGTGCCCTGAGATCGTCTTGGTCCAACAATGCAATCGTTAGTTTGGGCTAAAATAACACCGGTCAAACGTCCGTCCAACTATAGTCCACAATGACTTACTGCGCCCTTCATGCCATATGATTTGATGGCTCGGAACCTGAAGGAAAACGAGGGCTCCAGTCAATTCCGCAGGGGAGAAAAAAGGGTTTCGCACAATTTGTCACCCAGTTGCTGCTTTTGGACTGGTATAGGTTTATCGAGGAGTCCATCGATGAATTCGTCAGTCGCTTTTACGACTAACGGATCAGCCTTAGGCAGCGGAAGGCCAGTTGCTGAAGGGGAGTTCGCAAGCTTGATGATCTCGGCAGCGGGCAATTGCGCTAAAGAGGCAATCGTATGGGAAGTAGAGTTTGGGGTCACAGGTACAGGAGATGACGCTGCAGAAGGGCCACGCGATGATAGCGCTGGGGTTTGTGGCGACTCTCCAGGCGGTGGGGCAGTGGCTGCCCGCTTTGCTTGAGGCGTGACAGGCAATGGTGCAGGGGATGATTCTGCCTTGGGCTCTTCTTCACCATCGGAGCTGTCCAAGACTGCCTTGGCCTCCGCGATCTTCACTCTCAGCACCTCAATATTGAACAGGCACATCGCCCTCTCGCGTTTCGGCAGGCTCATGAGCAATTCGACAAGCTCGGCCTGCCTAGACGACTCAATCTTGGAAACGGCGGTAACCATCCGATCCCGCTCAGAGGTGGGTGGAACGGAACCGGATGGCGAGGAAGTACGTGGGGGTGTGGATAACGAAGCGGAGACAGAGATAGGCGTCGAGGGATGCTCCGGAGCCGAAGCCGTTGCAGCCAATTGGTTTTGATCCAGAACGCGGGAGTCCTGAGAGTTCGCAGGTGATGGTGACTTGGCAGGAGACGTTGCCTTGGGCTTCAGGGCCGCGCGTGCATTTGCGACCTGTTCTGCAAGTTTGGAAGAATCCTGAATACCGGCTACCACATCGCTGAGAGACAGAGCGACAAGTGACTCGACAACTGATTCAATTTCATTCCCCGGAACACTATCGCTTGCCTTAATGCGCCTGCTCAGTTCGCCAGTGAGCACTTCCTTTCTGACAACGGGCGAAAGCGCTGCAAGATCATCGTAACGCATAGGAAGGTTAAGGGTACCAGAGAGCGCAGCCTGTGGCGAGTGAACTCGAGATGACCTCCACGGGTGACATGTACTTACATTATAATAGCTACCAGAGCCTCTTCTACCCCTGTCGGGGCGATCGACCCCGATAACAGGAGAGCCAAGCACAGAAGAAGGGTACCGGGGACTGGAGAATCCGAAATAACTTTCGCCGCCTTCACTCGCAGTTGGGCTCGTCGCACCGCTAGCACTACGCGGGTGGCCATTATGACCAAAACGCTGAGCCAATTTCTCCTGGCGCAATTGCTTGGGTTCGTGTAATCTGACTACAAGCTGTTTAGAACCAAGAAATACGCCATTCATACCATGCATTGCGGCAGCCGCTACAAAATGCCGATCAGCACCCGGATGAAGCATGACGACATGAAGCAGACCTTGATCAGGGGTTTGGAAGGAGACGAAACCGAACCCGCGACTCTCGCCCAATTCACTGCGCATTACTCGTGCACTGAGAGACAATTAAACAGATAACAGTACACAATGTCTGGAATGTACCTAACAATTTGACCAAACTGGATACAACAGTGGATAAGAAGCCAAACCCAGAGAGAGTGGAGCAGTTACCTGACGGAAATGAGTGAAAAGTCCATTTGAATCAATTTCTGGGTCAAGATTCTATTTAAAAGGTTGAATATGAAAGGATGGTCGAGAGGGTATGCATCTTGAAGTCACCTTGCAGAACAAATTGCACGGATCTATGAGACCACTGTGACTATTTGAACCAGGTCCACTCAAGGGGGCGAGCTGAACTTGTTGACCTGGGCCATGAACAAAAATGGGGGCTCGAGGAGGAGTAGCGAATGGATGTGCACGGGGAGGGGAATACTATAGATATGAAGATGTCAACTAGCAGTAAATCAAATAGATAGACAATACCTGAGCGGGGTAAGCAGGATACACCGATCCAGATGGTACGAAAGTGGGAGCATGAGCACTAAACTCGGTGGAACTACCACTGGTCCTCCTGCCATGGTATATCGTTACGGCGATATTCTGTCCTTCGACCTCGCAACAATGCATCGCTTCCTCAGCAACGCGCGCATCTTCTTCACGCCAAAACTCTACGACACCTGTATCACTTCCAAATCCGGTCTGCGTGCGAACTGATGCGAGTGCGCCAAAGGGTCGGAAAAGGTCATACAATTGACTTTCGGTGAAACCAACCGGAAGGTGTTTCACGAGACGTGGTAGTGCGGATGGAGGGGGGAGTGGTGTTGGCGGTGTGGTCGGGGGGTATGGCGAGAGGAGAATATGCACGGGTGGATGAATGCCTTGAATGGGACGCGACTGGAGAGTAGCTAGTGCTTTCTCGGCTATGGATGAAAGTGTTGATGACTTGAAATACATCACACACGATGAACAGTCACACCTTTCTCGAGGAACTTGAACTCAATCGTGCCAGCAAGTGGGCGGTTGGGAACGTCGCGTGGAATATTAGGTCTGAAAGGCGCACAAGACTGAAAGGTAATCGCGAGATTCTCGTCTGTAACATAAGGAGGAAGATTGGAGATATACAGTAGAGGGTCGTGAATATAAGGGTGGGGCTGTGGGCCATCGCTTTCTTGCAGAGGAGAGGCATATCCAGAAGCCATCTTTGATTATCGGTAATGGTCGTCTACCTGGTCGGAACTGCAAAGTTAATGTGAGTAGCTTAGATCTAAACCAACACAAGGAAGAAAACATACCCTCTAACAAAGCCAACAGCCTGTGCTGGACGACAACGTCGTGGTCAATTGAACGCCTGCACGCGGTAAGTGGTCTGCAAATCGCCACAAGAAAAATTGGGTGTAGGCGTGGAAATATTATGTAAGCACGTTCACTCCTTCAATCTTTTCAGGCTGGAAGTGCAAAGCTCGCAAGAAAAGCAACAACAACCATGCTGAAAGAAGTGAAGCGTGAGTCCTATTGAAAATTATTCAAGACCAGATACGAGAATCATTACTCCATGCGGGTGTTCTACTCTCCGCACTCTGGCGAGTAGATTTATGTCATGCACCCTGCGCCTTCCCCCTTTACGGAGAGCAGACATACAAATGGAGCGGTATGAACATACCGATGGATGCAACCGACCAGTGCATATCGTCGCCGTGAGGTTCAATCGACCAGATCTGTCCAGCTAGAACATGTATCACTGGCTCGCTTTGGGACCTTGCCTGCTTCTCTTGGAGCATTCTCCTTTACCTTTGCTGTGGGCCGCCGTTTGATTCATAGACACATATGCCCTGGCTCCGCAATTATCAGCTAACCCAGTTACGTGAAACTGGACTTTGACATTTGGTATCAGCATGTGTCGATGTGAAAAGCGAGCAATTTGACGCTAGGTAAGTAGGCGGGGGTCCTAACGCAAACAAAACGTTACTCTCTCTCTCTCTCCTCAGGACTAGAATTGCGCAGGTTTCATTCCACCTACCACAAAACATATTTTTCGCAATTCGTGGACTATTTTTACATGTTATCGTAGGCGAGAACCGTTTCACGGTTGCGCGAACTTGAATGTGAATGGTTTACTCCAGGGGCACCTTACGACGAAGACGCTACTTCCAGTCGTTTGGAAGAATTGCCCACGCTTATGGGAAGGTGATGTGTTTGAAAAAACATCATGGGTTCGTCCGCGGTTGATGCGTTGATGTTGAGACCGTTGTCATTGGTGCAGGGAACACATGCTTTCGGCAATAATTGAGTGCCCAGATACCTCGCGAGCTGTATGATAGGAGTTCGCGGCCAAGTGTCTAATAAAAGACTGCCTAGTGCAGTTATTTAGAGCGTAGTAATTAAAAAAGATGATTCTCTGGACCCCGGAACCTTGCGGAACCTTGTAAGAATATGATTCAGAAGAGCAACCAGGACGTCATAGTGTACTACACCGCTCCGATCAGTATATGAATAACTCGTAAAGATATAATTATATGGACATTAGTCACGTTGTCCACCGCTCAGACCTTTCGTTCAATTGCAAGCACGCCCGTTCGTCCGATAATGTCGAAGGAGGCAATGGAATGGGAACGGTGAAATGCGCGTGGAAGACGGTCTCGAGAAATGTTGTTCCTCGTCTCTAGTTTGGGACCGATATTTTCAAGATTGTGTCAGCAAGTCGAGATACATATCCAATTGTAATTCTTCGTAACCTCGACGAGCTGAGGATCCATAGAGGCTGAGCACTGAGCTATGCGCTTGCTATCTCCGGGGATCTCCTGAATGATATGTTCCAAACACTTGTCATTTTTTTGGTAAAAGGAGTACCTTTGAGCCGCGCCTCCCGGAACTGAGACATCATGTAGAGTACAAGTTGAACGGAAAGGATAGCACTCCCGTCGGGGTTTTGGTTTTACCCGTAAGTAAAAAAAGGACATGTCACAGGCTTAGGATCTTGGATGGACCGTAAACTGCATGGTTGGTGATGCAGAGGCAGGGATGGGTTTTCAGGGGATGATATCCACGTGGCTGGGTACATTCCCTTTGGTTTGGTGCGTGTACGGCCGATTGACTTATGTCACGTGAGCGAAGCCTTCGAGCAATCATTGGTCCACCTGGCTAGTCCCAAGCTGGTAGGCACTGCCAGGTAGTGGCAGTTGATTCGAGGTCGCATGGGGTGCCCCCTACCAAGTGACGGCAAACTCGCGAATGATTCTCATCACTGTCCTGGTCGACGTCGAGATGCTGTGTTTGTTGGTGCCGGGGAGGTAAATCACCGTGGGAGGGAAGCAAGGAAATTTTTAGACTTGTTATCTTCGTCCCGCACCACATGGAACCATGGACCTCCGAATGCCCGAGTCCGCAGCGCGGCCGAAAGTTCGTCTTCAGTCACCTTGAATGAACAAATTACAATTGAAAAGACGAATTAGATCTACTGGGGTAGTGTGGTATTGAATCATCGAATCATAGTTCTCAGACAAGAATAAAGAATGGCACAAATTTAGATCCGAATGATGATACGGTTTGGAGGACATGAACCTCGTGCAGCGGTCTACATGAATGCCCGAGTGCATGGGTGCCGTACACGGATACGTGTATTACACTTTCTTGCCGTAATCTGAACACGGGTCGGTTCGCATCTTGCGGTGAACTACATACCCGCGCTGCATAAAAGGGACGATGGTAAATGGCCCTTTTCCTTGTGTAAATTTTGTTTGCCCCCCATTTGCCAAGTGCTCTCACTATCATGCACTCGTGGTCTCTCCTTTCTACGTTGGCAATTATTGCCTCAGTCGTCGCGACACCTGACCCTTCGGCTTCCTCGTCTGCGCCTACAGCTACACCCACTGTGCCCTATGCCAGCGACAATCCAAACTATTGGGAGTGGACTGCTAACTCGGTTGATGTCAACCCAGAGCCCATTCGCGGCCAGCTCGGGGGCACTATTCTCGGCCCGCAAAACATACCCATGCAGATGGAAAACTCGGACGCCCTCGCCCCTCCAACGACCGACAGTGGTAGTGTGTAAGTGGAATATGTTGCCTAGTTTTTACTTTCGCTTTACTGATGCCATTCGGCGTTATGTAGCAATAATTTCAAGTGGCCATTTGCTCTCAGCCACAACCGCCTCCAAACGGGTGGTTGGGCTCGCCAGCAAAACAGTTCGTACTTTCCTGGTGTATTGTGGTAGAGGTACTAATTGATCTTAGTCGAGCAAATGCCCGCTGCCACCGCCATTGCTGGTGTGAACATGCGTCTAGAGGCAGGAGCCATCCGGTGAGCATCCTACATCAATAAGTTGCGCTGTCACGGATGCTCATATATGTAGCGAAATGCATTGGCATACAGATGCTGAATGGGCCTATGTGCTCGCGGGTTACCTGCGAGTCAGCTGTTTCACTCCCGAAGGAAAAATATATCTTCAAGACGTGGTATGTTTCTTGTCGGGATACATTTCGCTTCATACCGACAGTCATACAGGGCCCCGGAGATTTGTGGTACTTCCCTCCAGGATTCCCTCATAGTATCCAGGCCAAAAACACCACTGCCGATGGTGCAGAATTCCTCTTGATCTTTGACAGCGGTGCCTTCAACGAAGATTCAACATTTTTGCTCACTGTAAATGTTTGTTTTGTCTCCTCCGATTCACTCCTCATAAGCTGTTTATAGGATTGGTTAGCGCACGTTCCAAAGGAAGTTATTGCCAAGAACTTCCAGGTTGACATTTCGGCATTTGATCAACTTCCATCCCGTGAACTTTATATCTTTCCTTGTACGTCTTTCTGATATACACCTGTGAATCCTTCCGAGCCCTTTTCAGCTACTCCCCCTCCCGAAGACGTTTACGCTGATATGGTTGTGCCAAATGATACTCCGTATAACTACACGTTTCCTGCATCCAAGTTAAACGCTACTCAAGCTCCTGGAGGATCGTACAAGGTCATTGACAGCCGGCTGTTCCCTGCATCTCAGACAATTTGTGCTGCAGATGTCCACATTGAAGTTGGTGGCATGCGGTGTGTAATTCATTGGTTAAAGCATGAAGAACTTGCTCATTAATTCCGCATAGGGAACTCCACGTAAGTGAAATTTCTGAGTAATTGCCTGAGTCTACAATTTTAGATGCTCTTACAGTGGCACCCAACACAACCAGAGTGGACCTTCGTCCTGTACGTCTCGACTTTTCCTGTAAGCTTCTGAAGTTTAATTGGTTGTGAAGTTCTGGTACTGCTCGTATCACGGCTTACGCTGCGTCGAGCAATGCAAATACGTTGGACTTCCAGGTAAGAGTTGCTGCATTGGAGGCACTGATCGTCTGATGACTGTGATCACTCAGCCTGGTGATATTGCTTATATCCCGCCCTCATATGGTTTGTCCTCTTTCAAAGTATATCCTAAATCAAACAATCTGAGGGGAACATTCCAGGCCACTATGTCGAAAACACTGGCAACTCAACCTTGCACATTCTTGAAATATTCAACTCAGGTATGCATTTGTGTCTCCAGACATTATGTTCCCTCATTATAACTGTTCTAGCTGAATTTGAGGACGTTTCTTTGAGCCAATGGCTTGCGTTCGTGCCACCCGAGCTCGTAAAAGCCCACCTCGGTGTGGACGATGCGACTATTGCCAAATTCTCTAGGGTTAACCAAGAGGTCGTGGGCCCTTCCTAATCATAAACAAGGGCAAACCTTTATCGAGTCAATCTAATGTCATTCAGCAGTCTATCACTCGCTATCTTGATTCACCTACGTGTACAAGTTATCTTCGATTCGTTTTTCTTTTCGGACAAAGCCTTCGTTGAGACGTTGCATTGAACTCCCTTTTTTCTTGCTTGAAAATCAAGGAAGAATATAAGCATACGACTAATTCAGGATGGGGTTCATCGGTAACAAATTTGACCCGTTTGTCATTACGACATGAATGTGTGCTATATCTTACCCTTTTTCAAATTCAAAGCGGATAACAATGATTCGTGGGCTTGAATGGCATTGACCCGTCTGTGTATGCCAGATTGTGGCTAGCCCAGCGCCGAGCTGACGAAATCATTCACTAATAATTACATGGGATGTTGGCATCTGCCGTCTGTGAATCGGAAACGAATACTTGGCTGTCGAGTTGACGGAATTGACTCAGACGTAAATGGATAGATGAGATGTCAAAATGACGTAGATATTGCCGCACTTTCGGCTGGTGGGGGCTATACGCAGGCCCACATCCCTGTGGCGCAACAAACTTCCACTTTGCGACTGTGCCTGACATGGAGAGCTGGCGTTATGCATTATGTACGTACGTCCTTTGTTGCGTTTGAAAGGGACAGCCAAAAAAATTTCAAGGGAACCATTTCCCGACGTGGCGGCCGCGCGCAACGGTGCTATGGTGCGGATCATATCAGTGCGCCATATGCAAATGGAATGGATCATGATGTTGCGATGGGGTATCGTGCGTCATGCCAGCAGCAGGGAAATGTACCGTTTCAATAATCTAATTCTGGAGATCATATTGATGTACTTTTTTAGCTCACATCACTGATCTATGTCTGGATTCTGGATCTAATCATGCACTCGATCCCCATCGCAGTCCGTCCACACCAATGTAGGCATTCAAGTGTTGTGGTGGACAGAATAAATGATACTACACAGAGGGCGTAAACGGTAAAGAATATTTTTAGAAAGTGCGACTCCATGGCACAATGAATGTTTGTTGTGCCAAAAATATGTTCTGGTACGGTCGTCTGTTATCTGTGCTTCTCATATCTGGCAGTGTGCCTGATCACACGAAGGGGTGACTTGCAGGCCATGATTGTGCGCACCTCATGTGCGTATCTGGGAAAGAATGGTGAGATGGATCGCGCGCGTTGAGTGAACCAAAGACAGAAGCACTGGCGGCATTGCACGTGATTTTCACGTGATGTCTGTTCAGCGCGTTGCCAATTCATTGAGATTAATTGCCACCAAACTTGAAGCTTTGGAGCTTGATGCTGTAGCATGGCAGAACCAGCAAATGTGGAACAAGACATCTTCACCGAATCGCCACCCATCGTCGACATCGAAGTGTTGGAGGCTGCAAAAGAAAATATCCAACCACTCGCGACGGGCCGGCGTGTTACTACACTGTCTGCCATTCTGACTACGCCACATGCCCAGCGTGATGCACAGCTCAATTTGGCACGTAGACGACATCGACTCAATGTCGAAGTCGCACTGCAGGACGAAGACGACAATCCTCTCGAGGCATACGTCCGATTCGTCAATTGGACGGTGGAGAACTATCCTCAGGGACAAAGTGCCGAGTCGGGTCTCCTTGAGCTACTGGAGGAGGCGACGAGAGTGCTCAAGGATGATCGTGGTGGCATCTGGAAAGGGGAGCTCAAGTACCTCAAACTATGGGTATTGTACGCAAGCTTCGTAGAGAAACAGACAATGGTCTACAGGTTCTTGCTTGCCAACGATATCGGAACGGGCCATGCGCTCCTGTATGAGGAGTATGCAGCAATTTTGGAGCGGCAGAACCGGTATGTCACTTTTTTTTATCGTGGTGGCATCCTTTGAATGACACGTGGATTTCGTTATTTTAGGAAGAGCGATGCCGACTCGGTGTTCTTGCTCGGCATTGCACGGCGGGCTCAACCATTCGATCATCTACAAAGCAAGCATGCAGAGTTTCAAAAGCGGATGATGTCTAGCATTGCAATGCCGCCCCCTCCTGTACCTGAACCATCCAGCAGACGCACTGCACTGGGTGCAACGTCTTCATCCTCCTCCGGATCTCTTGGGCGGCCACATGTGGCACAATCACAAAGTGATGTCTTTGTTTCGGGGTCCAGAACAGCATCGAATTCCCTGGTCCAAATATTTGTCGACCCGACGGGCTCTGAGTCTCAGGAAGAGTCACGCGCGTCATATCCCGATATCGGCACACGTAGATCGCGGGTCAAGGAGAACGTTCCAGAAGTCCAGAAAGCCGCCGGCACCACGCTGAAGAATGCAGGCCGCATGCGCCGAGTGATCTCCGGTTCGAGTTCTCTTGGAAATAGCACAGGGAGTGCTTCCAAAATTATCCCGTACAGAGATCCTGGCCCAGGGGAACTTGCGGAAGAACCATCAACCCCCACTCTTCTCACGACAAAATTGCCACCGAAGACGCCTGCCAGGCACGTTGGCGTAATGCCGTTTCGGGATGTGGACAGTCAGGAGGGTGGTGATATTTCTTGCACTCCCAGGTTCATGCCATTTCGTGATGAGGTAAGTGTTCAGTGTCCTTGATACAATGTGAAGACGCACTCTCAACACACCGTCGAATTGCAATCGTGTGAAACGATTAGCCTGGAACCCCAAGCACGTCGTTGGGATTGGTTGCACCCGAAACAGTCATGAAACCTAAAGTTGCAAGCAAAGGAATCGCTGTATTGTCCGCGGCCGAGGCTTTGCGGAAAGATCCACTGAAAAACTATTCCGCGGACGACTGTCAATTGGTGGATGACTAAAGAGTGCTTCGTGGACATGCGACGCGATTGTACTATTTTTTTTGCTCCCATTTTTTTCCTGACAATCTTTTGTCCTAAACGTTGTTACTTCGTCGTATACGTGCTTCAACAATACATGCCATGGCGACACTCCGAATATGAAAAGCCCCTGAGTTGCAACCGCAGTAGGCTTCAGGTCTCTCATTGATACCGCAACTATTCGACACGAGTAGAATCACTCCCTCAACGCAACAGCAGGTAAAATGAACCACACACGACAGGCACTCTATCCGTGCAATCCTGGAACGGAACGTGGCCGATCAACTAAACTCGCTGCAGCCAACGTCAAAGGATCTGATAAGATCATCTATGCCAATGGACGCAGCGTGATTGTACGTCTGATTTTGTTCCCTGCCTTTCCAGATAATCGAATATAACCGATGTACCCGTCCAGATTCTCGATCTGAAGGTTGGTCGTATCTAGCTTAAACTCGGAGTCTGACGAGCGCCACATTGTCGACGGATTGTGATAGCATCCGGGATTGAGCACCTCGTTTGCGGGGCATGCCAAGGAAACGACCGTCGCACGCTTTTCCCCGTCCGGATTCTACTGCGCGTCTGCAGATGTGTCTGGACTCGGTATGCTCATCCCTCCTCTTCCCGTGACCATCACGGTGTTGAAACACATCACTAATTACCCATCATCTTGCTTCGTCTCCTGCGGGTCGTTAGTAAAGATCTGGGACACGGTCAATGAAGATCAGATTATCGTTGGCGAGTACAAAGTCTTGACTGGACGCGTGTCAGCTTCTGCTCTCTTCTCGCGTCAGCTACCAGTGGCTTAGTACTTCGCACCAGAAACGATATTGCGTGGGATGGTGACAGCGAACGACTGATTGCGGCAGGCGACGGACGGGAAAAGTACGTCACCTTTCTTCGACATGTACTGGTACTTGTTCATGTACAAACCCTTCTGTCGTGTTTTGTGTGACGACCCCGAAGATTTGCACACGCCTTTTTGCGTAACACCGGCGCGTCGACAGGCGAAATCACTGGCCATTCCAAGGTTTGTCATTCGTTTGTTAAACACTCGTTTTCGGATGTATATGGTATACAGGTCATCAATGCGGTATCTATTCGTTCGAAACGGCCTTATCGCGCGGTCACTGCGGACGATGGCACTTTGATCAATTTCCACCAAGGTATGAACGTTTGTCCGTTTATTCATCCTTTCGGGGTCTGAATAGCTATCAGGGCCCCCGTTCAAATATGTCAAGGTGCGTAGTATCGGAATTTCGGGACATACATTGGACCATAATATATCGCGTGGTGACATCACTTTAACAGACAATCCGAGAGCACACCAAGTTCGTGCAAGATGTCAAATACGCACCCGACGGTAGTCATTTCGTCAGTGTTGGCTCTGATTCCAAGATCGTCTTGTACAATGGGGAGAATGGAGACAAGGTTGCGGACGTCGTGCATAACCCGCACAAGGGTAGTATCGTACGTCCCGTTCCCATCACGGAGGAACATCAAATATGGAACGACGTTGTAGATGGCGTGCTCGTGGAACTTGGCGAGTGATCGGTTCGCCACGTCGTCGATGGACAATACGGTGAAGCTTTGTGAGCACATTTATACTACCTTTTTATTAGGGGTGGGTTCGACATTTGTATCGTAGGGGATGTGAGCATGCAGAAGAACCTAACGGCGTGGTCGTTCGACAAGGGTGTCCCAAACCAACAAGTCGGAAATGTCTGGGTGAACCCGAACGAGATTGTCTCGCTTTCCATGGGAGGGGAAATCAACGTCATCGACGTGCGGGAGGCCAACGGAGAGGTCGCGCGAATTATCCAGGCATGTCCTCCAACCACCAGGCCGAGACGAGCCCCTTCTAATGTCCCTATCACGGCTTTTTTCCTAGGCCCCTCAAAAGTCAGTTACTTCAGGTGTCCTGGGTCCATCTGGGGATGGTACGTTCTTTGTTGGGACCGCCGACGGACGTACGTTCCGGTACGAGACCAACTCTGTGGAGACGGGGGGCTCTGCCAAAGTCCAGGGGGAGGGCCACACGAACTTCGTGTCGGCCTTGACGGCGCGTGCCAGTGGACAAGTTTATACCGCTGGCTTTGACGACAAACTGAGAGAAGTCGATCTAGCGACTGGGTTCACGTGGGTATTTATTCCTTGTCGACGAACAACTTAGCCTGACTCTAAAACAGACAGGCGACCCTCGCCCTCGATGGTCAACCGAAAGCACTCGCCACGACGGCGGATGGGACGGTGTTCATCGTTCACACAGAGAAGACGGGCAAGACGAGTGTTAGAGCTGTGCGGAACAATCAGACGGTATACACTCTGCAGGCGACGTACAAGGCGGTATCTGTTTCCGCGTCTGGCACTACAGTCGTTATAGGCGGTGAGGTACGTCCCAACAGTCTTCCGATTCGCTTCAAGGACTGTGTTGACCACCGTGTGATGCGGATTTGATTGTGCGATAGGACGACAATAAGGTGCACGTGTATACCTGGGATGGACGCGCCTCGACCCTCGCTGAAATTGTCGCATCGGAGCCTGTGAGCTCGAGGGGGCAAATTACGACGGTGGCGATCTCGACCGACGGGAGACACATTGCTTCCGGCGATGTGTGTATCGTTTCCCTCGTGTCTGTAGTGTGGGTTAGTTACTGATAATCGTATCACAGTCCGTGGGCAAGATCACCCTCCTAGACGGAAACACTGCAGAAGTGCGGTCACACCAATCGCTCACTCAGCTGCTTCCCACTCACCACTCCCACGTGCACAGAAACGGACCGATAAATGGACACACCATACGGGCCGCATCACCTCACTTGCATTTTCCGCGACACACCTCGCGTCGACCTCGCTCGATACACACGTATACGTATACACGCTCGAGGCACCGTTTTCGAGGTACGTTCATGTGGCAGGTGCAGCGCCGATGGGTGGCGCTGTCGTGTCCTGGCTTTCCCCGGAGGAAGGGAAGGGTGGGAAAGGGAGGTTGGTCGGTGGGGGCGCAGACGGATGTATAAGGGTGTGGGAGGTAGTCCTGCCTTGAATTTTGATCGGGATGAAGGGTGTGTGGGTGGCGAGGACCTCGGAGATGTACGATGCGCAACTATGCAGATACTGGTTCTCGTGCATGCCCTGATGCATCATGCGTCTGCGTAGCACAAAAGTTCAATTTTAGATGGTACGAAACTGCTGAATCGAAGAATGTTCTTTATTGACTTCGGACATGATCAATGGCTTTACGATATGCCCAGATCCCAGACATGATAAATCGACGCAAATCTTCCCCGGTGAGTCCCGAAACTAAAATTCACCAAGACCAAGTACGACACCCACCTCAACATGAAATCCCGACCACCGCTAACGCCTCCTCGATAGCCCAAATACCGACCCTCGCCCACCGACCATCCATTCGTTGCATGGCCTTTAACACCTCTCCTGCCGACAGCGACCCAACTCCACGCCGGCGCTGAACCATAACTGCCTCCTTAACATGTCTTTCCAGCAACCGCGGGGTGACGGGTACGTACGCCTCCTCATCCACGCCTGGGTCTGACACGTCCCCCGGGTCTGCGTCGTCATCCACCTCAACCACAGAGGCGGACGCACCACTCTCGTGAACCTGCCTCCGCGGGGCATGGTAATGTGAATAGAGCGACGCAGACGCAGACAGGTCGTACAACACCGATCTTGATCCACACGTCGACACGGACACGGACGGGTCGAGCGTGTTTCTCCACATCCCACTCGTGCCTTCGCTTTCCTCCCCGGGCGGCGGTGGTGGGATAGGCAACGGCCTCACTTCCCCGTCCCACAAGACGATACTGCCTTCCTCATACAGCTTGACGACCGCCCATGAAAAGAGGCGCTTCATCTTTTTCCGAGGTGGGTCCCCGCATGCGCGCGCGGTCGTCACGGCGGGGGGTCGGTGTCCCCGCGACTGTGTTTTGGATCTTATCTTTTCATGCTCGACCTTGTCCCGCTTACGGGTTTCAGCGCGAACGACACGGGCTGCGAGAAGTGCTAACTCGGGGACGCGTCGGAGATGTGAGAGGGTAAATCCCGGAGTCTGACCTTGTTCCTCATCCTGGTTGTGTTCTGTTTGGCCTGCGTGTGGGCGGGGACCGGGTCGGGGTGTCGCGTCATCGAGCCCGCACTCACGCTGTCCTTGACCACACCGGACGCGTTTGGTTGGCGTGGCCACGGGAGAAGGCGAGGACCACGTAGGGAGGGAAAACGGAGGTGGCG
>JBBPLE010000004.1:238483-256105 GCA_038089675.1 Boletales sp. KT-2023b
CATTATCCATGTAATGTTTGACGTACAGTCGAAACGTGTTGGCAGTGAGGTCGCGCGTATGAAGACGTGATGGGTGTCGTAGTTTGGGTTTTCCGAGTGCCTAGAGAGTATGGATAGGGTTCAAGACGTAAGTGCGAGGGAAGAGGGGACTGACCTCGTGGGGTTTGACTGGACTGGACGGTTTGCATGGACTGGAGGGAGTCGAAGATGCGACGGAGGATGCAGTAGGAGAAGATGGGAAATGGGTGTGGGGATGAGCGGAGTGCATGTGTGTCGTCGGCCGATTTTGAATCTGAAGGGGCATGGGCGGAGCGGGGAGCGAGTATGGCGCGGCTCTAGGGCCAGAGGGATTAGGAATTGGAGGGTCGGAGAAGACTGTGGCATCAGCGCGTGTGTCAGGCGCACGGGAGGACGGTTTAGGGGGGACAAAAGGGACGGCGAGGGAGTACTTTGTCTTGTGCAGTTCGATGACACGTTCCAAGTGTGCGATCTCGTCGAGCGATGAAGGACATAGAACTGTGTGGAAGTGTGAGCGATGATATATGGAAGAACAGGAAGAAGACAGACCGATGGAATCGGCATGGATCTGTTTTGACTGGTAGTGGCGCGCGACTCTGCCGACGACACGGACGGGGTAGCCTGGTTCAGTGAGGGGTGGTGGTGGTTCAACCGTCGACTGTGCACTCGGTGCTGGCTTGGGCCGGGGATGGCGGAGCACACAATCGATTACGGCTGTGCCGTCGTCGACTGGAAGATGGGTTGAGCAGCGAAAGTGACGGCAATGAATGGGACTGACTCGTGTAGATGGTACGCTGGTCGTATGGTTGGATAGCGACGACCATGCCGACAAGAAGAACGGTCCGACACGGGGTGTGACCCAGCCAGAAAAAGTCGGCATCTTGTCAGAGGGGTGTCAGGGCGAACAAAGGAGGAGGAACGGACGCACCAGAGCAACGCAGGTCGAGCACGTCGCGCACGAAACACGGCGCGATCGCGTCTTTTGAGAGTGTCCACTGCCAAATGTCTTGTACTAACGAGGTCATTGACAAGAATACTAAAATCATGTCGCTCACTGACCATCTCCTCAAACTCGCAGACGAGCCTCAATTGTACGCTGCAGCCGTAGCACATCCTTTTCTCACCGCAGCTGCCAACTTGTCCCTTCCAGCCGCTCGTCTCGCCTTTTACCTCTCCCAAGACCGCATCTACGCCGGTCAAGCGTACCCCCGCTTCATCGCCCAGCTCATCTCCAAAATACCCCTCGACGACACCGTCACCGCACCCCTTTCCACCCGCACCCTCACCCTCCTCGTCGGATGTCTCTCCAATATCGTTCGTGAAGTCGAGTTTTTCGACACCACCGCCCGCAACTACAACCTCCCCCTTGACCACGGCTATTGGCGCGACCGCAAGGCCACTCGGGACTATACCGCCGAGATGGCCCGCATCGGCACATTCGGGTCCCTCGAGGACGGTCTCGTCTTTTTGTACGCCATGGAAAAGGTGCGTATCGTTGTTATTTCATCTCCCTTTCTCGCCGACCAGGAATCCGATCGCAGGTCTATTTGGATGCGTGGTCCGCCGTCTACCATGCTCTTCCTCAGTCGGCCCCGCCTGACCTCACGGCCAAGGCGATCAAGGATCTCTCTTACAATTGGTCGAACGCCAATCCCGATTTTGTGCAGTTTGTTGATCACATTGGTCATCTCGTCAATGAATACTTTGCGCCGGCCATGGCAGGGCACTCGGTCGCCGGACGGAGTGCACCAGAGGCTCTTGCGCGCGCAAGGGCGTTGTGGTCGCGCGTCGTCGAGCTCGAAGTAGAGTTTTGGCCAAATGAAGGGGACGAGGACTCCTTCCGTGCGAGCAAGTACGTATAACCACCTTATGAATGTGTAGGAGAGGCTGTACCATATTCAGCCGTGTTAGCTAACAGTTCTGTTGATTTGGTGAACTAATCTGGTGGGAGGTGTCGGTGAGCAGGGATCCAGCGATCTGTCAAGCTCTCTCTTTCATGGTGGTCGCTTACACTTGGGCCAAAGACGAGATCTTGAAACATCTGCTTGATTGATTCATGTCGTATGTCCCACTGTGCCACACTCGCGATGGTGCCAGTCTTGATCTTCGTCGAGCATCAATCTCTTCAAAAGGTGTTCATTGTGCGGTTCGATTGGATACGTTGACTACCCATCTCCACGTCCACATTTCATGGCGTAACCAGGGTAAAACAGTGCGACGTAATGCATAGCATACTTCCTAGCACATGGGTACCATGGCATACGACCAACGACGACAGCCAAACCTCTGCCCAACAAGACGTTGCTTGTCGACAAGCACATGCCTTACAGTTTGCCAATGGATGGCGCGTTGGGGTTGAGCCCAGCAGCCTTGGCACGTTTGCGGAACATCTGGGTAGACTTATAACCACGAATACCACCGCCCCACTGACGACGCTGCTCCTCGTACTTGTCAGAGCTGTGGGGGAACGAATGCCGTCAATGTGAGCTATACAGACCACTACAAATGATGCACTCACAAGTTGGCTTTGGCGGCGCTGACAAGGGTGGCAAGTTCGCGTTGATCCTCGCTCTTCACATCCTGGAGGGTCAGGACAGCGGCGGTCTTCTTGTGCACGACGGTGCCAAGACGAGCCTTGCCCTTGACGATCACATAGGGAACACCCATCTTGCGGCAGAGAGCAGGAAGGAAGACGACCAATTCAATGGGGTCGACATCGTGCGCAATGGCGACAAGAGACGCCTTTTTGGCCTCGATGAGAGCAACACAGTGGTTGAGACCGTATTTGACAAAAAGAGGCTTCTTGTCCTTTGGAGCCTCCTTTTGCTCAGCGGTAGCCTTGGCGACGGCCTCGAGACGTGCCTTCTTCTCCGCCTTGGCCTCGGGACGGTACCTACACAATTGATGAGGACAATTGAGGCCCCTATCGAGTGGACACATACTTGTTCAGAAGCTTGAACAACTGGGTAGCGGTGTTCTTGTCCAAGGTGTGGGAAAATTGGGCAATGGCAGGAGGCACCTTAAGGCGTTGGCTGAGAATGACCTTTTGACGTTGAAGACGGATGTATTCCGGCCACTTGACAAAGCGGGTCAGGTCGGTCTTGGGACGGATGTCCTGACCTACCGTGCTGATCAACGATCTGATTTTGTTATGGAAAGTATGAACGACATACCGATACCAAAGTTACGGGGCTTGGCCTCGAAGAGAGGGTTTTTTGTGACCTTGGCAGCCTTCTTGGCAGAGCCGGGGGCGGGGGCGGGCTTCTTGCCAGAACCGGCTTTCTTGACGGGGGGCTGGTCATTGAGACGAGAACACAGTCAGTTGCACGTTCATCGCAAAAGATGGACGGGCGCTGTGTCTCGGAGCTCTAGCACTCTGCTCAAGGTTGAGCGAGTCCAGCAATGAAACGAAAGCGTCATCGTTGTCAAGCAACTCTGCTTTCGTGGGCGCGTATGGCCATGCGTTGCTAGACCGACTGTGATTGAGCTTGATCAGAGGTGTCCCAAGTGCATCCAGATGATCTACTTGCCATCCATCTTGCTTTGGTCGACTGGTCATGGACGTATCGATGCCAGTGGATTCCGAGACACAACGTGGAGCATCCAGCGTCGACTCACCATCTTATTTTGTATTCTTTTCTTGAGGCTGGTGTCGAGGTCTTGAGAGGGTCAGAGAGAGAAAAGTTGCCAGGGAATGCACTGATGGTACGGTTGAAACTCCGCTCGGGTCTTACCGACGTTGTCATTCCCACGTGGATGAATTGCTCTTTGACTCGTCATGCACTCCCTTCGACGTTTCCCCCGCCCGACCCGTCTGTTCAGTACTACTACTGGTGCTCCTCCACGGCAGTCCCGGTCCGGTTTACTCCGCACGTTCCTCCTCGTCAGCACCGTCTCCGTCGGCGCCTACACTGCCGGCGCGCTCTTCCCGCACCCTTACTTCACCTTCATTGCGCCCCGTCCCGCGCCCGGCCCGCCCGTCAACCCTGACTCACCCGAATCCCTCGCCTACACTGCCGATCTCGAACGCACCCTTCAGTCCCTTCCCCTCCTCGACTCCCTCCGTACAGCCCCCGACGCCGATCACTGGTATGAGGTCCGTCCGTACAAGCACTTCCCAGAGGACCGTCGCGTGAACAATCTCTCTGCGGGGGCACTCAGGGGACCGGGAAAGTTGGCGTTGCTACCACTAGTCCGGGCGCGACTGGACGAGACAGAGTCCGTCGCAGTTATACATGTGGGCAGGGGACTGTGCGGACACGACGGGATTATTCATGGCGGGTTACTTGCCACCCTTTTAGACGAAAGTTTGGCCAGAACGGTGGGTGTTGGATCATCGATCATTCTACTGTGGTCGTCTGGGTGGGATTGTTTGTGTTGATGAGTAGTCCCGTTCAAGGCGATCAATAATCTCCCCGACAAGATTGGCGTTACCGCAAATATCTCGATCAACTACAAGGCTCCGACTTTTGCAGACCAGGTGGGCACCCAACCTCGTATCCTTGTCTTATTTATTCTAACATGTTTTCTAGTTTATCGTGATCAAAGTCCGTTTGGAAGGAAAGAATGGCCGTAAGGCCAACGTCTCTGCGCGCGTCGAAGACCTGAAAGGAAACCTCCTCATCGAAGCTAGGTGGGCACGACGTTAATCGTACGTGTTCGTGCTCACCCGATCGTGCTAGCGCCCTCTTTGTGCAACCAAAATACTCGAAAATGCTCAGTAATTCTGTCGTCAAGAAAGCCATGGGCGAACCAGAGCCGCAGAAGAAGGAACCAGTCTTGTTGGCTGAAGGCGTCTCTCCGCCGGCGGCTAGATCATAGACACGTAGGGATCACAATCTTTTTGGGTTCCCTTGCTGACAGAGATGGAGGGTGCGAAGCGTTCCTATATCACCAATGGAGCTCTAGAAGTTACCACTCGTAGAAATACCCCAGAGATGCTCAAATAGTCCACACATCATCTTTTTGGATTCGCTATGCAGGGCAGAGTTCTGTCTGTGGTAGGTAAATGATAGCTTCATAGATGCATGCATATTGCACACATACCGACATCACTAGGTGCCCCATCGAAAGCCAAGAGCAGTGTGAACACTACTATCCGTGGTACGACATATCTTGAAAGTTTGGAGCGACGGGAACCAACAAGATTGCCCCGATTTTTTATTCTGCGTCCACACCCGCGGGCACGGCCACGTAGTGAATTCACATACCTTTTTGCATTGTTCCCGGCTGAATCATAATCCCATGCAGCGCGCGACCACTACTGTCTCGTACAAATTTTGCGAATACCAATAGTCTAGTTCCCTTCGCTCGCGACATTTCCAGCAAGATACTGCTAGATGAAGTTCTGTGACGCCAATTCCAGCAGTGGTATTCTGAATCGATTGACTATAGCAGGCAAAGGCCGAGTGAATCTTGGCCTGACGACTGTCCTTGTCTGGGAGACTCGTGATACAGGATGCCACTAGGCGGATGATCGTTACAAACCAATTCTGGCACATTACAGAACTCATCGATCCTAACGGGCTCGACAGTTGAGTAGGAAAGAATCCAAGTGTGATTCAAAGCATCAAGCACTGCTGCACGCGTTTCCCGTATGCCAAACAAAGAAGGAAATAAAAGGAATCACCAGCTCTCACAAGCAACGTATCGAGGCAACCAGCTCATTGCCCTCGAACCGCCCGAACCCCACCCATACGCGCCCAGAACATCTCTTCCTTCAACCTCACCAGCTCCTTCCATGTACGTTCTTCCCAAGTCGCATCTCCCGCGAAACCTTCACCTTCGCTACTCGACGATTGTTTGGTGCTCGTTGTATCCAAAGATGTGCGCACGTTTTCCCCTGAGGCGAATGGAGGGCATGGATCCGAGGCGAGTGGTGTAGACGTGTAGTTCTCCCGTTCTTCCGCATCGCCAGTCGTGACAGGACCTGGTGCAGTATCTGTAATTGCAGCAGGCGTATACAAATCTTTCACTTGCTCCTCCGCATCGCTAGCCATAGCATCTTTAGAGGCGTCCGTCGTTGGACCGGGCACAGACACATGATTTGCTTCTCTTTCTGCATCGCCAGCCACAACATCATTCACATCTTTGGCAGATCCTGGGGTAGCCTCCGTCGTTGTAGCAGGTACAGGCATATCGTTCACATCGCCAATTGTAGCATCCTTGGAGGATCCAGGAGTAACCTGACAAACACTGTTTTGTTCGGCAACTTCATTTCCCCTCTCACCATCACCTTTCTCGTCACTGATCTTTGTTTGGGCTGAACCACCCGCCTCACCCGGCTCGGGAAAATTCACCTCAGCGGTAGGATCCACAGCGGCGGCAACGGTCGCAATCTGCGGTGGGACCACTTCTCCCTTGCCCGCTTCCCCTGCGCTTTTAGCATCACTTGGCGCCAGAGGCGGTGGCGGTACAGTCCGTCGGGCTGGCGCACGCCTCGGGACAGGCGGTGCGGGCGAGGCGGGCCTCGAGGAGGCTAACGGCGACGGGATTGACGTCTTACCGCGAATATGTGTTACAGAGGGCGGGAGTCCAGGCGCTGGGGAAGGACGCGCGATCCCTGTCCCCATGGGAGTCGGTGAACCCGCGCGCGAACGGCTGGAAGCAGGACTAGCAGGGCGTGAACTTGGCGGAGGAGACGCGGGAGAGGAGACGCGTGAGCGGGGCCGTGGGATGGGTGACATTGTGCGCGGGGCGGGGATCGGCGTCGTGGGTGTCGTGGGGAGTGGCACATTATAGGGAGACGATGGTGGCACTTGATCGTCAACCGCTGGCACACTTGGCTGAGTTATCTCGGAAGGAACGGTATGTGATGCCGTCGACGACGGCGGGGAAGGTGGCGTAGCAAAGGTGATATCTTCGATGGGCGATGAGGGTGAGTCGGATGCGATGGGTGAGGATGGATTGAGGTCTACTTTTTCCGACTGAATGTGGCCGTTTGTGTCGGTGGCAGATTCATTTAGCTCTAAAGCCACGGTGCCGCTCTGTGTACCTGATGGGACATCAGCCACATCAGTCTTTGCTCTATCACGGACGATGTTACGCTTTGGGAGGGGTGGGGGTGGGCCTGGTGCGACCACCCGGGAAGTGGGAGATTCCGCATGGGGGCGAAGAACAGAAGGATGGGAAGGTGGAGGGAGGAATGTCCTTTTCGCACTGCTATCCTCTTTATTTCCTTCTTTTTCCTTCTCCTTGGTAGTCTCGCCACCTTCCTTACCCCAACTGACAGCTCTCTCCCCCAATGCACTTGCCATCTCCCAAAGTCTCTTGCGTCGGGGTGGAACGAGAGGTTTATCATAGGTCGATGGGGGAGCGTTGCCACTTGTGGGCTGACCTGTCTGTGGTGAAGAAACTTGCGGCGTATCGCCATTGTCGTAGAATTTCGAGGGCTGGACAACTTCCTCGTCCCATATCCGTTCCACAATCCCAACACGCACAAATGCCCATAATGAACATGTACTTCGAAGCCTCGTCAAGCAGTAATTTGACGTACATAGAGGGTACGGCGAATTTTGTGTCTGGCTCGCGAGCACGCGTGACGACGATCCGGTACTAAGAGGTAGTCTGGAGGAGGTTCCAATAGACGGCATGGATGCCGAAGAAGTATGCATGGGAGGGAGAGCGGGTGGTGTAGATGCATTAGGGGCCAAACGGAATATGTATATCTGTCCAGGAGGTTCGCATTCCACCGGAGTACCTGCTGATGGAGTACCAGCATCGCGGTTCTGCGCATTACCGAATTTGAACCATGAGCCATTCGTGTTATTGGACCGTATAGATGTTGCGAATGGTAATCGAGTAATGAACGTGCCGCAGAGGGCGCACGACAAGGTAGCGGATGACATTGACTGAGGATGCTGGTGCTGCTCCTGGACAAAGCTCGAAAAGGGTAAAGGCTCCACAGTCAACATTCCAGCGTGAATTGCACTAAGGACTGAACGACGAGACAACCAATTCAGGGAAGGCGCAAGGTCAAGACGTACGGTGGGTTCACTGCACACAGGTCATCAGACTAGTCAAAGAATGATAATTTAGCAACGTACGAATCCTCGGTGAGGAGCCGTGCAATGAATGGCTGAGTTAGAAGGGTCGATATAACAGGTGGAGCTGGCTGTGACACCCTGAGTCCTCTTAGGTGCGCGACGAACGCGATGAATTCAGCATAGGGAGTGTGCGTGGTCATGAAACGAATCATAGGCACATCTCCGACGTGCAAGTCGTCGCGCTCGACCCATTTTCCCTTGCCCATGGTGAGCCTCGTGTCTCTCGCGTCCCGTTCGGCTGCCTCCTTTGCGGCCTGAAGAGACTGCATCTGAACTTGCATGTCCTTGACCGCATCTTCCGCAATCTTGAGAGCCTCCTCTGCATCCTGCACCTTTCGCTCGCTGCTGGCCTGATTAAACCGCGCTTCCGCGACCATAGTGTTTGCTTGATCGAAAAGAGTTGCACTGAGATCGTCAAGGTCCTTCTCGATGTCACGACGTGCGGACTCCGCCTGACCACGCTGGGCAGCCTCCTCCGTTGCGCGCTCCATCAATCGGGTCAGCTCCGTCGTTACATGTGCCTTCTCCACAAGCAAACCCGTGTTCAATGCGGCCAGGTGGTGACTTCGTTCCAGTTCGAGGGAGGAAATGGTGACCGAAGCATTCCGCAGCGAAGCAGAGGTGTCGTGTAGCTGATCCTCAAGGTCCGATACACGGTCATAAGAGGAAACGAGCTTGCTGTTGAGCTGTGTGACCTGCGAGAACAAATCTGTAACTTGAGAACGTAAAGACGCGATGATTTGTGCTTGAGCTTCAGAGGCGTCCTCATCACTCTCGTCGCCTAGATGTCTGCTAACTTGGGTGGTGAGCACGTCCGTGGCGTTGACAACGGTCATACCTTGTTCTGGCTGTCTCAGAGTCCGTCATCATTGTAGGTCGTGATGAGACGAAGCCAACGACCATTACGGCACCAAGAATAATAATGTAATGTAAACCTTTTTTTAACCCCAATAGGAAATCGTATTCAAGCGAAGCAGAATATTTTGTTATGCTAGTACAATTTATGTGCAACATCAAATACACGATCGCTGTAGTAAACGTTCCTATTTTACAACCGCCCGATCCAAGCGTCGTGCCGTACCACCAGCTCCTTCACAATTTCCTCCTCAATCTCCTTGGGAGGTGCAGACAGCGAGGGGTCGAGCTCAATCCACTTTTCTTCATATTCTAGCCCGTTAGGCCCAGGCTGCGCACTAGCTGGCACCGGCTTCGGAGACACCAACACCACGCGGTGTTTGCGATGGTGCAAGTCGTTCCCGATGACAACCTGGTGCCCGTATCGCTCAAGCGCCTGACGTGCTTTGGGTATGATTAGTGTTTGGTCGGTTTCAAGCTAATTGTTCCAAGATGTTACGAATCCACCAATAGATCGCATCAATACTTGTACGTACCTTGAAAGAGACGACAAAACCGCCGGGTGTCCACTCCGAGACCAAAGGTTTTAGAATCTTGGGCACTTGGTCCATTTCTATGTGCAAGCTACCCTTTCCCGATTGAATCTTGTGTTCCGACTGGCCAACATGACCCACTATCATTCAGTGAGGGCGAAAACATACGAATTATCATACTGACCATCCTCTGCGTGGGCAAGAAGAAATCGCTTACGGCGGCAGCGAGGTAATACATGGACTTGGGTCCCAACCTTCTCATCTCTTTGCTTATCGCACGTAATAGGTAGAGGTAATCATTCACCGTGACAAACTTGAGGGTATGAAGTGTGCCTCGGGCCTGCACGGCCTTGTAAGCTCGCAAGACGGATAATAACCTCGCGCGTTCAGAAGCCTTCACCGTGATGTGAGGCCGAGCCGCGTGTGGCGAAGGGTCGTTGGAATATGGGTATGCAGAGTCGAAAGGAAAGGAAGAAGGAGCATCTATCTCAAGGAAATCGAGAAAGGGATGAGTTGAATGTGAGTAGTTCCGGCTGAACGGCTGAAGACTGAATTGGCGATGCATGAAGATGACTGCATATCCCTGTTCCAAGAAGTATTCAGCAGAGGTTGCACCTCGAGTACCTAAGCAAAGCTGCATGACCATTCAATGCTACGATGTCGTATAGAAAAACACACCCGCGCTAAAGTTATCAAGAAACCGGACACTAGAGTCAGTGAGTAATGATCACGTATCCTTCGCCTGCAGTTTTGGCTCACACATTGAGCTCTAAAGGAACGGTTGTACCCCCGCTCTACTCGGGTGGTGAGATCAGTGCACACCGACGAAGTGGGGGCAATTGACCGTCACGAGTACAACTTTCCTTCCTTGCCCGATCTGTCTATCGATGAAGTGGGACACGCCTTGAATATCACTTTTTAAGTCACTGGGTTCTGGCTGTGTTTCGAAGTAGGACTCTGCCGAGAACGTCGTCGCGGTTGTATCCGGCATTCTTGGTCTTGATGGGAAGATCTAAAGTGCGGCTGCACAGCCGCATGGAGCCGTGACCCCGGGTGAGTGACCAGCTTCACACATAGTTAACACTCTTTCAGGTTGAACTACAATCATGCATGTGGTACTACAGAATAATAAACAAGGTTCGGGTAGATGGCCTTTGATACCTCGGCAATGAGCATTGACTTTGTGATGGGCCAGTGACAAACACTCACTCACGGAAGTGTCATAAAAAACATACGATAGAACTTGGGAATGACTTTGTCAGACGCTGCCAGGACCGATTCCAAAAAATTGCAATATTTGCTCTTTTCAAAACAATCTTGGGTTCATGTCACTTCTCTTTCACCGCGGTGCTATGGTCAGTTGAATCCCCACATGTGCTACTACTACTCGACACAACGGTTTAGATCTCTCGGACTCAGCATCTCCTTGTTCGCGCGTCAAGTCCGACCGGTTCATATCAAGACAGTTTCGCATCGTTTTCGATCTTGTTCACTGAATCGATGACAAAAAAAATTGTTTCGTGCCCGTTCACGCAGCTCATAAGCAAGGGCCGTACTGACACGCATACTAGTAGCGGATATCATGGCTAAAATGCCCCTTAGTAGGTCCGATTACGCTCCTTCGAGACGTGCACCCTAAGGACCAACGCATCCGTCTTTTGGTTGTCAATCCTCGTCACCGCTCTCTCTATCACACTGTCTCCTCGTCGATTCTGTCACGGTCGTCCCCGCAACAATGAAGGTGAACCCATCCGCATCGTCGCCCTGTCACTCTCCATCTGCAACATGCGTGTCCTCGTCACGTTCGTGTACCGCATATGGCGGCGTCGGGGGAGCGACTCGGGCGTGGCGTTGCCCAAGTCCGCTCTCGCTGACGACCATCGCCCTTGGGTTCATCACCGGCCGCGCGTATTGAGCTGTGGCCGGCGTCGGTGGATGGACGGCCGCAGAGTCCGTTTTCCCCGGCGTGCGTGCGCACGGACGCCACGTTGGCGGACGAGCATCCGGGCAGACGCATATGGATGTACCGCGATGACAACCAGGAGGCACGACGCACTGTACCTACGCCTCGGACGACTGTACTTGCCGCGTGACATTTCTTCTCTCTTTCTGTCTTTCTCCGTTTTCTTTTTCTAGTTCTGCGACGCGTTTCACATGTACTCGACGAGACCGTACCCTGTCGGCATATATCGGTCGTATTAATCGTACAGTGCCTGTGATAGAATGTATCTGTGGAACCATGGGAACATGAGGGAGTCCCTGGAGCAGCGTTTCGGGTTCTCAACATGATCCGATCATGTGTGTCTCTCAGCCCTGGGGCCGCCCATCTCGGGTACTATGTTGAATGTCACAAGTGCGCCAGCGAGAGTTTCGAAAGGCCGTGTGGGCATCCACCAGTACTGTGCTATTAGAAATTAGGGATAGTGATACAACACTCGGACGACGGCATTCCGTGGACGGTGCATGTGAGTTCGGTGATCGTCGCATCTCGATTCTTAATTCTTCTCTGTACGCTACTGTACGGGTATACGACTCATTTTGATGCCACGTCTCTCTCCACGTGTCAAAGTTCAACGTTCATCCTAGTCCAAAAAGGAAGAAATGAGGAAAAAAGGTCCATCTATGTACTGCAGTTAATTAAAATCAAGTCCATGCAAGTCCTCAGGGACATCCAAAAAAAAAATCAACCCATCTCTACTGTTGTGCGCACGTGTACAATATACGGTATGAGGCATCAAAAAAATGTACCAGGAACCAACCAAACGCGGCACGTTGGTGATGTGTGTAGGAACGTGTGATTTCGAACAAGAGAAAACCAAAGACAAGAAAGCGACAACAGGATCGTCACCGCGCTTGACAAAAAGAAAACGAGAAAGAAAAGAAACCAACATTACATGATCACACATTCCTTCTCCTCGAGCTTCGCCCCCTGAATACCCATCTCCGCAAATGTCGTCGGTCCCTTGACAGTCGGACGTGTCGGGGGTTGGGCATCACCGTCCAGGTCCTGAGGTGCACCTTGTCCCTGCAATGGCACGGGCGATGGCATGCTCCCCGTACGCTGTGCAGGCGGGCGTCCTGCCGGCCTTGCATAACTCGGCGAGTCCGTCCTCGACGGGGGCGGGGACCCTGCAGAACCCGATCCAGGATCGACGAGCGTGTATCGGTGCTGGTTCGGGTACTGTCGAGCTTGTGGTCCCCCAACAGGCCCCTGACCCGGCCCCTGGCCGCCCTGCGGGCTTGGTACGTAAGGCGATGCCTGTTCTGAGACAGCACCAAAACCAGGAGAGGTCATTGCACCGCCATTACCTTGTCCTTGTTGACGTACGACCGAGTTCTTCCGGATGACGTCGACGACCTGTCGACCATCCTCCATGGACGCACGCGGGGCAGCACCCTCGCGTTCGGAGCGTTGCTTCGCTTGGGTGCGTTTTCGGACGAGCTTGGATTCGGTGATGGTATCATGTTCCTGGCGGGAGAGGGATTGGGGGGATGGCTGGGACAAGGCAGCCAAACGTTCGACCGCATCTGTATTACCATGATCGGAAGCCTAGATGGTGATCGGGAGGATGAGGATCAGTCGTGTCGAGATGATCGCACAGGCGACTGACCAACTTGTACCACATTTGAGCAGCGTCGATGTCCTTGGGGCCGCCGACGCCGACTTCCTTGTAGTAACCCATGGCAAATTCTGCGGATGGCAAACCTTTGCGGGCAGCCTTTTCTGCAAAGGTGAAAGCGAGACTCTCGTCCTTTTCAAATGCGCCTTCGGCACCACACAAGAACCACTTGCTGAGGGCCATGTCTGCCTCTACCTCGCCCTGTTGACTGGCGAGAGAGTAGTATTGAACGCTGAGAAGGGCATCGAAGGGGAAAGGGGGGAGAGCAAACTCGTACGCGTGACCAAGCTTGTACTGGGCAGGGGCAAAGTGGAGGAAGGCTGCGCGTTCGAGATGGAGTCGGGCCTCTTGTTGGGGGGAAGAATGCGGAGGGATGAGGGGCATTAAGACATGGGGAGGAACGGAGACATGGGAGAACTCTCCCAGGAGAAGCAAACCGAATACGTAGGCGGGTTGGGGGACCTGAACCGAAGCAAGGGTGGCGGCGTGGTGAATCAAGGGAAGACCGAGCTCCGGCTGGGGCTGGAGACCGAGTTGGCCCATCAAGTGTGCCATGCCCATGCGCTATTATGTACGAGTGGGAAAATTGGAGGAGAGATGGATGAGAGATTGAGTAAAGTACTCACGTAAACACAGCTCTCGACGTTGAGTTTGAGACCACGCTCAAAGCATTCCCGTGCGTGGGCAGAGTCATTAAAATTTTCGTAATCACGGCCGAGACGGAACCAAGCTTGTGCGTAGCCAGCGCGGGCAGCGAGTTCAAAGTCGCGAAAGGCGACACGGGGGTTGTGTGGGACATGATCAGGGTATGCACCGGAAGCGGCAAAAGTGGCGCGAAGAAAGATGGCCTCTGCAGCAAAGATGGGTATTGGGTTTGGGTATTGGGCAGACGCGATCTGAAGCACGATGGGAAGGGCGATTTGGATGAGACGGGAGAGCTGCGGATCCTGAATGTTGGCGGGACCGGTGGGGGGAGCATCGCCGGAAGGGTTCTGCTGGGCGCGGTCGACGAGGGTGAGGACGTCTCTAGCCCAGTTAATTTTTAAGGCGGGGTCATGGTTGGGGAGCTGGACGGTGGGGAGGGCAGCGGTGAGGGACTGGACGGTTGGGAGCGGGGCAGTAAGGGAAGGGGAGACGGACTGGCGGGGAGGAGAGGAAGACTGTGGTGGAGGGTAAGACTGGACGGTGTTCGATCTGAGAGGCATCTGGGGCTGGGGGTGAGTGTAGTTCAAAGGAGCTGCAAGGGAGGCTCTATGAAGGAGATGCGGTGTTTGAAGATGTGGTTGGTAAGCTGGTTGGTGAGGGTGAGGATGCTGTGGGGGTCGTGGTGACGGGGGAAGAGGGATTCCGGCAGGAGAACCCCAGGCGTTCGGTGGCTGGGCGGAGTGACGATGGGCGGGGGTGGGTGGGGACACGTAGGGAGGCGGATGGTAGTCGTAGGGGGGCTGCTGGGGAGGCCTGGGGGAGTATGCAGGTTGCTGAAAGGCGGCGGCCTGATTGTCGAGCGTCCTGGCCATCTAATAAAGTGATTAAGCGACGAACCGGGAGAAGGGCTGACAGGAAAGACGCACGTTGGCGGGGAGGTTGGGATCGAAACGATGGGGACGGGGAGCTGGCAGAGGTGTGGTTGAGTGTGGTGGTGGTGGTGGTGGTGGTAGTGGATCGGGATGAATATAGGACTGTGGGGGCAAAGGAGGCAGGGGAGGAGGAGGAGGAGGAGGAGGCTGGACAACGTAACCAACAGCTGCAGGATGAGGAGGCACAGGCGGGGCAGTCATGATGTCGTTGGATCAACTGCGGCCCTCGCAATCACATCGATGGCTGCATCGTCCTCGTTTCGGAAAAGGACTTTGTCGGGATCACAGCCGAGCGCAGCCAAAGTTTGCTGAATCGAGCTCAGGTCTCAATGTGTACACACCACAGGGTATCATTTAGCGCACAACCGTACGTGTCAGTATACAATACATCAAAATCCCTGTGTCTCGCTCAGCGGACCCGCCTAAGAGCGCACAGCTTCAACACACACGCACTCCCATCACGGAGCACCATCACCGACAGTCAAGAACGAGCTCGACGGAGGTGGCCTCGAGGTCACTTCTTGATATATCAGCTCTGCAGTGCATTTCTGCCATCACTATAACGTATATCAACCAGGTGCGTGTACCGACCTTTCAATTGTTCTTTCGACAATGGCTCTCCGTTATCAAAATCGAAAAACGACGGATCAATCGGATCCGCGACTGGCTCATCCTCCGCGTCGTGGTAAGGCTGTCCACGCCTCAATACCGGCGTCGTTTGCGCGCTCAGCACACACCTCAAAGTACGGGTGTTGGAGTGCCTCCACCACCGTTATACGTCTCTTCGGATTAAATGTGAGGCACTTTTCCAAAAAGTCGATCGCCTGCACAAGCACACGCGATGCGATCGTTAAGCAACAGACTCCTTCGTAGTCGTGTGAGGTCTGACCAGTTCGTTCGTGCCGTGAAACATCGTCTTGAAATCTTTTCCTTTTCTGAATGGCAGCGCGCGAATGTACTCCCGTGATCTGGGCGACGAGATCGCATAAAAGTCGTCTATCGAAGGCGTACCGAGCACATCCAGGATGAGCGAGAGCTGGTCGTGATCTTCCCACTAAAATCAGTCCGACAATCTGTATCCTCTTGCCGATACTACTTACAGTCACGCCCCGGAAACATGGCTTTCCCACTCAGCATCTCCGCCAATACACAGCCGACGCTCCACATGTCTATTGCGCGTGTATACTCCTTAAACGTTAGCATCACTTCCGGCGCTCGGTACCACCTTGAACGCGTCGGACGTAAGACTGCACGGAAATGAAAAATACACGGACCGTGTTGCAACATATTCAGTCATGAACGTGCTGCTGTCGTTTGCCACGTTTGGAGGGGGTCGTGCTGATCGCGCGAGGCCAAAATCACAAAGCTGCCACGCCAAGACATGTACATATAAACAGCGACTGACCACGGTGCGTTTGCACTCACTTTCAGATCGCAGTTGGCATTCAACAGCAGATTGGACGGTTTCAGATCCCGATGCAGGACATCTGCCGAGTGGAGCGCCTTCAACGCTCGTAGGGTCTGCGACACAACACATTGTTTTTAGCCAGCGCTCCGGTCGCACCTGGAGTTACCACAATTACCTGGTAGATGAAATACTGGCAATGATCATCACTCAATCTCTGCGTTCTGATGACGCGATGCAAGTCCGTCTCCATCAACTCCTGGACTAGATATACCTCTTTAAACAGTTGAAAACTGGGGGGCTGAAGGATGTCAAGGATCGAGATGATGTTTTCATGGTGAAAGTGTCGGAGAAGCTTGATCTCGCGAAGCGTGCGCAGACAAAACATGGAATGGTCAAACGGCGTGATACGTTTGATCGCCACCTTTCTCTGAGACGGCTGGTGGATGGCCGAACTGGATGACTATTAGGCGCGTGCAATCCCAGATATGAGCGTACGAACCACACGATGCCATATGCACCTTCGCCAATGACCTCGAGCACGCGATACGTCCCATCTACGGTAAAGTTTTCGAGTCGGTGGTCAGCGCACATCTGAGCGTCGTCGTCGTCGTCGTCGTAGATGCTGAGTGGCTTCAGTCGGACTTCGGAATTGATTTATTTACGCTCACCGCTGGCCACCACCATCCACCATCCACCGCCGCTGTGATGGTGACCACCCGGCACGCCAACGTGTGCTCGGACCCGCAGCCCCAGTGGCACCGACAACGGCGATCTTCTCCTCCGCCTCCTTCCATGTCTCCCTCTACCACCAAACTGACAGACCCAGTCTTGGATTCGTTAAATGCGCTCCAGTCGCAGTTCGTTGCGTTCCAAGAGAGCCTCGGCAACGTCAACTCCGATGTCAAGGATGCACTCGCCCAGCTTCATGCCTTGCACACGGCCCACAGCAAGACGGACGCTCGTGTCGCGGTGTTGGAGGCCGTGATTGGCGTCATCCCCGTCGATTCGAGACTCCCGGGCCACGGTACACGCGCCAGGGGGCGCGATGGAACCGTCCTCGAAAATACGCTTGTTCAGAACGTGGCTTGTATGCAGTCTGCGATCGATCAGCTGCTTGCTCGCGAGCCACGTTCGTGTTCCTTTCTTCCTTTGTGTCCCACTACGACGATTTCCTCATCAACAGAAACAGGGGTATCATCTCGTCAAACACTCACAGACCGTTTGTCTTCATCGGTTTCTACATCACCATCTTTCTCTTCGTCCCCAGTCCCTACACCAGAATCTAGTACCTCAACACGACCAGGTACGGCGTCCCTTTTTTCTCATCCACCTTATCTTTTTGTCCTGCCTCATTGATAAATCGTGGAATACCCACAGCATACGCTGACGCGTCGATCCAAGCACATTCACCCTCGACCACGTCTCAGCTTTCTTATTTACTTTCACGTTCCGATAGGCATCCTTCTACACTCATACCTGTTGGCTGCGATCCCAGTAAGTCCCACTCCGGTGTGAGCCTTGCATAGAGTGGCCAACATTTACGTTTGTATTTTCATAGTGATGCTC
>JBBPLE010000004.1:258022-279409 GCA_038089675.1 Boletales sp. KT-2023b
ATGCCGATAGGCGCGCCGGATCGCGGCCGCTGGATGGACCGAATGCATCGTTGAACGAACTGGCGTTGCTTGCGAGGCGGGACCCGCTTAAGATCCATTTAAAACTTCCAGAGAAGATGAGGAAGTTGAAGAGAAAGTGGGATACTGTCGAAGATGGGGGAGAGGGCAACGAGGGGGAGAGAGTGGTGGATAGGGGTTTGGGAGCGAATGTGTCTGTGGAAGATGCAAACCCTTCGCAGGAAAAGCGGAAAATGCAGGAGACGACCGTCGTAGTCAGTCTATTCGAGGTCGGGGCGTGATGTGCTGCTGATGTGAGGTTTGCAGATCTCAGCGAGCGTGCCTTCTTCGCGCAGCGGGGCGGAGATATTTCCGTCGAAGACCCCCAAACGCACTGTTTCTCGACTCGCACCGAAAGGCTCGACAAGTGTCGACGCGGTGACCGGTACAGGCGAGCCTCCGGGTGTATCGTCCTATCAGCCCGTACCCCGCAAGAAAACAGAAAACCGCAGAGAAGACGGCACACAGGTCCATGCAGCGCAATCGTCATCGCACGTGTCTATCCGTCCAAAGCAGAAACCCAAACGGGACCCGAAAGCAACATCCAGGCCTCGAATACAATATCACGTGTGGAATGGACAGGTCGTATCTATCGAATCGGACCCAAAGCCGACACCAGCACTTTCGACTTCGCCATCCAAATCTCAACCTCTAACAAACGCGACATCGACATCTGCACTTTCTAGCCATCCTGAGGTTACCAGCCATGACCTGGGGACACCTACTCCAGGGCACCGTAAAAAAACACGAGACACTCGGACAATGCAGACGCCGTCGTCGTCACCTGTCAGACGACCAACTTCGCGCAACGCGCGCATGGTCAAGTCATCCCCAGTGAGAGAGGGCGAGTTGCATGGAGATAACGGGAAGTGGCCCAAGCTTCCTGATACGCTGAGTAGTTGGGAACTCCAGGTAGGTTCCCAATTCCCCTGAGAGAGAATGGCTCACGGATTGGCTACTTTAGTTTATCCAATGCGACAAGTGGGTGTTTGGTGGATGGCGCCGTTAACAAAATTAAGCCCATATAGGTGTGAAAATTGGTACCACTATGGGTGTGTAGCAATCCCGCCTGGGGATCCAAGACTACGGCTTGCCGCCTTGTTTATCTGCCCGAAATGCCAGTGAGTTACAGTTTCGTACCTGCGTTGAGAGTAACATTATTCAAGAAATTGTCGTGCTGTAATCTCGTAGGGCTCAAAGTAAGTTATCGCACCTCTAGTTGCTATCGTGTGCTCAACTTGTAACCCAGGTGCAAGACACCTGACCCTGAGGCATCAAGGCGATACGTGTGCTCGTCCAGATTGCCCTGCCTCTCACGTTACCAGCGAAACGGAAACGTTTTACGTCGATAAGTTGGTCGGTCGGAAGGCGGTTGGCTATGAATACATGTGGTTGGCAAAGTGGGAGGGGTAAGCGCACTGACCTTTGTTGTACAAACGAGACACTGACATGAGAGGTTGCTTTTTTCGAAACAAAAAGTTACTCGATGGAGCACGCCACCTGGATCCCAAAAGAAAACGTCGTTGGGGATGGCACACAACTGTTTGACGCATTTGCAGAAGTGGCCATCAAGGAAGGTGCGGATTTATCCCAGGACGTGGTGCTACTCCGTGAAGCGTTGGAAGCGGGCTGTAACGGAGACACGATTGCCTGTTGAGGTCTGTGTCGAAGATCGACTGTCTCACGATCTTTTTTTGTTTTGTTTTCGGACATGGTCATTGGTTTTGCATGGATATCCGTCGATGTTCTCGTTTTGCATCTCTTGCTTTCACTCTTCCGTATGTTATGAACGATGCTCTCCTAGTTTGCTTCCGAGTCGGGTTTTCTGTCGCTTTATAATGGGTTGTAGTGTAGATATATTGAGGGCACGGGCACACAACAGTGAGTTGGCAAAGCCGGATCGGTTAGTTCGGAACGAATCATCTTCAACGTTGCTCGATCTTGTTGGAACGTTCAGTTGCTGTAAAAACGATCACACTTTCGATGCCACGTATCAGTGGCAGGCGATAAACTCCTTCCACTGGCAGGTATGCACGATTTTTAGAGTATATGCCGTCTGTGAGGCGCCACATCGCCCAATGGCTAACATCGAGTTTCATTACTGCCGCTCCATCGTCGAAGTGCGGTGGCGCATGTCGTTGACGGCAGCTGGCGGTCACTTGTCAGGTACTCACTGGCATCTGCGGGGTCGTAGACTACACCTCACCCACGCGGCTGGGATTTATACATACACTCATTCAAATTCGAGGTTACCTGGTAGCCATTCTCATGCCAAATCTACAGGAATGTACCACTTACCAATACATGTCCAACGAAAATATTGATCAAAGCCTTGGGTCTGGGTGAAAGCCCAAGTTTCTATCCCCGGGCCACTCAGCTGATGGACTCACCTCGTAGGTCGATTGCTAACCCCGTAGACAGCAAGGGAACCCTGTCACAGAGATACCTAATCCATGAACTCACGGAGCAAGTGATATGATCGTCTTGGTTCGCATCCGATCAATACAGCACTTTGTCGGCAAACGAGGTGTACGGATCTCGATTTCCTTCCTCGTAACATCGTCCAGCATACACGTACCCTTTGTGATGGACAACGTCTTTGGGAAACAAGGAACAGGTCACTGGATGACATGGACGTGGGCATCCTCGAAGCGAGGGGGTCATCTCAGGACAACTTCCAGCTTTTTTTTCTACAGGATAAATAGCCCCGGTCTACCGAACTCTTTGCTTCATCAGCAAATTCCCTCCTTGCGACATACAAACCGTTTTACATCATGGAAATCGTTCGTACACGTGCTGTTCTTACGCTTGACTCTAGTCCGTTGAAACATCCACACGACGTCGTTGTCTCACAATGAATATAGACTGGGCGTCCATTTCGTTGACTATGGTCAACGCGACGATCGAAAAGAGCGCGGGATTTTGTTACACACTTGAAGCATGTTTCGTTGCAACCGAACTCCGCTTTGGCACACAGCAAAGCCGGGAGATCTTCGACATGACCTTTCCGTCAACACCATTCTTTCTTCATGACAACTGTGTTTCTTCTTGTGTTGCGCGTTATACAGGTTCGTCATCATCAACGATGGCAGTCCAATTGACTTTTCAATTTCCCATGGTAACATGTCGAGCTCTGGCAATCTTCTCTCTCACTCCAACGTTGACCGGACCTCGTGGTTTGTTCTATTATTGTCATGCGGTCCTGGGGAACTGTCCATTTTTTCCGACTGTGGCTCTTCTGTGGCTGTCGAGTTCAACGGTGTGAGCTTAAATTTCAAGGTGTCGACACGCGGTTCAATAGAACTGGTGTATCAACCGCAGCACAGGTGCGTCTCCTACGCTGGTCTTTGTTAGTCATACATCTCATGCATCTTCAAAGGAAACGATGTCAAGTAAGCGTTTTCTGGGATTGCGGCGTACGGAAAGTCTGATGTGGTTGCAACAGCAGCAAAGCGTGCGCGCGCCTGTCGGTAGCGACTCCCTTGTCCGCACTCCTGCCAAATTTACGTTTGACCCGGGTTTGCAGCGTTGTCCATGCACGCTATCGATATGATCATACTCAACGTGAATTCAGACTGGACTGCGCTTGCGTTGATCAGTCTCACCGCGGCGATCGAGAAGGACACGGGCTATACTTACCCGTCTGACGTAGATTTCGGTGGAACCGAATTTTCATGGGAAAGACGTTTCGCATATCAGAAGAGGACTGTACCATGAATGCTATTGCCTTTTTTTTTTGTTGATTTTACTTTTTCTCACTTTGCGCGTCATCCAGGTTCATTATTGTCAATCATGGGGAATTAATTACCTTCTCCACTTCTCGCGGCAACAATAGTAGTGTCTATGGTCAACCCGGTTATGTGGTCATCGAGTTCAACAGAGTGGATCCATCTTTATCCTGTTCACACACGGTCTTATGTGGAACATTAGAAAAGGTACGAAAATAGTCTCGAAACAAGTGCTCGTGCTTTATTCTTGGTCAAAATATTTCTCCTGATAATACATTTGACGAATCTGAAAGTCGGTGATATCAAGTGAGTTTTCATTAAAATCAGCGCCTGGGACTGTAACAACAAAGTATTCCGTCGCGCGCCTGTCCATAATTGAGCGGTGATGTTGTTCAAGGTATCGAGGAATTGGAATGTATAGATAGGTTTGGAATCCGACAGAAACTCAGTCTGCAAGGAATGAGGCAACTTAGAATGTGCCAGTACTCAGAACGGGTCTGGAGCCCCTAACATCCGATCTGCCCGATTTCTAACCACCAGGGCATAACACACGTCCCAAAGTTCGCCAGGAATACCAAGTACCATCCCGTGACAACCTCTTGCACTCTCGAGTGTCTTGACATCATCCGTATTACTATGAACAACAAACCGCCTCAACCACCCAGATCACAAGTAGGGGTAAGCGCAGGCACATTTTGCCCTTTTCCTTTTTTAAAAAAACGAAAAGGGACTGATGTCACGCTCGTCCGTCAACAGACGCTCTTTGGTGGCATGACTATCGTCGCCACAGGCTTTGCCGCCTGGTGGTACGGATTACTGCGCCTGCAAGCCCGACGAGATGAGCATGGCACCCTCCCAATCTGTTCGTATTCTGCTTGACCTCGTCCTCCGGCTGTCTTCTTACGCCGTGCGCGCGTGCTCTCCTTCCTAGGGGAACAACGCCTTCTGCACGCGCAAGCATACGCAGGAAATCCTGATAGACCTTCCACGTCGGATGCGGACGCGGACATGACTCCTCACCCAGCACGGAACACGCATGCGACGGAAAGCCAGCCCAAGTCCGATGAGGGTGCGGCAGCGTTGCAACCTCATACAGATAGAGCCGCCCCAAACGCCCCCCGGACCAAGCAAGAAAAGCCGGAAGATGTTGCAAAACCAAAACAAGGACCTAAGTTGCCAATTTCACAGGACAAATGGGACGACCGTCAGGTGTATACAAAGGCATCTTGATATGTAGATAATTATGACGGGCCGTTGCGATCAGTGACTGTATCGTACGTTGGAACTTGTAGCCACATAAAAGTGACGTCATTTCTGGCACTTGGCCCCTATAAAAGCGCGGCGAGTCGGCCCTCAACTATTAATCCTCAAAAGTAAGAGAGGACAGACCTGCTTTGAACGCACGGCGACGACAAATGCATCCATCTTACATCCTGCGGCAGTCTTCTGGAGATTCATTCTCCTCCAGATACTGGCACAATCAGCCAGGAAGGAACAAAGTCGTGAGTTCATTGCGTTGTATTTTCATTGAACTCAGCGCCTATGATATACCCTGCGGCAGATCATAGCGACCACCGCAATTGTCGCTGCGACAACGCTGGCTTATTATTGGGGATATCAGGACGTGGATAAGAGACACAATGAGCGCGAACGTGAGTCCCGTTATTTATCAGTTCGAATAACTCAATTTAATATGTCCCGTGTAGGGGCTGCTGCCACCGCTGCTGCCCCGGTGAACGTGAACTCGGGAGAGAAGCGGCGTTGAAGCGGTCTCACGTCCAGGGTTGTTACTGCCACAATTTGAGAGGACATGGTTATGGTGTCAGAATCGAACCGCAATATCGAAAACTTATGCTGGTGTATTCATACTTTTATCCTCTTTCATCTGTACAACATGTTAACTCTTTTCTTTGCTCTTTGAGAGGGTGCAAACTTTTAGAAATCTCTGAAACGAATCAACCCGCCTCTCGAACACTTGATACAACCGACTAGTGCTTCGCTTTGGACTGATCAATCAGATACCTGAGGGTCGACGCATTCTCGTCGCATCTTACACAATCCATAAGTACACATCTAAGTCAACCACATGACACTCACAGATTTGATATCGTCTGTTGCATGTCCCCCAGTGCCTTCTGCGCCGCTCTCAGCACTGGTGCCATTTCCACATTCATATCACGCAAGTACCTCCCGTGCGCCATTAACACTGCCTGCATCCATACCAGATCAAACTCGACATGTGGACCCCGCTCGAGATGCTCCGAGACGAATTGCAATAACGCTGGCACGTAAACCGCCGGTATCTGGCGTGCCACTAGTTTGACATCGCTTCGCGGCACACCCTCGTATACACGTTGCACGATGGGTTTTTCGTTCAACCGAAACGCAAGCACGAGCGCCTTGAGATACGCACCTTCCGCAAGCACCTCTAGGACGCTCTGTGGTGTAAGATCGATCGTTAGATCGAACGGATCAAACGCGAGACTTTCGTCTAGCGAATAGATCAACAAGCCCTCCGTACTCGCTGCCGCCCACGCCCTCCCAGTCGGCGAGAAACGGATGCACTTGGTGCGTGCTTCTCGTCGGTACTTGCGCACCGACATGTCCCCCGCCCCGCGCGTCGCCCCAGGCAGCGTCGTATCCATTCGTTCTTCCAAATCGCTCGCTTCCCCGCGATCGTCAATCAAGTCTATGTTGATCCCGGCACTGTTCACCCTACGACTGTCCAAAAATTCCTCCGTCCCATCCAACGACAGGTTCTCCGAGATTTGAAATTTTTTTACGAGCACAGCTTCACGGACGTCGTAAAGTACGACATACTTGCTGTTTCCACCTGCGAGAACACATGTACCGTCACCGGTGTACGCCATGCTCGTGAATGCCTTCGTAGAGGAACTGTTCGTGGCGGAGACCCTGTCACCGGCTTTGCGTCCACCGGAGATGTCCTTGCGTCCATCGATCAAGTTGGTTTGTTTGCTCGAACGCATGTCGAAGAATGTGATCTGCCCATTGAGCGTCGATGCAGCAATTTCGGTACCGTCAGGGCGGAATGCAACGGACAGAACGTCCGAAGACAAGACGAGGCTTTCGACAGCCCGAGACCGACCAAATACGCTCCATATCCGCACAGTTTTATCCCAAGACCCGCTTGCAAGTTGGTTGGCACCCGATGGACAAAAAGCGAGCGACGAGATCGGTGCTTCATGACCCGCGAGTACGTCCAACAGCTTTCCCGTCTGGACAGACCAGAGGAATATTTCAAATGAGTCCGTCGAACCTGCCGCAACGACTTCGCCCGAAGGGTCGACCGCAAGCGCAGAGAATTGGACAGGAGAGGGTGACGTAAACATTCGAAAGTTGCGGTAGCGGACGAGGTCATATGCTCTTACAGTACCGTCGAGCGAAGCCGAGAAGAGCACCGAGCCTTGTTTAGCAAACGTCACGTCCGTCACGGGAGCGGTGTGCTCTGAAAATGTGACGAAACAAAACCCGGAGTGAACCGACCAAACTTTGAGTTTGCCATCATCGCCTCCGGTAGCGATCGTTTGACCGTCAGGTGCGTAAGCTAACGTGTTCATGTCAAAATGGTGCCCTTGCTGCTTAAGAATGTATGATTCTGATTGCCATTCCCAAACGAGAAGCTGCCCAAGCTTACGGGCCCCGAATGCAAGCCATTCTCCAGACGGCGATGTTGCCACGGAAGAGATCTTTTCCTGCGAAATACTGAGCGTATGGATGTTCGTAAACTGGGGCATTTCCCAGATCCCAAATACACCAGTGGAGAAGCCTACAACGAGAAGATTTGATGGAAGGTGGAACGTCGAGCAGATGACCTTGGTGTTTGGGAGGTTAAAATAGTGTCGTTCATGGATGCCCCATCGAGTCATGATGATAGCATCGGAGGTACCAGATGGTGTTTGTGCTACAGGTAGAGCAGTGTCGTCATCGTCGTCTGTCTCCATATCTTGATCAGTCTTCGCTCTCCAGATGAACACTGCACCGTCACGGCTTATTGTGTATATCTTCAAGAACCAGAGGGTCAGACACGACAAGAGAAAACGCTAGATCGCTTACGGCGTTCGACTTGGAAGAGAAATAAGCTCCAAGCACCGCATCACGGTGACCTGCAAACGTTTTAGGGCGGAAACCCTCTACCGGATTCAAAGTGAACAGCCTCGCTGTCATATCCCGGGACGTTGTAATAAAACATCTGTTAAGTGCGCGTCAAGTTGATCGGAGGAAGGACGGTGGGCATTAAAAAGCAGCAAGTGATACGCACAACGAATCGGGGGCCCACTGGACATGCAACACCTCGTCGTGATGCCCTGTGTACGTCCGATGCAACACGAACGGTGCGAACTCACGCACAAGTTGGTTGGGTGTACGCCACACCTGTACGTGCGTGTCGTGCGTTACGGCAATATATCTATGGATGACAGCAAAATGCGCGGGATGAGGAATGTTCGAAGGCTAATATGAGGTTGACACGACACACTTTCCATCTGGCGAAAACTGCACGTCCTTGACCGATTTTTTGAAATGGATGTGATGGAGCACGGCACCGCGCCGGAAGTGGACGAGAACCGCACGCCCGTCGTCGTCTACAGACAGTAGCAAGCGCGCATCCGGAGAGAAGGCAATGACCGCAATGTTCTTCCTATTCTCAAACGGGAGTGTTCTGGACTTGTTGCTACGAAAAGCAGAGTTGGGTCAGAAAGGAAGTATTTCAAGAGAGATGCATGGCTCACTTGACGAGATCAAAGACAGTCACGCGGTTCCCCACGGGACTCAACAAGCTATTGCCATCCGGAGTGAAAAGGACATTTCCTTGTCTGTAAACTGTCCCGCATATGTTTGAGAACTGGTTCAAAATGTCAGATCATTCCTTGGCTAATTGACGCTACATACCTGATAGTTGGCTTTCATGACTTGCAAAAGATGAGCACAGCCACTCACATTACTTCCAAGCTTACGTAAGCACTCAATACATTAGCGCTAGCGATTCATGATGACCAAAAGATACACTATAGGACTGCAAAATCTAGATTTACAATGCAAGTCTCCCCATAGATGCCCCTCCCTTCCTGATTATGATACGTTGTAGAATTATAAAGGTCCGGCATCCTCAAAACTTCCTTCAATTTGGTCGTGAGTCCTCAACCCACACCTCGGTCGTCAGCGGATTCACGACCTACGATAGTTGAGCCCAACAGGGTGACAAAACAGATAAAATAAGATCATAATCCACCTCCTTGCTCACTTCCCGGGCCATCCCATAGCGCGTCCATGTGCTCTCCCTCTTGCCCTCAACCGAGGACGGTTCCGGCGCCATTTGCCACGTCCACCCACACCTAACACTCTTAGATCCCACGTTCCTCCTTTCCAGCACCACGTTCAACCCCTCCGACTCCGACTCTGACTCGCCAGAGGTCCCATGCGACAACTCTGGCACCGAATCCTCCTCTATTGTCCTGCTCGCACTCCTTCCAATCCTCGGGCCCATGCCCTCCCATATCCCCACCTCCCGTCTCGGGAACGCCAATACCTCGCACGCCTTACATGGCACAGGTTGCGGCTCAGGTGGCCACGTATGCACCAACCCCGACATCTTACCCTTCGCCTCCGCTTGCATCGCCGCGAACTCAACATCGTCCTGTTCCGTGATCGCTACATTCTTCCATGGTTTATCCGCGACGCGCCCCCTCGCCATCCATGACGACGACGCGAAAGTTGAGGACGACCCCGGAGCAAGTCTACCCCCACGAGGCCCAACAAAGTGCTGAGGTTCCTCCTTATACTCCGTCTTGGGATGAACGACCGTCCCGTCCTTGGAAAACGAAAATACATGTGGACCGGACATCCACACGGGGTTGAAGAACGTGTCGAGATGAAAATCCCGCTGGGGAAAATGTAACGTGAGCAAACGACAACATCAGATCAAAGTAACAACATACCTGGACTTGAACGGGCTTGGTAGAGTGTGCCGCATTAGGCTTGGCGCTGGCGCGAGTGGGGATAGGTCCATAGCTGGGGTTGCGGCTGTGCCCACTTGCAGGTACGTCCACACGTCGGCGGTTGGTAGTGATAGCACGGGTCGTGGTCGTGGTGTACGATTGCATCCCGTCGATAAAGAACACCGAGAATGATTCGCGTTACAGATCGTGAATGGTCGCGTAAGTGTAGTGAGGAAACTGTAGCGTAAAGTGTCAGTCGTCAACGTCAGAGTTATGAGGTCCAGCAAAAACAGTACATGCCTTTATACCATCGTATCCACGAGTGGCGCCCCACGAAGTGGACGCGCACGCGACATGGTCCCTTGCCCCTACGGCAAAAAACCGTGGTTTTCTTTGTCTTTGTGCAATCACGTTCCGCTCGCTTTGTGCCTTCGCGAATCGGAGTGTAGATGTTTCCTTTGTTGCATGGCCAATGACCACAATGATGTCGATGATATCATGCTCGGTTGCTAACCGACTCCAAATACGTATCGCAGTCACTGGACGCGTTTGCATCTGCAGAGGCACGTCCAATAGCGGAGAAGCATTGGTGAATTCCGTCCGAGCAACCCAATGCAAATTCCGCAAAGATCTTTGAGGATCAAGACCCCTTTGCGACGACGCAAGACCAGGAACGGGCGTCATGCTCTTCATTGTCCTCTGTACTCGACACATGATACGCGTGTGTCCCGGTAGAGACGAAGTGCCAGTTGCATGTATACAACTGTATGGTCGAAATTGACGACCAACGCCCAACCTGTACGCATACCACATGCCTTCCCCGAACGGAGAGACCTCGGCGCTCCGTCGTTGGCGACCTCACAAAGGAGACAGCGTTGCCCCATCACCATCACGATGAGACATCCCCCACGTTCTTTCCTTTTTGGATTGGAAACTGGGCAAAAACAAGGCCTCGTGCATTTAATACCGCCAGCAAAACACGCGATGGTTATCTCGGAGGCATTAACCCCGCGGGCGGTGATGAGGCATGAGCTGACCGGAAGTAACCCATCCATCCGGGACGGATGGCGATAGTGACGACCATAGCAATTGGTGTCTGAAGATGGAGGGCTCATGTGATAAAGCACATGTACGATGTGAAGTGGCCGCATATACTTATCCGGAATACCGTGGCACGGTCCATTCAACACATTCGTCGCCACACCACTGAAACAGCAGCCCCCTTGCGTTGCATGCAAAGGTGAATCCAAATAATATGGGTTTGTTATCGGAACCGGGTCCTGGACAAAATAAGGAGCAAATTGACAAGACCCTGCTACCAGAAGTTGCCAGGGGAGGGGGGGACTTGTAGAAGACTCATGGGAAGTCAACCAAAGTATTGTGAGAACCCCCGGCTCGTTGGATGTTGCTGTAGTACAGGGCAATTCCAGACATAGTCAGACAGAATTCATTGATAGACACCGACAGGAAAAGAGAACAACCGGTGTGTCAGACCTTGGCTTGCTGGCCTGATCGGTCTTGAGGAGATACTAGGTCTATTGGGTCGACAATCGATTTATGCGAAAGCAAAAATTGGGGGGAATCAAAAGGGGCAAGTCAGAAAGCGAGCAGAGCACAAGGTATTCCAGTACGAACCATGTTGGCGAGGCTGTTCTCGGGTGGACACCTGATCTTCTTCCTCGTGTCGCCGTCTTCGTCGATCACCCAACACCTTTTTGACGTACAAAAAGCTCGCACCACCCGCGAGGACCAGCCCACCTATACGCATGAGCTTTCAAGGCAAGTCTTAGCTCGAAACACTCCATGTCAATCGGAGAGAGAGCGGAACGCGTACCGCTTTTTGATGCATCCTCCTCGGTTCAACCGCGCCTTTGGATTGACTCCGATACGCTCGTTGATTTGGGCGCAACACGAGGCTAGCCTCGGGCAAATAGAAGCTGTAAACGATTATGGAGGCACAAAGCTGAGAATTTTCGTTGAGCAGCCTAAACGAGCTAAGTGCGGATCGAATACAACTTTGAAAGAGGGTACGAAGTTTGTCGTACCATTAGGGTTCGTTCTCACGGTAACTTGACCACAGATCAGAATGCGTCTCGAACTGGGCGTGTGTGCAACGTATGCCAACGTGTAGGTAACGACTTTGTCTATTCTAGTCGTGTTTTCGCGTTGTGTTGCTCAAAACCTGTCGCTTGTGCAGATCTCACTCAGCGAAACTCTACTGAAACCTCTCGTTCAAGCTACCCTGACGGGTCCACTTGACGTGGGTATGCACTACGAAAGGACTCTGCCCTCAAACCATCGTGGCGCAATCATCAAGTCATATCGAGTGTTATTAATATTATCGTTCCCCGCACAATGCCCTGCAGCCGTGTCAAACACCGAATTTCCCTGACGCGTTGATGTGGAAAAAAAAAGCTTGAGTTTGGTACTTCAATAAATCCTCACTTGTGGGGGACACATCAAAGCATTTCCCCACTCTACGACAGCGGAATCACATATTGAGAATTGACGAGTTGTCCACGGCTCTAGTCTGTCCACATCCACTTGTCGGCCGAAAACAGGGCTCCTTGTCCTCCATGTTGCGAAAAAGCCAATTCGAGGTCTCGCCGTATGTTTGGATGGCGCTATACCCATGAAAACTTACATGTGCAAGATGCGACAACGTTTTCGAGTGATGCATTCCAAACCTATTGCTCGGTTTCCCGCGTGGATGGACTGGATTTCGCCGTGTCCGGAATACACACCGTTGATCTTCCTTTCGTTCCACTGGCCAAGCTGCATTACCCACACGAAACAAAATTCTTCCCGTTCACTCGTTCCCCCGGTGGACCGAGCCTTACATCTGGGGTAAGTGGGCATGCGATCAGCCGTGTGCTTATCTTGGCGCTGTTACTCATGGGCTCACATAAGCACGTCCCGAGGAATCAGGAACTTTATATGTAGAAAGTTCGACTCCCACTACACCAAGTTTGTCCGTGCGTTGCTCAGGAACTGGGGTGCATTCTTTGGCGCCCAGGCATTGCTTCCATAGAACCGGGTTTGAATGGGCTTCGCCGACAGTTGACTCAACCGGCGAATCTATGCAACCGATCACACTGCATGGTGAGTTGGTTGTAAACCACCGCCTTTCGAATCGGTTGCAGTTCGCGAGCTGCCGCGCATTCTCACCGAGACAGGAGACGCGCCAGTCGGTTTCCATGACGGCCTTGGAAAGCAGGCAAACCGAGCAGCTCACATGTGACTGACAAAATCTACAAGCGATCTCTGGGATAGGAAGATCTTTGACAACTGATCATCGATGGGCATGTACGGCAAGCAAAAGGAAAGGCAGCATATTGCGTTGGCGTGATGAATTATGTATATATCGTTCGGACTCAATGCCAACCTAGTGAATGTGCAAAAGCGGTTTGATTGCAAGAACAATGTCGGAATTTGATGGATTGAGGTTTGATTTCATTCAGTCGGCTGCCATCCATTTTTCGCAGGGATGTCGTCCCGGAGCTGTCCTCGGAATGAATGGGAATGGAGACGGACATGAACGTTTAATCGTTGCGAGCCACCAAAACGGCAGGGAGACAGCACGGTGACGGTGACCCACCAACGAGCTACCGAATGGCAAGGTGATCGGTGCAGACAGATGAACGCCTTCAAGTCATTGGGCCGAAGAATCCCGCGTTGTGGCTGGCCGCGGTGCCGGTTCATTTTTTCGGAGTTGCCGCATCATGGGTTTGTGCATGGCACAGGAAGGCTCGTGGGGCACGTTCTGCCTTATTTGCCAGGTGAATCCGGTGAAGGCGCTAAGGGTACACACACGAGACGACACGCCCACCTTTGTTTCATCTCACAAATCTGTCTATCTCCGCAGGTGGAAAAACGACGATACATTGTGAGTTGGGGTGTTGGTTACGCTACCCCGGGTATTCCGGCTTTAAGCCGTATGGCAGCCGAGTAACCAGCTAAAATGGAGTGGTCTAGATCTAACTTACGTCAGCAATGGGTGGTTGGTACGAGTACTGATGGGCTTGGGGGTGGCAAGCCAGCCAATGATGATAATGCATTCGGCCCATGGTGATGAACAAAATTAGATCGAGCTCGTTCTCATGGTAAAGAGACGAGCTGGAGTCGAATCTGGATGACGTCGTTTCTTTGGTAACCAATCGCGGGGGACGCAGGAACCAATTTTGGGAAGCGTAGGGCGGCTTGGCGCATAAATTTTGTCAGAACCGAGTTTCAGCTCGTTTCCGTGACAGCTCGACTCGACGCCGGCAGTGGCAGGTCTCTAGCGTGTCTGACTTTGACTGGCATGCGGGGAACACCAGCTGTAGTGTAAATATTTTCGTATGAAAAAATATCCTAAAAAAGTAATTAGATTAATGTCTCAGGGGCTGTGTCGTCTGATGTCACTGCCATGGCTCCCTTTCTTCTCCAATTCGGTATCACTAGCCGTGATCCCGTATAAATTCAACCCATTGCCTCCCGCCGGATTTTGCCTCCGCTTATTCTCCTTCTCCTCATCCTCAACCCCGCGTTTACTTCCCTTGCCTTCCATGCAGATGTCAACAATGCCCGCTCCCGTCATAAAAAATGCCACCACGATATGGGACATCAATGTACACTGGCCCCTTTCTTCTCAATGCGGCACTTGGGATGCCAAAGGCCGGGGCGTAGATGTCTGGGAATGCATTCAAGCCCGTAATGTCACTCTCCCTGCCATCTTGGCATTGCTTTCTGACGCCATTTTAAGATTATTCAACTCCGTCCACTTCGGTATGTTCTGTGCCACCTTGGGCCAACGTGGTAACTCACTCGTCTTCCATATAAGCCTCCGAACTCCATGTATTGGCGATACCTCGGGCGTCGATAATTGTCTCACATCCGTCCGTATTCCCGTGGTATCATCGATCATGCCGCCTCGAGCGGTCGCACGCAGCAATCCTCTCCCCAGCGTGTTACACGTCAATGCCCTCATTATTTTACACATCACCCGCGTCATCACCCACGCAACCCTGTCATATCGGCACTCGTCTGCCACCGTGCAGGTCCCTGGGGTCGGTGTCCGGAGAAGCCACATCATCTCCCGCCATCCACCACATTCCTTATGGCTGGTCCACCATTCCCCCCTTTTGTATTCCCTTCATTCCACTCGCACAACTTTAATCCCGCATCCACTTTGATACCTGAGCTTTGAAGCAATCTCGGCATCCTAGAATTTGGTTTTTAATTGTAAGCTTTCCATGTATTCACTAGCTGTGGATCCCACATACAATATTCACTCGGGCTATTCGTGAACTCATTGGCACCTCTCCCTATCCGTGATTGTCGATAATCTCAAATCCCTGACAGGCACCTCGTGATCACGATTACATTGCACACGTGGGGTTTGTTCGCTTGAAACTCATGGCGATTTGTTCGGCGACATCGATAAGCTTGAAACATGGCAGGTTTGGCATGTCGCTGCTCATCTCATCCGGAGGAAACGTGTATGTAGTAGGTCCGTGGGGGAACGTGACAATGTAAAAAAGATAAATCAAATTTTGCCAAAGTGACGCGATAATCGATTAGATGCCAGTCGCGACTCTTGCCATCGCGTCACCACACATGCCGAGGTGTTGCAAATGTGTGTCCGCTCGAGCTCGTCCGGGAATCCGGTGCTTGATGGCGTGATCATGATCAGGGTCGAAAAGCCCGATGAGGCGACCGCGCTACCAAATGCATTCTTGTACGAAATCATGTTGAGTCACATCTGGGTTGCCGTTCTCGGAACTTGCGCTCATGGCAAGCGGCAGGTGCGAAGTGTTGGTGTCAGGTCTCAGAGTGCTGGTCATTTTCGTACAAGAAATTGCATCGTATGTGGTAAAACAAAAAGGATGACAATTGGTTTCATTTTCAGCTTGAAAAAAAAACCCCCTCTCAACCTAAAGCGGATTTTGTGTGTTGTCAAGTTGCGACGCGCAGAAGAGATTAGCGATTGTCGTGACGCCGAGTGACAGGTTCGGATCCCGCCAAGTCAATGTCATCGGGAATGCGATGATAACGGAAAGGAACGCAAATGACAATAGCAACCACTGAGATGCCATTATACTACTACTTACTGAGTAGTCGGCCTTAAAATTGATCCGGGTTCCCGAGGACCACGAACGTGTTGGTTGGTTGTGTATGCTTAACGGTCGCCGGGAGTGGTTCAGAATCGGCACGACCCTACCGACATCGACGCTTCGTACCTTGCTCGAAATTCAAATGAAAGAAGGGGAAATACGATATCCTAACTTGCCATTACAATGAATCGAGGATCACGTTTCCGACCGCAAGCGGTTCCCAGGTATCCAAAAAAAACAAGGATCGGAGGATCTGAAAGGGTCGCGCTCGCAAGTTTTGTCAGGGCCCTCGGAAGAAGAGTTGAGCTGATGGGCCGTGGCGCATGTGGTGCTATGGAGGTTTCTTTGCCGTATTTGGATTCCATGCCTGGATGTCAAACTTTGTCGAGAGGCGCGGCTCACCTTTTCAATAAGCCTTGCGCTCAAGACAGGGTGGTCCGAGGGTGCAGATAACCCTGGTGTCTTGCCTTTCTGCTCTGTTTTCATCGGTCTCATTAAAAGTTATTCAGCATCCAGTGACCAGCGCGATCTGCGACGAATGAATACCTTTGAGAGCATTACGTTCCAGGCCTGGCCTGCCAATATTAGTTACCTGCACAGTTTGACAATGGGTTTAATGAAGCGTAGACCGCCGTTGCTTAGGTCGCCGGTGTGCCCGAGACTACCGCTGGGTCCGCTTCCTTTTCACAGGTACTAAGGATCTCGACTCTGACGGACATGAACCTCCGTGCTTGGTAGGTGACACCCCGCGGCGCCGCAAGGCAGGTTCGGGCTTCTAGCACGTTAAAGCAAGACAAAAACTGTTTTGGCTGGGCGACACTGTATATGTGAGGCATGAATTAGAAAATTGTTGCCTTGTACTTGCCTATTGCCAAATCGACCTGACGGTCGAACAGACTGCGCAACCCTTTTCCCGATTCCGATTCCGATTCCAATGGATGTCGATCCGACCGCATCTCCGGATCCTGCTTCGCGCCAACGTCGTGGAGCTGGCACTGCCGCACAATGCGCCGCATGGAGCCACACAGGGCCGCGACCCTCCTTCAACATTACTCATCCACCAGCAGTCATGCATATGGATATCCAGGATCATACCGCGACGCGTTTCAGGCCTGCCAAGGGCACTCTTTGCCCAGTGCCCACTCGAGTGAAGTGCTCATTTCGCTGATGTCATTCGGCGCCACCGCGCCGCAGGACAGCTGCCACGGTCATGTTACTACGTCTTTGCTCATATTTGTTCACCGCCCATTTCATCGCAAGCGGGGCTTTTGTTGTCCCTGGCCTGTCATGTCTACATGCGCAGCATGTTGTTGACAATCCCGCTCTGCACACTGCGCATTTACGCCCTGGGTTCACGACCATTCGGGTGTGTGTCAGACATCTCCATGCGACTTAAATGAAGTGACAGATCTGGCAATTTTTATTTCCTACAGTGTTCGACCTGTTATATACGTATCCTGGTTTAAAGAGGCTTGAAAATGACGAGCGAGTTTGGTTCGTAGAATCGTAGTACCGACTTATTTGCATCATGGACCTTCCGCAAGTTGTGCTTCTGATCCAATCATCCAGCGCGAGTTTTCCGCAAAGCTGTCGGAATAATAATGTCTACAATTGCATTAGGTATCTTTCGTACCTTTCTTCCTATGTTACCATATTTGGGCTTAGGTTTAGTTTACCGCTCCGTTCGTTTCCGCTTTCCCCAGTCTCACATCTGCTCGACTGGAAGTAAGCTATATGCTTCGATTCATTACTCTCGTACTGATGTATCGTAGTTATTTACATTTTTCTTAAGAAACTTGCATCCCAAATCCAAATCCAATCATTGATAGGTAAAGTGAAGCCTGATGTTCGAATGTTCTAGATTTGTGGTTTGGATACCACTTTCCTACGTAGAGTGGAGAAAGGCGCTTCATTGTGCACCGCCCGAGCTCAAATTCTTGATCACCCGTCCACCACGAACGGAGGTCTCGGAATGGCTTTTGGGCTTCAATTTTCATCCTTTTTTTTTGATATTTCTGTTTTGGAGAGTCAGTTGAACAGCAATCGCTCCTCTTCAACGATAAGTATCAGGTACCTGATCCCATGATGCTCGGTTGATGCTATAGTATATCGTGCATACACAAGACCATCCTCCTCCTGACTTGTGCATGTAGTCATAAAGGCAATTTAATGGAGGATTCAAAATTTTTCTTTGATTACCTCGATGATCGAGGCAGGGAAGTAGTATGAATTACCTTTTCTAACGTGCCCTCTCAACCGTCATCCATGTTCTTGTCCTGTTGCTGTTGCACGACAGCCAACGATTCACACTTGATGGTACATGTTCAATACTACCTAGCAGTATCCGGGTCACTCACAAAATGGATGATTCCCTTATCGCAAGTCAGAGTTATTCCATGCGGCCTGCTGTCGCCGTCACTGGCCGTTAGGGCGGTGACGAACCCGAGCACTCATTTTCTTGTCCGAGAGTGTCAGGTGAGAGATCCTTTTGAGCGTGTTGCCTGCCCCTGCTATGTAATATTTTTAGTGGTGTGATAGTGAAGGCTTGTATGGGAATTTGGATGATACCTCATCAGACTGGCTTTCTAATATTCTGTACATCTTTTGATCCCCCGCCGTTATTGCATCCCCCTGCAATGTCTGAATGGGTGACTCCAGCTAGCTTCGCTTTAGGTTTTGTCACGGTTCTGTATATCTGGCGACAAACTCTCGCGAGTGAGGCTTGCCTCCCGCTGCCTCCCGGACCCCCTGGCTTACCATGGCTCGGAAATATTATCGGAGTTGATACAAGTGCTCCATGGATAACATATGCTGGGTGGGCGAGAACATATGGTAGGCTGCATTTTTCATCCATCCATATGTATTCGATCGAATTTATGTGCAGGCGATCTGGTCTATTCCCGACTGTTTGGAAAGGATATCATTATCATTAACTCGGAGATGATTGCAAAAGATCTACTCGAGAACCGGTCCAGGAATTATTCCGACCGACCATCTCTGAGAACGAACGAGTTGTTAGGTCTTAATTTTCCACATACTCCTGACCTCACGCTATTTATTCAAGGTGTGGGATGGGTTTCAATACCAGTTTGATGCCTTATGGAGACCGATGGCGACTGCACAGACGTTTTTTTCACCAGACATTTCGGCTCAACGCAGCGTCTAGATTTGTGCCCTATCAACACCGCAAGGCATGTCAGTTCATCCGGCGGTTGTTGGATACCCCTGACAAACTTGAGGAACATGTGTTTGAGTAAGTGTAAGGTAGCGCAATCTGTGATGAATGTTACTCAATGTGCCTCGAGATATACCGCTTCAATCATTCTGAATTGTACATATGACTACGATCCGGCATCCAGAGAGGATGAGCTCATCAAGATCGTGGCAAACGTGTTGAATATCGTGGTACCTACTTTGCGTCCCGATGTTTCAGTCATTGTTGATGCCTTCCCATTTTGTGAGCATATTGCGTGTTCTACTTTGGGTCGCAATATGAATCAACATGATCCAAGTGTTCTATTTACCATCATGGTTTCCCGGTATGTCATTCAAGAAAGAATTGGAGACAGCACGTGGACTCTCGAAGCAATATCTCGAACTGCCTTTCGAGCATGCTCTACAAAAAATGGTGATGATTATTTTAATCACTCATGTGTACTTTTGAACAACCATGTGTGCCAGTTGGGCGGGAGTACGGCAGCATCGATGATTAACGATGCACTACGAGGTATAGAAGACGAAAAGATTTCCGACGACAAATTATGGTTGCAAACGCTCAAGGAGGCGTCTGGGACAGCGTTCTTAGGTATGACGCTTAAATTTCTGGTTAGAACCCATTCTCATATATATGTTTTCAACTCGTAAGCCGCATCGGAAACCGTACGTGACACGCCACTTTCATGAAAGCCATCGTCTGCAATATTTTATACTAGTCCACCTCTGTCCTTATGGTATTATTCTTGATGATGATGACGAACCCAGCAGTGCAGGAGAAAGCACAAGCGCAAATTGACGAGGTCGTTGGCAGGACAAGGTTGCCGACGATAAAGGATCGACCGGCATTACCGTTTGTAGATGCTATTCTCCGGGAAACACTCAGATACGGTCCTACTACTCCACTGTATGAGCAATCAGTGCCTCCTGCGCTTCCTGGTATTTATTTTTATTGAATCTGCAGCAATTCCTCATGCCGCGGTCGACGATGACGTATACAATGGATTCCGAATCCCAAAAGGCGGGTACTTGCCACTTCGAGTGGCCGAACGCCTTTGACACTTGATTTCAGGGGCCATCGTTCTTGCAAACCTATGGTCAGTGTGCTCCGCGCCTAAAACGGTCTGATGGCATATTTCACTAGGTCCATGGCACATGACGAGTCCAGATACCCTCATCCATATGAGTTTATACCAGAACGCTTCCTCAACGATGATGGTTCTCTGAAACCCAACGACACGACGCACATCACGTTTGGATTTGGCCGCAGGATCTGTGTCGGGAAACACTTTGCAGACACGTCCATATGGTCGGTGATCGCCAATGTGTTGACCGTGTTCAAGATCTTGAGACCCCTAGACGAGAACGGGGTAGAAATCATGGTGGAACCGAGTTTCAAAAGCGGGCTCGCAGTGTGAGTTTCGTGGGCATGATCGTGAATCTGATTTGGCTGCCAGCTTGACCTCCCTTTGCCCAGACATCCTAATCCGTTCAAATATAGGATTGTGCCGAGGTTTTCAGAAGTGGATACAGAGAGACTGGAGCAGATGATTGATACTAGTGTTTGAAATGTATTCTACGTGTTCAGATTATCTTCGGAGTGTCACGGTCTTCCGTGCGAAACACCATACTACTCGGTGCGGTTGGCCCGGCTCCGGTGAATTACATTGCAAGAACCGACTGGTTCTACAGTGCCACGTTGCCCACTGGCAAAGCTAGCCAAATTGCCCGCCGTGCCTATTACAAGGTAGGAATACACATCCGAATCGCATCGGTACCGCCTATTAGGTTATTCTCCAACACCATCATGATCGGATTAGTAGTCCGGGCCCAGGTGACCTCCGTGAAACCCGACTAACTCCAATACTCCATGTACTCGCCAACGTCGAAATGGGAAGTCGGAATGTAAGTTAGCTACCATGCCGAGTCAAGAGTATAAGACCTTCTGTGAGTATCGTCCTCTAAAGTATCCCTAGCCAACCATAATCGCTTTCCCCGTGCAATGTTTGAATGGGCAACTACAGTTGGCATCGCTCTAGGATGTTTTGCAGCATTATATATCTAGAGCAACGCTCACACCAACCGAGTTTCTTACCAACTGCCTCCTGGCCCCCCTGGCTTCCCGTGGGTCGGCACCATTATAGGAGTTGACACAAGTGCCCCATGGAGGACATGTGCCAAATGGGCCAGAACTTATGGTGAGTCCAAGCAGCAATTTAATCTTGAGTACCTGTGGATCTAATATTTGTTCAGGAGACCTAGTATATTCTCGACTATTGGGAAAAGATATCATCATCATCAATTCAGAAAATGTCGCAAAGGACCTACTCGAGAGCCGGC
>JBBPLE010000005.1:0-147311 GCA_038089675.1 Boletales sp. KT-2023b
GAAAGCTGCTGGGCTTGCTGGACCTCCATTTGCTCCTGATGGTGCTGCTCCTGTAATGCCTGTTGCTGCTGCTCCAAGTGCCTTTCATGCTGTATCTGTTGTTGTAACATGGCTTGCTGCTGCTGCTCTAATTGCCATAAATGTTGTAGCTCCTGTTGAAGCAAAGCTTGTCTTTGCTGCTCCAATTGAGCTTGAACCTCCAATTCCCTTTGAAGCTCAGCTTGTCTCTGCCGCTCCTCCCATTGCCTCCGGTGTTGTAACTGTTGTTGAAAAGGCTGGAATCTAGATTGGATAAATGCTTGCTCCTCTTCAGCCTAAGCTTGCTGATCTCTTTCATGTTGAAAGTTGATAGAATGTTGATATTGAATAGGAGGGGGATATATAGGACCAGCATGAATATTTCTTGTGTTGGAAGAAGAAGCATGATTGGAATGTCTAGAACATCGACTTTGATGAGCAGTATTGAAATTCTCCATTAGTCTTGCAGTATAGTCCACTCTTTGTGGTTGTGGATGAGTAGGCAAAGGAGGTGGGAGTTAAAATTGCTGATATTGAATTGAAGCAGGAGGGTGGGGATATGGATATGGATATGGGTGAGGATAAGCAGGAGCAAGTGGTGGTGGTGGTGGTGGTTGAAAAGCCTGATATTGAATTGATAAAGCAGGAATAGGTGGTGGTGAAGGTGAACATAAACGATGCATGTGCTGAACATGAATATGTTCAATTTGATGACGTGGAATACCTGGATATTGATGAACAGGTACAGGAGGATGATTCTATATACATTTCTTGATTAAATTTTATTTTTGACATTTGAATGATAACTTACCATCAAAGCAGTAGGCAAATGTGGTGATGTTGGAGGAGCAGCAGTGGGATGATGATGGGAGGGAGGGGAACCAAGGACATGTTGATCACACTCAGCCTGACGACTGGCATTCCATGCACACTGGGGGGAAGTGGGGGGGGAAACCCTAATACACACTATATTCACATCACCTTTTAAAATGCATACAAAGATCACTTACATTGGAAAAATAAGCCTATTCTGGAAAAGAAGATCAAGGATGTACAAATAACCCTAAAACTCCACTCCTGCCAGCGACATCCAAACTTCAAAAATTGAAGCAGGCAGTTGGAACACACAGAATGACAGGGCAAAAGGCAGAACACCTAAAACAATTTGAATGGAAACTGCAAGAAAGTAGAGCAGGAAATCTGTCTACCTCCTTGGCTATTAAAATAGCCCTGCCAGACACGTCTCTACCCTGTAGTACTCTCAGAGGTCCCAAGACAACCAGCAAACACTCAGAGTTGAATCTGAGAAGCCAGGGAGTAGGGACTTGATATGTACTTCAGTGTGAACCACCTCTCTCAAACTGGCCAAGAGCAAGCAAAAGGATTTAGATGCACAATACCTGATTTCCCTTCCAAAATCCAACTCTCCAGAATATTCTTCAGCTTCTGTAAAGCAAAAACCAGCCTATTATATTATAAATATCATGATGAGATTGATTATGTGGACAAAATGATACATACCAGAGAGGAGTTTGAAGTATAATAAACTCTAGACTTGCTGTGAATAAATAAGCATTTGATGGATTTTAATGATATGAATATGTTCTTACAAAGAAATTTCACCAAATATATTTTTGAGCTTATTATAAAGATGAGTGGCTTTTGTTTCACAAAAGCCAGTCAAAAGTTTGAAGAAGAGACCCTAGATGAAGCAAAGCCAACCAAAGATTTGAAGGGCAGACTCAAGATTGGCTTTGAATGAATAAATTTCAATGATTTTTCCAAGAATAAACATGTTCTTACAATAAAATACAGCCAAACAGGACTTTGATGGCTTAAGGAACAGATTGTACCATTAGTTTCAGTAAGTTTAGGCATGTGTTATAAACATAAACATACAATGAGATTACAACCAGAGAGGCAAAGAGAAAACAGTGAGAATGAATTATATGGCAATCAAGAATCAAATTATACATACCAATGAGAATTCAAATGCAAGAGCCCAAGTTTACACACAGATCAGGGAAAATCAGAGAAAAAACACTACATATCTCATGCCACTCACAGGACAGAATGTGTATGTGATGGTCAAACACCTATTTTAATATTAATATTTTGGAGATTTGTGGTGATTTTTTGGTGATTTTTGAGTAACAGATGATGTGGTTACAGTGAGAGAGCCAAAGAACGGCGCTCGAAGGGACAGGGTGACAAAAAAGGAAAAAAACGTGGCTGAGCCGAGCGAGGCGACGACTACGGAAACAGGCGAGCGAGCCGAAATAGCCGAAATAGTCGAAATAGGCGTCGGCCTTGGCTCGCAGGCACCCCCTTGTGAAACCGTTCTCCCTTAATCTTTTGATAATCTTCTACCAATCCTTGTTCCCCGGCTTCCGAGTCCTCGACTGGATGGTTCATCCGTAGTAATGAATTTGTTCCCTCCTTAACCATGTCCGCGCCAAGAACCGTAAACTTGAAGAGGATGGTCAGGCTCACGAGCGCCAAAAACGGGGGGCGCGTATTCACGTCCGTGAGCTGAAACGACGCCCCAACACGCATGGACAACATCAGCGGCGAAATGCTTCAGCGCAATCTCTACCGAGTATGTGAATTGTAATTGGTCATGTTCCAGTAGGTATCGGTTGAGAGCAACCAACGGTTCGGAGCCGTTTGTCTATGTCCATACTCGGTCGACGTCGAAACATTGATGAGCCCACGGACTCTTCAAGACCCGACAGTCTCCTTTTACGCGCCGTGCTTCGAGATGAGCCTGATCTGCTCGAGGTGAAGCCGCAAAGGAACGTGTGCGTGTGCGTATGCGTCACCTGTGACTCACTTGCACCAGCGCCTTCCATGTATTTGCGAGTCACGCGCAGTCGGGACACTGTATGTTGGACGAGATGCTCGATCTCGAACGCTCATTCAAAGACCGTCGCAGTGAGGACCTGTCATGTCGCATCCTGTAGCATCTCCCCAGAAAACATAAACAGCATACACGCACCTTTTTTTGCATTGCGAGCGAGACGCGCGGCCGCTGTGAGTGCGGTTCCACCAAAGAAATGTGCGCCCCTGGGCCCTTCGAACAGCGTACTAACAACTCCTGCTATTCCAGCCTTGAGAGCGATAAAAAGCGTTCGCAGTTACGGCAGAACGAGACGGAGGCGAGCGCTGAGCTGCAAAACGGTAGGCGCACGCACGAAAGTGCTATGTTGGGCAGTGGGCATATACATTGTTTTGGAATGCCCCTGGCAATGTCGGTAGGCTGGTGGTCACTTTATCCTAGCTAAGCAGGCGAGAAATGGTTTGGCAGCAAAACCTAAGGTTGAATGGTGACCGGAAAACTGCAGGTTTGACATACTTGTGCAGACATTGGTATATTTCAGAAAGGATTTGGGCATGGGCCACAACGATAGAAGCTGAACTACGTCCTCCGATACTCGAGAACAGCCCGACTCTCAAGTACCTGACTAGTATTATTTCACACACTTTTACTACGTTACCATATTTGGACACTCGTTAACCACTGGTAACACCCCAGGCTGTCTTCTACCTCTCGCTCCCCAGACACCCATTAACGCCTGAATTCCCCCCCGTACCCAGATAAGTAAACCTTGCAAGTAACGTAGTTTACTATCTTGATCACTGTGTAATGAAATCCAGAGTCGGTCCAACATGTCCATTACCGTTTGATAAATCCAAACCGTATCAAAGATAGGAGGGATAAGCTGAGTGAAGGCCCCACCCGAGACTGTGACTAAAATTTCGGCATGACGCTCACCAGCTGGGACGGTCGGCTTATCAGTATGGCTGGGGTCTGGAGACATAGTAGTACGACGATCCTACATTTGCTGGAGCCACTGAGCCGGGCCACCTCTTGGCACGCACTTCCCTCAAGCTGGACCCTGGACGCGGTCCCGTATCAAACGCATACTAGGAGATCATCTTTCAACACCATTGATCTCCCTGAAAATCCACTCCCACCATGACCCTGCCCTGACATACGTTGCGAGTCTCACCTGACCCTTGCAACTGGAGAATAGAGTTTATCGGTCCAATCTGTCTACAAAGTACCATAAATCTCAAATATAGTAAACGTAAAGATACGCGACAGAGTGTCCCGAATCCCAGACACAAATGCGATGATCTTACTGTCCGTACGGGAAATACTGTTCGCAAGTCGGGTCTTCGAGCGTCTGATAAAACGTGACCAAGTTCGCCTTGATCGCAGCCTCAAGCTCGGGCGTTGGATCGGGGTATATCGCTGCCGTCAGGTTGACCTGCCGATGGTAGGCATAGCATGTCTGCGAAAGAGTCAGCACCGAGAAACGATGCGAACGGGGTCGACGTACGGTACCAGGGTCCGCCGTGTTTACCACAAAATTCCCGACGCCGTCGTTGTAGCCCGGCGGGACATTGATCAGCGCAAACATCTTACCCATCATCGTCCCGACCTCGTTGAAATCGTACGGCGCCTGACGGCGATAGAATCCCTCAGGGTACCGGTGGTAATCAAAGAAACTCCGCGCGTTCTCGACCGTGACATTTTGCGTCGTGTTTGCCGTCTGGTTGCTGACGAAAAAGGCAAGCGGGAACGTAGTTTCGGCGTACGCAGTGATGAAGCGCGGGGTGTCGAACGAGAAAGTTGGATTCGTAGCGATCGACTCGTTGATCCGCTGTGCTTTTTGGAGCGCCGCGGATTCGACCGTGATCATGCCATCTCCAACGAGATCCGCGGCAGATACGAGCTGTGTCGATCAGGCATATGAATGTCGGGGGTATAATCGTACTTGCCTGCTCGAACAAGGTTTCATTGAAGCTATAGTTATTCCCGAAATAATAGTCACCACGAGTAGTGCTCGCGTCGCCTGCGGTAGAGGTGAGTGCAGACCGTGTGTGATCTCTGAACAGACTCGCCTTCAAAATTGCCGTGGATGTTCAGCCCAGGGGTGAGCTGGCCTTCTGCAGTGGCGTTTGCGCCAATGCTCATCAAGTTCGTCAGATGATTCCCATCAACAATAAATGCCTAGGTCGATTATCAGCGGATGAGCCTACAAAATAACCCTTGACATACACCATAAGTGACGAACGCCGCCAGGTTCCATCCCATATTGAAACCTTAATTTAGATTGAATTTTCTGTATTCCTTCCGTGCCACGATTGACGTACCTTCCTGAACAGCGGTGATGATCTCCGCCGGGGTGGCCACCCCGTTACGTTTGAGGTACTGTTTAAGACGGCCCATTCAAAAATTAAATCCCATCACAAGTCATAAATCACCTACCCCATGCGAGGCCAAGGTGTTCAGCCCCGGGCAAGGGCCACGAATATCACCGGGTCGATCAGGTATGAACGGGTGCGCTGGATCGTTGACCAGCTTTGCGGACGTATCGTTGATAGCAGGAGGGAGAGGTTGTGCACCCGGGGTGCTACTGAAGGTTCGCGCAACAGCCTGGACCTCTTCCTGGGACAATCCCGCGAGGGAACGATATTCCTGAAAGTTTGCTAGATGAGAGAAACCCAACACATGTGGAAGGAGTGCAACGAGTGTTGCAAGTTTGCGTGACTTGATCTGGAACATGAGTAGGAGCGTGTTACGGATCTGATGAAGCGGATGAAAGACTTACCATCTGCGGACTTATATACCCGAGACTTCGTGAGACTGGCAGTACTCTGCAATAATACGTACGGGTTCCGGACCGAACTTTGCACTGGCATCGGGGAGGATACATTGTTCGCGGCGGGCTACCACCTTGGCGACACAGGCATCTGCTGCAGCGCAGTGCGTACGATATACTAATGTAGATATAAATGAGAATCTAGAAGGTTCATTTATTCAGCCAAGCCAGATGCATAGCATTGACCCTGAAAACAAAGTCACACTTCAAGTTATAGTTACCAGCGAGAAAATATTTCACGGTTAACTGACTGCGGCCCTCTTGATTGGATGTCAGAAATGTTAGTCACCGTCTGTGTGGTTCCAGGTTTCAATTAGCTTTGTGATTTTGATTTAGTAACTTTGCTGTCCCGGTATAAGTTCTAGTAGGCGTGAAAAAAAGCCGGTTGACATCATTGAAGTATCTATAATTGATACGCATGTGCCACGAACGGGTTAGTTAACTTGGGTTTCCAGGGTTGGCTCGTCAGTGGAAGCTTGAAACCAAGCGTACCTTATGTGGCAGTGCTTATTACGTACTCGCACGTGTCCGGCATGGTGCAACACAGTTCAAAGTCTTGGGACTGATTGCTAATATACAGTCGACTCTCTCATAACCCATACCCCTTCTAGCACTGCTGACGGCCAAACTGTCGATTCGATGAGGTATGTCTTGTCAGGAAGATATGTAGAGGGAAGGTCATACTACAAACTATCTACTAGGATCTTTGAGTAATTTTTAGTCCTGCGAGTGCTACGGGCCGCCAAAGGGGTATGGGTTATAAGAGAGTCGACTGTAGTTCGTACAGAATATATTATAAAGTCAAGTGCTACCGTGTAGTGACCTTTCTAGATAAACTCCTCATGCGCTCTGCATTGAGCTTTCTGCGTGCAGTATCATTTTCTACGGTTTGACTGTTTTTCATGATGCCGGCATTGGATTTTGGTGCGACGGTGTAGTTACCAAATTCGCGTTGTGGAATCATGACGGCGTTCCTTTTGGTGCGGTTCTTCTCGCCTTCCTTGGCACGTGCGAGGATGGCGTTGAGACGTTCATTGTTACGCTCGGAGGCATCTTCCTGTGCGGTAGGAATGATGCGGTCGCGATAAGAGGCGCTACGTTTGATGATAGGACGGGACCATATACAGACGAGGTCATTGGCGATGCGTTGTATGTCGGGGTGGACACGTTTGCACTTTGTGTAAAACAAGATGATGCGACCCAAACCAGACTCTTTGAGGACGGAACCATCGATAAACTCCATTTTCCTGAGGATTGGAAAGAAGTCACGCTGGATGTTTAGAGCGGGCAGGGAACGATCGGGGAGGGGCTCGAGCCATCTACGGACGCCTTCGAGAAGATTGTTATCTACGATGGACTGTGAGAGAGATTGCCTATGTGGGCTGGCGTGAATGGCGGTCGGGCACAAGGGGAAAGGTGACGTACTTGCGGAGAACGTCCATGACCTGAGGAAGGAGCCTGAGCTTGTTGGTTGCGGGGGCCTTGTCACGGTTTGCTTGTTCGTCGTCTGCGGCGGCACCGAGCATGGCCTCACGGAGACGAGAGACCTCTTCGTCGGCAAAGCGGTCGAGGACGTCGTCGTCATCCTTTTTGCGTTTCTTTTGGCGAGAACCTTTTTTCGGTTTAAGGATAGCGTCGAACTGCATGTCGAGCCGAAGCTTGTTGGCTGGCATGGGGTTGGCACGGAAAGCGGGGGGGAGGGGGAGGGGGAGGACGGACCTTTTTCAGGGGGAAGATCTGCGAGGTCCTCTTCGGTGATCTGTTTGCGCTTGCGCTTCTTCTGAGTGTCGCGAGCGTCTGCGTCGTCACGGCGCTTCACCCTGCGCTTCTGCTTTGCGGGACGCTCCTGCTCGTAGGCGTCGCTCGACTCAGCGGAGGAGGGAGAGACATCGCGCTCGACGGGGGCGGGTCGCTGGCGCTGTCTGTGCTGGGGGACGTCTGGGTGGTGGTCAGTGCGCGCGGGGTGGTGGAGGCGATGAGAGAACACGTGCCTTCTTCTTCTGAGGATAGCTCTGAGCCATCACCGAAAATGTCGCGGGCGAGTGTGTGTGGGACCGGTACTGCCATGATGGATGATGACGGAGTGAGTGAGAGTGAGCAAGCCAAACAAGGACAAATCTTGCATTCTCTTTTGATCCTTAATTAATACCGTTGTTATGTTTTTCCATCCTTCATGGACCCCTACAACGAGCTCAGGACGCCCTCCCTCACAAGCTCGGATGCCTCCTCCTCCTCCTCCTCCTCCTCCGCCCCGCGTTCCTTCGAAGACAGACCCCTTCCTCCCCTCCCTCCCCTCCCTCCCCTTCCCCGTTCCCGGAAACCCTATCCCCCACACATCCCCCGCCTGCCCCCTCCGAGGTCGGCCTCTCCCTTCGTCAAGGCCAAGGCCTGGCGAAACATGCACAAAAACGTCGTCCTCGCACTCCGACAGCCCCAGATCCTCGCCCGCATCCTCCGATTCGCTTCTTGGGATGATCTCTATCCCCTCTTCGCATCCTGCTCCGGCATACGCCATCTCTGGGATTCTCTCGACATAAGAGACCTTATTCTCTCCAGCTACCTCCCCGGATACCGTGCTGCCCTCCACCACAGGGATCCTTCCGCACTCCAGCCCGTTGATGTCACTCTCCACGACCTCCATCTTCTGTGTACGTCCCTTCTTGCTCTTCACACATGCACTCACCCTCCAAAATATCCAGTGTTTTCCCAGCGCGTCCCCCTCCACCAGTATCCTATGCATGCCATCTCCTGCCTCTCCAGTTCTTTTCCTTATCCCGACTTTCCTTCCGCCGCCGTGACCACTCGTCTCGCTACCCTTGCTAGCGTACATTCTCGTTTCGTTCTTTTCCTCCAGTCCGTCGTTCATAGTTCCCTTCTCCCTGTCCCCTTCGACTTTGATTATCCCCGCCAATCCTCTCGTCTCCCTTCCCCCTCCGCTCCTGGCTCCCCGCCTCGTGTCCTCCGCGAGCTCACCTTCCCAGCTCCGCTTTCATATCCCTCCGATCTACTCGATCCCCCTTCCTCGGATCCCAGCGTTCATAACAACTCCTCGTTTACCGGCCTGCGTTCCCGTCCCAGTCCCTTATCACGGGCCGACACCACCGCCAAACCGATTAAGCCACACAGGAGGCGGGTGTCTATTTTTAGCGCTCACCCACCACCACCACCGCCAACCGAGCCTCGGTCACTCAAGTACTTCGAGGCCCGCTGGAGACGTCCGACAACGGGCCGAAATATCCACCATTCGCCTCCCGTGCCTCCCGTGCCTCCCTTGCCTCCATTTGCAGACAACTGGCCCACATCCCGCTCCGAGGAAGACTTTTCTCGCCCGTTTCCTAGGTCCCATAAACGTAACACCTCCGCCGATGTTTCCTGTGCCTCTTCCGTACACACTAGCTCTTCCTCTCCTTCCCTTCGCAAACTCCCGAATGACCTCCGTTTGCCGAATTCGCCCCATGATCTCTCCTTCGCAACCTCAAGAACCCGTGCTCCTGTTCTCCGCGTATTTGTCCCGTGCAACGTTCTCTCCCAAGAGGCAATCCTTGCTTGTGAGGCTCAGCTTCGCGCTGGTGGGCTTTGGCAATACCTTTCAACTGGTGACGTCGTTTGCAACTTTGGTTATGTCCCCCCTTCTCCAGACAACACACAGTCCCAACTCGACCTTTCCCCCGAATCACGCTCTACCTCTCGAAACACTTGGCTGCTCTATGATGGTACTTCACTCGTCCCCTTCAACCCGCCATCCCCGCCTGCGCTCCCAGATTCTCTCAGTCTTCCCTCCCCCTTCTACTATACCCACCTCATGCCCTCCAACGTGAACCCTACGTTTACGTTTGCCCCTCCAGGTGGGGGAGGCGTTCCCGAAACTTCTCTTGTAAACACTACTACCCGCGTTCCCAGCCCTCACTCACTCGGTGGTTGGGCGATGGTGAAAAAATACATGTGGATCGCACGCGCCCGCGTCGGCATGGGTTTCATGGATATCGACGACGGCCTTGGCGAGGCCTGGCGGGGAGAGTGGGTCCTCGAAGCAGAAGGAACACAAGAAGGTCGTCAAACACTCATCGACTGTATTTCCGGACTTGCAGGTGAGATGTTTATCTGGGAACTGGTACGAGAAAAGAGTGGCGGGGGGCGCATTTGGATTCGGTGAGCAGTTTTTCTCAGCGTCCGTGCCTCGGTCCGCTCATGCCATCGTGGCAACAGCCTCATTAAACCTGTGGTGCCACCAAAGCATAATGCAGGCCACCTTCGTTTGCTATCTTTCCTATCTTAGGACGCTTCATTTTTAGATGTTACTTTTTACACGCAACGCTTAAACACCGGGTTTGCTCCACGGACACCACACCTGTGACACTGTACGTATTGTGTAACGATCTGCTGTCGCGCGCATCTTCTATTTTTGTTCCATGTTATTGCTTAATGTTGTTGTGGACGATCTTTTTTTGCGTCAAGGACGCTCTCTTTTCGCTTTCTTTATTCAAGACAACATTGTAGATCGATGTGCTCTGCTGTAAACACGCTTTGCTTCGTAGTTCAATCGGTCAGTGTAACGATTCCAGTGTCCAAAAAGCCCTCCAAATCGAATCCGCCCGGAGGCGTTGTCACAACACCGGACTTGTCGAGAATGCTACGTGAGAACGATGTCAGCCTTGCCCCATCCTCTGTCCCTGGTGTCCTAGGTACTCACGCAAGTGTGTCCGTGATGACGTGTCGCGGAATTGCTGCGCAGTTGTTTGGGTATGCGACAGCCTGTAGCCAAGCCTATTCCAGACAAGGCGAGAGTCGTGTCCACCCAACAACCAACCAAAAAAAAAAAGACACACACCTTGATGTCCTCCTCCGGATACCCAAACGTCTCGTGAATAAACGCCACGCTCGGTCCGACACGCTGTTCAAGCGAGGCGAACGACCGGACATGGCTTGAGAGCCCGTCCAGGAACGTGCGTACATCGGCGGGTGCTGCGCGCGTGGGATGTGCTGCGATCAGCCACGAGGGCCACGGCGTCGGAACGTCGCCAATCTGTGTCGAATGATCCGTTGCTCAGCATCCGTGCACAGTCGATAAGGGGTGGGGGTGGTGGTGGTGGTAGCCAGACACCGCAACGTACGAAGCGACATTCGCCCGCGTCGACAAACGGTTTGGTGGTGAACCATTCCCACATGAACGCGCTCGTCGATCCGGCATTGACAGACGCGATCAGGCCGTGGATGTCGTCGTTGACTGCGGTTCGAGAGATGAGACACAGCCGCTCGGGTGCGTGGGATCTTTTTTTATTATTATTATAAATATTTATTTACCTTGGAACCGGAGGCGTTCCGTTGGCCAGCCTTGCTGTAGGGCCATGACGTACGCCATCGTTTGGCTTCCGCTGCCGACAAGGCACACACACACGTAACATCAGGCACAGCGGGGGTTGGGGACAGGGGCAGCGGGCGTACATACCTACCATACCTGGATATGCCCAGCGTGGTGTCCTGAAGGTCAGCGATGGCGTCGTACGGCGCGTGGGCGCCCGTGATCACGGCCCTGTGGTGCAGGATGGGTGCGTGGGCCCAGAACGGGGATTGTGGACGACGCACCATCGCAGGGGAGAGCTGACGTAGCTCCCCACGAGCTTGTACGCCTTGGAGCCCTTTGCGATCCCTGCGATTAGGGCATCCGTGAGGGCGCTGAGATGCGATCTGAGGGACAGGGACGGTCGTGGCGACAATGATGCGGACGTACATGGCGATGTCAATCTCGTCGTGTGTCAGACGCGAGATGAGCTGGCCGGTCCCACCTAGCGTGGTCATGCATCGACGGAAGACGATACGATCACGAACGCACTGGGACATTCGACAAGCGTGAACGTCTCATCTTTATCTGCGGCAGCAAACTGGAGTAGAGGAGAGCAAAAGTGCTCGCGAACTGTTGGGCGTCGTCAGTCACTGCTTGTCAAGAATCCGATTCGGGGCCAAGGTTCGAAAGTAATATTCACCATATCCCACTCTCAAAGGCATCGTCGTTATATTGTCTGAGACGAACAAGACACGGAAGCGAGTATCAAGTTTAAATCCAGTCCGCCTGTCCAATCTTAAAACACCAGTTTGTTCCGGATCTGCACGAGCACATGCCGCTCTTGGGAAACACACCAGATCTACATTCGTGTACATACAGAAATAGGCGGTCATTGTATCAAAATCATCCAAGCCAGCACAAGGTAGAACAGCCTACGGAAAATCAGACTTCAGAACGACAGGGTGGATGTAGACTCACAGCAGTGGATATACAGCAAGAAGGATGCGTTGTTGCTCTATCTTTGTACCGTCCAAAAAGTTGATAGCGGCTATTTTACCCTTGTAATTAGCGAGCGACGCGTAAAAATGGTGAAATATTACCCCAAATACACCAAGCCCATGCTGCCAGTGCGACCGGTGCACGTATCCAGATAATGCGGACGAAGCAGGCTATGAGTGCCGCAATGTCCAAAGGCGCAATGCAGTATCCCAGAACACACAGACCCTGGAAGAATGAACTGGAAAAACATCAAAAACCCATACACTGCGCAATGCGTGCTTTACATACACTTTTCCTCCGAGTAACTGCAGGAAAGAAGAGGTTCACGAACGTGACGCTGAAAGCATTTGTCGGACTTGCCTTTGCCTGAACGGTCACAACAAGAGACCCAACAGAGACAATCACTACCACGGACGTGAACAACCCAAGGGACTGGCTGGCCGGTGCCTTTCATATAGACGAGTCATTGTGAATGAAAGAGTGGGCGGACATGAACATACATTCACGCTAAGCATCATACCAAGGGCAAGGCAAAGCAGCAGAGGTCCCCAAAGATCCCAATCCCTGCCACGGGTTAGGCTGTACGCTTGAACGAATGTCAAGCATATATACCTTAAAACCTCACGTCCGGTAGCCTTGCGAGGGTACAACACCTGAATGACTTTTGTGTATATGGAAAGCAGGTCACGCATCTGCCCGTCATCCGTCAGTGGCGCCCAAGGGGCTATGGTAAACACGAACGATGGTCGTAGTGACAGGCTCGTCGAGGGTGTCGATGCCCGTGTAGCTATATCCAAATGAATTTTCGTCAAACGACGAAGCCGAACGAGCGACACGTACCGTGTTTCGACGCGAATACCACCGACAGTCGTCCTGGTAGGCTTGTGGGGCCCATTCGAGGTACCAATGTTACCCGAGACACCCTGCACAGATGCGCCTGCGTTGCTCGTCTGTGGAGCGGGGTGTGGCTCGCGCGATTTCCCCTTGTCCATCGCTGCCGAAGGAAGACCCGGGGCGGTGAAGCCAGGAATATCCTGTTCGTCGAGGTCATCGTCGTCCTCGTCTAACGAATGGTCAGCGTGCGGTCAACCAATTGCACGACAAACATACCAGCTTCGATGAACCTGGAAGAGGATTTCGACTGCGTCGTCGCTGCGGCCATGTCTATTATTCAAGTACTCGTTGGTAGCGAGCTAAACCCTGGAACTGCTCGGATGCAGTATACTAATGGTCACGTGCACGAATCCATATCGGTCGAAATGACTGACGCGTTCTTGTCCAGAGAACACCACGATGGTATGTACGTCCCCGTCGATGCGTGGGGCGTTGGCTAACACCGCTTGCAGGGCAACGCACCGTCAGGAATACCACCCGCACACGGCCAAGGTCAGGGCCAGGACAAGGACAAGAAAGACCAGCAGCAACCACAAAAGAAGAAATGGGAGCCGCCTCTCCCGACGCGGGTTGGAAAGAAGAAGCGACGTGGGCCCGCGGCTGCATCCAAGCTGCCCCCCATCTATCCGAGCACGCGATGTCGCCTGCGGCTCCTCAAGATGGAGCGTATCAAGGATTACCTCATCCTCGAGGAAGAGTTTATTCAGAATCAAGAACGTCTGAAGCCCGAGTCGTCGAGAGAGGAGAAGAACCAGGACGAGAGGTCGAAAGTTGATGATCTGCGCGGCACGCCGATGGCAGTGGGAACGCTGGAGGAGATCATCGACGATGACCACGCCATCATCAGCACTGCTTCCGGTCCAGAGTCATACGTGCCAATCATGAGCTTCGTCGACAAAGACCGCATCGAACCAGGGTGCTCAGTACTCTTGCATCACAAGAATCAAGCCGTCGTCGGCGTCTTGGAAGACGACACGGATCCATTGGTTAGCGTCATGAAGCTCGAGAAGGCCCCCACGGAGAGCTATGCAGATATCGGTGGTCTTGAACAGCAAATCCAGGAAATTAAGGTGGGCATACCGAATGTTGCAAAGAGTTATCTGCCTACATGCTCTGCAGGAATCGGTCGAGCTTCCACTTACACACCCAGAACTATATGAAGAGATGGGCATCAAGCCCCCCAAGGGTGTCATCCTGTATGGCGTCCCCGGAACGGGCAAGACGCTCCTAGCCAAGGCAGTCGCAAATCAGACCTCTGCCACTTTCCTGCGCGTCGTCGGTTCTGAACTTATTCAGAAATACCTCGGTGATGGTCCAAAACTTGTGCGAGAACTGTTCCGAGTGGCGGAAGAGCATGCACCAAGTATTGTATTCATCGATGAAATTGACGCTGTTGGTACAAAACGGTATGTGTGATTTGCGTTGCTACTTGGTTTCTTTTGATGGTTTTTTTTGTAGATACGATTCGACTTCGGGCGGAGAGCGCGAAATTCAGCGGACGATGTTGGAACTACTCAATCAACTCGATGGATTCGACACGCGGGGTGACGTTAAAGTCATCATGGCTACTAACAGGATCGAGACACTCGATCCAGCCCTTATTCGTCCCGGTCGCATCGACCGAAAGATCGAGTTCCCTTTACCAGACGTAAAGACAAAGCGCCATATTTTCCGGTACATTGCACTTACTGCGTTGTTTGACCCTGCTCATCCGTCCTGCATAGGTTACATACATCGCGCATGAGTTTGAGCAACGATGTTGACTTGGAGGAGTTTGTGATGGCGAAGGATGATCTATCGGGTGCCGATATCAAGGCAGTCTGTACAGAGGCAGGTTTGCTTGCGCTGAGAGAACGGCGGATGCGGGTAACCAAGGCCGATTTCACTGCAGCGAGGGAAAAGGTGGGTTGTTGGCGTGTTTATGTCGCTTGTAACTCATTGGTTCTTTCAGGTACTATACAGAAAGAACGAGGGCACTCCAGAGGGTCTCTATTTGTAGATATGTCACAGGTCGTGTCTTTTTCCGAGCACTACAGCCATTTTTTTCCACGCGCTTATCAGAGTCATCTGCATCAAGATGAACCAGAAGTTACGTCACAGAATACAAACTAATGGAAAAAGGTGGTAGACGCTGATCCCAGAATCCGTGGATGTGCCAGTGCCTGCTTTATTTTTGCATCATTGACTCGTCTCTACACGCACAGGTACAGCGAATGGTCCCGGCCTGTCTTCCGATTTTTGACAGAGCCACGAAACAAGTTTACCTTCGGTGTCGACCACTTTTGCGTTGATCCATAAACTTGCTTTGTACATGGATCGATTACGATTTTCGTGACCTCTCAAGGTTTAAAGTATCCGATGTGGACGTCCGCAAGTTCCGAGTCTGCCAATTGGTCACGGTGAAACTTCCTGTCCATCTCGCCCAGGATATATTCGGCTGCAAAACAATACCTTTCACGCTCGACAGGTTCAATAAGAACAAGTGTATTACCACCTCCATCAATCTATCTGGTGAAAATGGAGCTATTGACGTGACAATACGGATTGACCCATCAGTAGAAGTGGATGATGGAGCCGTTATCACCCTTGGGCCATCTGCCATGTCTTTGTCTATCATAGGCAATACCCACCCATGGTTCTGTCACCTTTCAGTCCTGACTGATACATGTTTGGATTTTTCCTGGATATGTAGGATCACTCGCAACTCGTCCTCTCCATTTCGCCTACTAACCACTTGTTCGTGTTCGAGATGGTGTTATACAATCTCGCGATACTGGTTGCACTCCTCCCATACGCCTTGGGGTTCCCACATCTAGCACACTTCCCGGAACATCGTTCCCTTGCAGGATTGTCCAAAGAAGAGATCCAGGCCGTAGCGCGAACATTTAGCAGCACTCCAGGTGCACAACCTCTCCCACCTCCCATCAACGACACGTCCGCGAAACTCGTCCATGATAAACACCATCCGTATATACCCGATCAACCGGGTGACATCCGCGGACCCTGCCCTGGGCTGAATACCCTGGCTGCTCACGGGGTAGGTGATCAGAGGTCTGTGGTGTGAGTTATTCATGAAAGGTGCTTTTACAAAGTACCTTGACCACACTGGTGTGGTCACTCCTGGTGAGATCATCACTGCTGTGCAAGAAGGTACGTAGATGATGATCAAAGCACGGGCGACATCGTTGAAAATACGACCCGAAATTTACTAGGTCTCAACATGGGATACAACTTGGCGGCGTTCGTCACTTATGCGGTGAGTCAATGTAACTCGCCTTCCTTTACCTACCAAACAGCATCTGGATACGAATAGGCCTTTATCGTTGATGGGAATCATTTGACGAACAAGATGAGCATTGGTAGAAACACCACAGAAGCCGGTCAGCTCACTCCAGGGCTTAACACGCACAGGAATGTGGAAGGTATGTTTGTCCCAAGACAACAACCTTCCTTGGCTGATCGCTGGTGTTTATAGGTGATGCTAGCACCACGCGTGGAGACTACTATTTTGGAGACAACTACAGATTCAACGAGACCTTGTTCGATCAGGTAGGACACATGCTACATATGTATGTCGATATGTTTCATTCCTCTCACAGCTCGTTTCTGCTGCGCATCTTGTCGGAGATGGCAAGATCACAATTGAATCTGCAGCACTGCAAAAAGCGCAGCGTATCAACGACTCGATCGCATATAACCCAACGTTTTCATTGGACACCGCGCTATGTAGGTGCATACGCCGAAACAACGTTTCCATTGGTCTTCTTCGTCAGCAACCAGACGGCGGACACGACGATCGACGCCTCGCTGGAAGATGCACGAAGTTTTTACACGTATCACAAGTACCCCCCGGGGTTCATTCGTCGTCAGGCGCCGTACGAGTTTACCCAGCTCAACGCCATGTTTGCCAAGGTGTACAGCTTGATTCGTGTTCCGCCGGGTCGCAACATCGGGGTTGGTAACTATGTGGTGAATCCGGCGGACGATGCGAGCGTACGTCGATCTTGCCGTTTGGAGGCGTGCCATGTTCACGCCGGCTTCCCGTCCCATTTAGCCATGCTACGCGTACCAACGACAGGTGAACTTGACGGCTCAGCTGTACCCCGACCCGACTTCCGAGCTCGAGACTGCAATCAAGGCCAACTTGGTCACGTTCTACCAAACACTGGGAGAACCGTCCTGCAAACAACTCTTTCCGTACGGAAATGAAACGGTTTCGTTCTCGATGTATGTCAATGTCGATTTGTTAACTTTGGTTGCGATTGATCGAACTGATCTATCATTGAAGACGTTGGACTGCAGTAACGGAAGGGCTGATACCAAGTAGCGACTTTCTTTACATAACCCTTGATGAAGGACATAAACTCGGAGGTTTACGCGTGTGTTTGGTCCAGGTCATTGATAGAATTCGGACTTGAAACGCCTGTGTCCTCGATTCCATCATGACATAAAGCTATTGTCTCATGTGCCTCGCAGCAGTCCCGACTGGTTCAATAACTGCCACGGGACACGCCGTTGAAACCAACCCTTTTACTCCATTGGCACTTGAAACGTGTTCTTGATAATCGCTTCGAACACCGTTATGTCTAACTCGCCTGGGGACGAGTCATTGATAGCTCCTGCCAAAGGCTGCCAGCTTGCTGCGCAGATCAATTGGTACTTTTCATCTCGACAAGATTATTGACCAGGGGTACAGGATCATGCAAATCCGACAAACGTTATGTCAGTTTCCGGACGACCACCGTCAATAACGCGACGACATATATCCCATTGCCATGCTGGAACTCTTGGCCCCCCCTTCGTTTCGAAACAGATTCTTTGTCCTTCTCGACCCCTGATTACCTCCAACGACATGCTCCGCCGCGCTTTGCTGTCCAACATGTGACCATGCTACCTAATACAAGTATGCGAGCACCACCTCTATATTTCTGACTCTCAGAAGCTACCCTTTGTTTCCGACTCGCAATGGGGTTGTCCATAGCTTTTGCTCTGCTCGTTGCCCTCGTACAAGGCCTCGTCACAGTGGCTTCGACAGCGACCCATGGCAAGTCTTTGAACACCGCGGCCAGGAATGCCGGAAAGCTCTACTTTGGTTCTGCTACCGACAACCCAGAGTTGGTTGATATTGCGTATCTCGCGATCCTGTCAAGCCCTATGTTTGGTCAACTTACTCCTGGAAACAGTTTGAAGTGGGTGCGTTCGTGCTTTTTTTTTTTAATAGCTTAGCGATCGTTAGTTGAACTTGAAAATGTATTTCCTTTGCTGCAGGATGCAACGGAACCCGAACAGAACGTCTTTGACTTCTCTGGCGGAGATCTGATCGTTGCGCTGGCCGAGAAAACGGGGAAAATCACAAGAGGTAGTTCAGAACGCGTTTTGCTGATCGTATGTTCACTGGAACCGTTCAGGGCATAACCTCGTCTGGCATTATCAACTTCCCGACTGGGTGAAGTATGGAGCATGGACTCCAGAAACCTTGACGCCAGTACTTGAAACACACGTGAGGACAGAAGTCTCGCATTACAAAGGAAGAATGTGAGTTGTCTCCGCTTGCCTCGAATTCATGCTTAAGCGTCACCATTGGTAGCTGTAAGTTGATCTCTTATGATTTTTGAGCACCCTTGACACCGTCCAAACATCAAAGATGCGTGGGACGTTGTTAATGGTTAGTAGATTTTGCTCTTGCATTTGAATGATCGACAGTCTTTCTCAGAACCCCTCAACGGTAACGGAACGATGCGTGAAAACGTGTTTTACGAGACCTTGGGAATGTCCTACATTGTCATTGCACTTCGAACGGCCCACGCCGCAGACACACATGTCAAACTCTATGTCAATGATTACAACCTCGAGTACTTCGGTAGGCTCGATTTCCTTTGCTTTTTCACGTTCCATGGTGACAATCGTCAGGCCCCAAGATTGATGAAATGGTCCAGCTCGTCAAGAACCTCTTGGTGGATGGAGTTCCCATCCATGGCATCGGTTTTGAATGCCATTTCATCCTCGGTCAAGTTTCGCCAAGCGAGCTGAAGACCAACATGGAAAGAATTACTGCTCTCGGTCTTGAGGTTGCTATTACAGAACTGGATATCCGCATTCAGCTCCCTGCCAGTGATGCCGACCTGGAGCAACAAAAGTCAGAATACATGTCCGTCGTCCAAGCCTGCATGTGCGTTCAGAAATGTGTCGGTGTTACTGTTTGGGACTATACAGACAAGGTATGTTCTGCAGGTCGATATCTTACTGTTTGTACCGATAGTTCGCATCTTAGTACTCTTGGGTTCCATCAGCCTTTCCCGGTTATGGTGACCCTTGCCCGTGGAACGCAGTATGTCGTATCATTCGATCCCCGCACACAATGCCCTGAGCGATATATTTTACAGGACTTGGCTCCCAAGCCAGCTTACGATGGTATTCTTATGGGATTCATGGGCCAGATTGAACAATAGATCACTGTACAAACAATCTTTGTCACTCCCCTTGGCTATCGTACACGATGAAGTACACGTCGCAAAAGAACTCGCTAATATGCTATTCATCAAGTCACTCTTGCTTTTCGCCATCAATCCAGACAGTCACCTTCTCGTCGTAAAAGGCCATGAGATCTTCGATCCGAGCACACTCACTACGGGGGTAGCGATAGTGCCACACGATGTCTTTGTGGATCTCGCCGTTGGGCAGATGCACGTCAAAATGGTTGGCCAACCCCTATCATCGGAATGAGCCAAAAAGCTCTCCATTGGGCTAGTAACGCAGACCTTGTACGGGCACACCGTCGTCGTCTCCGAAGGCCTCAGAAAGCTCAGCTGAAGGTCCGTGCTGGGGATATAGGTCCTCCTGCGCAACCCGGTTTCGTATAAAAAGGTCGCCCGACGCGTGTTCGCCACTTCGATACCGTTGATCTCGACACGGACATGCCTAGAAGTCAACCGTGTGTCTATGCGCTGAGGGCGAATCAGGACGGAGCTGGCCGGTCGACCGGGATAACAAACCTTGTACGGATCTTTGGGATGCACCGTGATACCCTCGTCCTCTTCAAACCATGCGTCCGCAGACGCAAACTTGATGTTGAAGAGACCTGCAAGTTCCTTGTGTTTTCCTTCAGGGGTGAACTCGGTCACAGCTTGTTCGGCCACCCGGTCTCCAACCACTAGATCGTAAATTTTTGTGCCTTGATCAGGTTTGGCCTTCTCGGATTTTCGTAACAAGGATGATGGCAAGTCTGACACCGTGAAGTAATAAACAGGATAGTAAGGGTGTTCCCAGCTGATGAGGAGTTGAGTCGTCTGTAATGTTAGGGGTTATTGGCGTACACTAGCTTGGGCTTGAAGGTGTCGACAACGAACTTGCCGCCAAACAAGACCCTCACTCTCCTTGGCGAGTCTTCAATGTGTGCTGCCTTGAAAGGCGGATTGTCATAAATTGAAGCCATGGTGGTCGAGGACAACAATCTTTAGGGGTGTCCACGCAACGTCATAAAAGGATCAAACATAGAAATCCATAGATCACGAAAAAAAACATATGTAATTCACGGCTACGTAGCATGGTCCAAGATTAATCATCGTCCTCAGAATCATCATCTGCTTCTTCGAGCCACTTCAGAAATGGCTCGCTGGCCTTTCTGACCTTCTTGCTCGTCTCCTTGTCCACGTACTTCTTGCTGACATGAGTGCCCCACTGGTTGATAACATCTTCATCCAAAATGTCGCTCTGGTACAGTGCCATAAGAATTTTCGGGACAGAAGGGATAAGCTCAGGGTACGTCAACCCGACTAGCCGTTCGATTCCTCCGAGTAAGGACTTCTTGTGCTTCTCTGAAGCGACCATCTGTACAACGCTGATTCAGTGGCACGAAAGAGGGAAGCGAATAGCTTACCTTAACTAGGAGTGGTTTGTAAGTCTCGATGTCTTTCACGACGTTCTTGGTGAATAGCGCCTGCACGAGGACGAGGACAGTTTTGTGCTTCTTTTCGACACCCAGCTCCTCCGCCTTCTTGTAGATCTGCAACGACCCCAAACCGCCCTCTTTTTTGCTTTCTTCGAGCCAATGACCAAACTGAGAGTATGGGCTATCGGCATCCTCCTCGCTCCCATCATCGTCTGCACCCCCACCGATAGTCACACCACCGAGTTGACCACTCAGTGCCTTCATGCGAGCTTGGACTGCTTCAGGCGAAGTGTCTGCGGACCAGTCATCCTTTGCGAGAGCGGATTGGGTAGACAGGTCCGCAGCCTCGGCCTTGATCTTCTTCGTCAGCTCATCATCACTCTCTGCGCCTGGTTCCACGTCGCCGTTACCTTCTCCTGGGACGGGAGGAGCGGCAGCGTGAACGCCATTCCCATTCCCATTAGCGGCACCATTAGCTTCTCCCTTACCCTTTTTGCTCTTCTTCGGGTTCTTGGGAGGGTTCTTGAGTATAAAGGTGACGAGCTTGTGCCTCATGTCGATATCCGTCCTTTCACCACAAGCCTTGCAATCGCGGATGATCTCCTCGTTGCGACCATTTTTGAGGATGATAAGGTCGGTCTCTGGGTTCTTGCATGAGCGACAGAGAACAAACTTGTCAATGAAGCCGTCGAGAAGTTCGCGAAGCCTGGTGGCATCATGGGCACCATTGACGATGTATCGGTCGTTTTTTTCGTCAAATGGTGTTTGGGCGCCGAGCTCGCAACCAAAGAATTTAGTGATGTAGGCGGGAGGACGGGACAGAGCGCGAGCGACATCGGACATGTTGGGGACGACAGTCTTGATACCGTTGCCCTTGCCCTCAATTTTAGTGAGGAGCAAAGGCATGCGATAACGATAGAACTTGTCATCGACGTCGCGACGAACGTTGACGATTGTTGCATTAGCCATACTGGGCGATATTCAAGGCTTAAAAGGGGAGTGAATCAGTACGAGAAGCAGTCAAAGGAAAAACAGATTGCTCACGGTACTTATAGACTCTAACCTAGACTGACACTGATGCGACGATTTATTGAGAGGAGGTCGAAGCATGAAATAGACTCTTCTGTACTCGCTTCTGCGACGACAGAAGGTGATGGATGAACTGCTTGAGGAAGAAATCGTGGGCCGGTGGGCGAGCGGGATATATTGAATGTAAACCTGGGTTGTGGGTGCGGAACGAACCAACTGGAGTGGCAGGGTTGGGAAAAGACGTGTGATGGCGTTCCAGAGCAAACAAGCAAATTTATAATGCGCCCCTCCCGTGTTTGTTTGTACACTTGATCGTGCTCACGTAAGCAAGGTGATTTGTTGATTCTTACTAACTTGTACTACTTCAGTCCTTTGATGGGCTCGGAACCGCAGTCCCCCCCGATGGGCAAGACAACCACTTCCAGTAGGTCTTTGTGTATTTCCGTCTCTTGACAGGCAGACAGGACCCGTCACATGATATATCCGATGTGCACCCGGTACACACCCCGTGACAGGTCTGGTAGCAACTGATTCACACCTTGTATCGCTCCCCCACATCGCAGCCAGAAAATATGCTGCCCCCAGGGCTGGCCCTCATAGCACGTCTTCTTGCGCTCTTACTTGCATATAACTTCATTGGCATCGCACTATGGCGTCTCTTGTCATTGTATGGACTATCCTTCTCGTCTTGGTGGATGATGGCCGGACTCGTTGCAACCCTGCCCCTGAATATTGCTCTCAAGAATCTCATGTGCAGCTATGAGGCGGCCATCTTGGGTGCTCGTCCTATGAATATCCTTCAAGGTGAGATGTTGGGAAATATCGATTTGGTTTTCAAATTGGTGGAACACATGAAGACTGGGTATCCTGGTGCGAGCCATCAACCACTGTCGTTTTCTGAGAAAACTAAAGTCTGGACAGGAGATGGTATAACCGATGCGACTGAAACGGTCGGCAACTGCTTTAATTTTCGTGTCATGTATCAAGATATCCTCTTTACGTGCGAACCGCATCATATAAAGGTACGGCAACGAATATCCATCTAACGTGGTTTTCCAATATCTGTGAAGGCTATTCTGGCGACCGACTTTACGAACTTTGTCAAAGGTAGATGACCAACACAATTTTGAATCATGTCATAACCCATTGTTCTAGGGGACAAGTTCAAGGATATGATGATCAATGTACTGGGCACAGGCGTCTTTAATTCTGATGGCAAGCAACTATTTAGAGGCCTTTATTGTTGGCTCCATTGTTTATTTCTCAGCCGACGTGTGGAAATTCCATCGCTCCGTGACACGTCCCTTCTTTACTCACGATCGGATCAGTCATTTTAATATCTTTGATCGCCACGCCGAGTCCGTCATTGCTCAAATGAAATCCCGTCTTCGCGCTGGATATCCTGTGGACTTCCAGGTATGTATCGTATGCATCTGTTTCCCTACTTCAAGACCAATCAAATAGCATTAGGACGCTATTTCACGATTCACATTTGATTCTGCAACGGAATTTCTTTTTGGAAAATGTGTGGAAAGCCTCTCTGCTGGCCTTGTCTATCCCTTCAATACGACTCCGGCTGTAAACTCGATGCGGGACTCCAACGTTGCCAATGACTTTGCCCGTGCATTCTCAGACGCTCAATACATCGCTGCTCGACGGATTCGCAGAGGCTGGTTGTGGCCACTTTTTGAGTTTTTTAGTGACAGTACTGTGGAACCGATGAAGGTTGTAAATGCCTACATCGAACCTATCCTGAAGGACGCAATAGAAAAAGCGAAGATCGCCACTGCACAGGGAATGAAACCAACCGAGCCCTCCGACGAGGATACACTCCTCGATCACCTCGTTCGAATAACAGCTGGTAGGTGGTTCGTTTGACACTTTTTTTTTTGTCTCAGCTATGTCCTGCAGATCCCGTACTTGTCAAGGATGAAATATTGAACATTATGATTGCTGGTCGTGATACAGTACGTGAGGTCGCGTTGCTGCCTTGCAGTGGACTTGATTCTTTTTGACAAGACGGCTGGAACACTGACATTCGTTGTTTATCTTTTGTCAACCCACCCACACGTGCTTGCTCGTCTTAGAGAAGAGATCATGATTAAAATTGGACCAACCAATCGACCTACGTACGAGGCCATTCGCGACATGAAGTACCTCCGCGCGGTCATCAATGGTAAACTTCATGCTACATTTCGGTAGGAGCACCTTATGGAACATTTGTTTAGAGACACTGAGGCTGTTCCCGGCCGTGTAAGTACCTGTGACCAATCAGATGTAATCTACTCATGTGTACTGCAGACCATTCAACATCCGGTGAGGATCGAATGTTTTTCTACCAATCAGGTGTTTATCGCATGCAGTGAGAGCGTCAAAGCTACCACATTACCTTCGTCCGACCCGTCGCAGAAGCCCTATTATGTGCCAGCAAATACTCAGTATGTCACCACCTCGTATCGAATGATGGATCCTTACAATCCCTTATCAGAGTATCTTACTCTGTGTTCATCATGCATCGCCGAAAGGATCTTTGGGGACCCGACGGTAAGGGTAGCCAATTCGCAGTCTGATCCCGTTCATGTTGTTCCCACCGAATAGCCGAAGAATTTGATCCCGATCGCTTCCTGGATCATCGGTTGCACAAGTACCTCACACCACAACCGTTTATTTTCCTTCCGTTCAATGCCGGACCCCGTATTTGTCTTGGTCAGCAGGTAAGCACCCATTCTCTTGGTCTCCTCGCAGTTGTTAAGAAAGTGTTCTTAGTTTGCATATAATGAAATGTCTTTTATGCTCATTCGAATCCTACAACATTTTGATTCGATGAGCCTAGCGCCGGACGCTCAAGCTCCTGGTACACTTCCCCCTCCTGCCTGGGCTGAAGCAGGAGGGCGAAAGGCTACGGAAAGGATCTTTCCCAAGACACATCTTACGATGTATGCACAAGTAAGTTCCAGTTGACCATCCCACTATGACCAGGGTCGCCTTACCCATGCCGGGACAGGGTGGTTTATGGGTGAGAATGACCGAGGCCAATGATGAGAACGCCGCCTGACCAGACACGCTGACTATACATACGTATTCTCTGTTCGGTCACAAATTTTCCCAATGTTGATTGGCGTGTATCGCTCGCTTCTTGCGTGTATTTTAACTTGCTTGTTCGTGTAACTAACATGGATAAGAAAAAGACACCCTCCGTACGCATCCTTGTGACATACGAAAAGGTTGCTTCAAACCTGACTACTACCGTGCATCTAAAGCTTCGACCGGTTATGAGGTGTTGCTCCCACCGCGAGTCATTCGGTCTTTCCCTCAAGAAGCTTTTCCACCGCAGCGTCGATGGCCTGAGGAGTCGTCGTGGACGCCCAGCGATTTACGACATTACCATTCTGGTCGACCAAAAACTTTTCAAAGTTCCACTGTCACGCGCCCGTACGTTCGTCAGCGCGTGGACGACAAGAAAGGCCGCGCCTACTGACCTTGATCCGAGTTAAACCCAGGATGCCCGATTTCTCATTTTTGAGCCACTTGTAGATAGGGTTGGTATTGTCGCCGTTGACGTCGGATTTTTTCATGATCGGAAAGGAGACGCCATGGTTGAGCTGGCAAAACGACCCGATGGCCGCGTCGTCGCCCGGTTCCTGACCGCCAAACTGCGCACGAGGTGTGCCGTTGAGCATACGCAAACGCGCGCATTCACGTCCCGACGACTCCGCACTCACTTGGTTGCAAGGGAATCCGAGAATCTCAAACCCGCGGTCCTTGTGTTTGTCGTACAACGCTTGCAGACCTGTAAACCGGAGATCGTCTGTCCTTCGGTCCCGGGTGAGGTAGAGGAACGTTGGGTTTACCTTTGTATTGGGGAGTAAAGCCGCTATGACGTCGTCATGAGCGTCCTCGAAACTGTCTTGCGGTACCGAGAAAGCGGACACATACCATTGGGATGCGACGTTGACGATAAGGACGACCTTGCCCTTCAATTGCTCGAAATCGTACGTCTTGTTACCCGGAAGATCTGCTTTGAGTTCGTGAAAAGTGGTCGACGACATGATCGTTTTCTTCGACACGGTGGAGTGGAACGGTTGCAGGTGGTGTATCGGAACAAAAGTTGGTGGATGCTTCCGAGGCGCAAAGTGAAATCGACACTTGCTGACTGACGACACTAAGCCCGTAGTAAATAGGCCCGGCTGTGAGACCGCTCGAGTTGCAGCTGATTTAGAAAGGCACAGCATGATCAATGATGACTCGGCAACGTCACCGAAACATTTTTAAGCACATGGTATCATGCAGCACACCGCAGCCCAGATGACACAAAATTTGTAACGACAGAAATAGTGTACATCAAAATCTTCATCGCATCTCCCGGAACAAAGCCACGGACGACCTGCTTACCCCATGATAGTCTACTAATAGGTTATCCTACAGTGCGAGTTGATCAGAGTCTAAAGCTGGCACGTCCAAAATAAAGAAACATACAGCACAGATAGTACCCTGACTTGCATCCGAAATATAGCCGGGCTCCCAGTAAACAACGCCCAGCGTCTTGTTACAATTGTTACCGCAATGATCATGGTTCACTTCGTTGAGAACGGCGACTGTGCGCCTGATCCACTCGACCTGCCCTTCGGCACTGACAGGAATAGTTGGCTCACTGAGTAGTTGTGCGTCACATTCTACCGGCCAGCCAGTCTCGGCGATTATGATATCCTACAACTTGTCATGAGAAAGTGGTACCCGCTTGTTTAACGATGACTCTAACCTTGTCATACGTAGCCAAAATGTAGTTCATCGAGGCTTTCAGATTCTCAAACGTGGCGCCAGTTCCCCAAAATGGATAGAAGGTGATGGCCATCACATCGACATCTGAGTGCTCCAGATAGCTACCTTGGGCATTGGTGGCATCTCCTGCACTGAAGATCCCGGCAAAGAAGTAGGAAACTAAATCCTTCTCCCATCCGCTAGATACATGGATGACTCGTTTTGTAGATGGCGAAGCTCTGCGGACTGCAACTGCGCCCGCATGCAAGAGTTTGGATGCTGCGGTAAAATCATTGTCAGAAATTTGTCCTGCTGGCCAGAGGATGCCACGGTCGACTTCATTTCCGATCTGCATTCGAATATCTTCAACGCCGCTGCAAGTGCTGACAGCTAAACGATACCTGAACGAATTCAAGTGGAGTTCCTTGGTTTTTAAATGCCTCTACAACTCCATAGGTATAACTAGGAACAATTGGCATGTTAAATGGCTGCGCGGACCAAACGTAGGGTTGAGTTACAGACATACTTGTAAACTTGTGATACAAGGCCCTCAAGATCGGTAGGCCAACCGGCAGGGATGCTCTGTTGTCCAGGATCGGCCCCTTGATCAATAACAGTCAGGTCATATATCCTCAGCTCCATACAAGAGAAATTACAAGAATCGTCATAGAACAGGTCGATCATAACGTCCATGCCGACAACCTTGGCCCTTTTGGCAAGCTTCAAGGCATAGGTCAGGTCGTATGTTCCACCGGTCATGACACGGATACGAGCAAGGTTGACACCGGCTTCACGAAGGATCCTCTCAAATGGCTGACTAGCAGCGGTGGGCGATGCTGCGTATGTGATTTGGTTTGTAGATTCGAGGAAAAGTAAGGACGAAAAATCGGCACCAAGGTATGGAAGCGCAGAGGCAAGGGTGAGCCCAAGGGAGATGCAAGTAATCACGGGGAAACGCATCATTATATCCCCTTAGGTTAGAATATCTCCCATTAAATACCTACCACAGGTTACAGCGTCTGCGCGTGAGGGACTACTGGAAGCTTTGATGCACAAGGCTTGATATCCATGGCAGCGTCGTAGCGTTCAAGAACCCATACACGTTTCGGACTGTGGCAGTGAATGATTGAAACGAAACGCTTACCTCAGCAGCCTGTAGCCAAGTTTCTCAGTTTCCGCAGTACTTTCCCGCTGTGATCCTCACGCCAATGGTAAGTACTTCGCCTTATGATTCTCTATACCACCATACGATGATATCCTTCATCACCAAACCTGAGCCTCGGCACTGGTGAAAAAAAAAAAAAAAAAACTAAGAACAGCCATCTGATTCTTTTTTTCGTCTTGGTAGCACTCGCTTTCGTTCACTGACCATCCCGTCTTAGAAAATTTTACGATCAAGTCACTTCGGTATGCTACGAGTCGAGATGTCCCAGTAAAACAATATAAATGCAAACGTCCGCTGAAATCGAGTGAATCACATCGTAACATGCGCTTTACTTCTGTCCAACGAGTTCAGTTAATTTTGCCTCTCTTTCGCGCTGTAGGAAGGGTCGTCTGCATGTTCGTGGATACAGCGTCACATACTTACCTCGTCTGTGGCCTTCACAGTTCGAAGTCGCTCCACCTCGCGTGCGCATTCGGCAATACGCGCTTCCATCTCCTTCACAGTTTCTCTTGCCGAATCCAGTCGTTCTTGTTGGGCCTGTACCTGCCCTTCTTTCCCTTCCCAACGCGCGCGCTCTTCGGTGCAGCGTGCTTCCATGCGAGCGCGCATTTCAGTCGCTCGAGCTCTTTCCTCGTGAAACTTGCTCTCGGCTTCCTGCGCTGCTGACAACGCCTTGGAGTACGAGGTCTGGGCCTTTGTTTCTCGTTTGATCGCTGCTTTGTGAAGGCCTTGAAGTGAAGAAAGTGACTTCAGAGCCGAATCTAGAGCCACCTTCTCGGTGGTGGACTCTGTCTTGAGAAGTTTTGAAAACTTCTTGGACTCCCTCCCTGTCGTTTTCGATGTCAACATCATCTGTCGGTCTCGCTTGGAATACATACTCTCGTCTCTCGCAATTTTTTCTTTCTGCCTTGGATTCAGTGACCGTTCAGCGTCAGCACCCCTAGCGATGAGATTTTGGTCGACATTGGGCTCGGCGTTTACTCCTGCAAGCGGTGCACCGTTCGCAAACGCAGGTGTCGTGGTGCGCGTACTTGCCGCCGTCCGAACCGACGCCTTTCTTCCCAAGTCAGATTCAGTTCTACTAGTCGTCGTCCCGTGTGCCCGTTCATGGTTTTCAGTAGGAAGACGGAAGGAAGGAGTCTTCTGTCCAGCTGCATCTCCCACACGGGAGCCCATCTCTTCCGCTTGGGATGGCTGGTTTGTGCCATTCGAGGCTCGGAAAGCTAACGGACAGACAGATCAGCAACAGACTACTCCACCTTGCATCACCCTCGCACCTCCGGAATGTGGGTCAGCGGAATTAGTCCTTGCTTCAGGCTGTCCAGCGGCGTCGTCTGTATTCTCAGAGAATTGCATGACAACTGCGTCGTAATAGTGCGTTTGACTGCTAGATTCTGAACACGGTGGAGTGGTAGACATACGAAAGAAAGGAGACAGATATAAAAAAAGCAACCTATCGACTGGAATGAAATTTGAAACAAGCGTTAAATAATAATTCCGATCGGTCAACCGACGACGTCATCGTCCATTGGGCCCCTAGTCGTTTACCTTGCTTAAAGCAAGTCCTCGCTGAGCTCACGAACGGCCGTTGTCAACAGCTCGTCCTCCTGTTCAGCGTACAATGCCTTCACTATTTCCTGTTCCTTCCAACCTCCACCTTTGACAGGTTCTAGGGTATACTCTATGGATAGAGCAGAAAGTGCACCGCCGTAAGCATGTGAGATGCCTGTGGAGCGATGATCAACAGCAGCGTTCTACATCTGGAATAGTGAAACCATACCAGTGTCGATAATGAGTACTTTGCCTCCGCAACGTGCCACGATGTTTTGCAGGTGGGGTGTGTGACCCATGACCATCCGGCGCGTGCCAGTCTTTTGCAGGACCTGGTCCACCTGTGCACAGATCTTGGACTCTTCTTCTTCTGCCCACCCTCGGTACCACAAAGGTCCATCACCGCTGTAGAGGCGGGCTTCCTCGCGCGTAGCTCCCGAGGGTAACCCAGGGTATGCGTGGGGTGGGTGAGGGGGAGGCTGTGGAGAGCGAGATCTTAGTCTACGAAGAAGTGTTGCGGAGAGGTTGTTGATCGCGCTCGGGAATGGTTGGAGATTCGGATATGATGGTGCCAGCCCTCCATGCACGAAAGAAAAGGCTGCATGAGAGAGAGGACCGGCGTTCGCACGCGCATACATACTCCCCTTCTCCGGCGGATAGTCGGTATTGGGAGGACCGAGAAGACTGTGAAGAGGAAGGCGGGCAGCGGTCGTATAATTCATCGCCCAGGCGTTGGCAAGCCATCCAGTTGTGACGGCTTTTTGGCGTGCACTGATGGAACTCCACGTTTCGATTTCGGAGGGATAAACGTATCTGTGCGGTGTTTGTCACGCAATCAATGCTGCGGAAGGCAGAAAACAATTACCTCCAGTCACCTGAAAGGTCCTCATCAACGATGTTCACCATGCGTTCGGCGAGGCACTCACCAATGGCGTTCATCCACTCATGATTTCCCATAAGACTAAGCACCTCACCTCCCACGCTGTGTGCTTGTTCTCTGAGGTCCTCCATCCATTGAAAGAGTTCGATAGTGTCATCACCTCTAACGAAAATAGTCAGTCAGGCCGAATTTACATGGTCAACTCTAGACCTGTCTATGATATCGCCTGTTTGAACGAAAACGTCGACATTGCCACTCCAATCCCCGTTCTCATCCACGACACCGGCCATCTGGAGCACGCGTCCTGCGTTGTAAAGATCACCGTGCAAGTCGCCGACTGCAACAATCCGCCTAGTAAAGCGAGGCCGCGGTTCGGTGATGGTCGTCTCTGAGTCGTCCGCGTCGAGGTGCTGCGCAGTTTGTTGGACAGACAGAGGAACTTGCTTGCTTGCGAAAGGAGCATATGCAGCGGCCCGTACATAATTCACGAGGGTTGAAAGAATGAGTGGGAGTTGGAAACCGGTACCGAGGTGTGGTGCTGGCCCAAGAGGTGAAACGAAGGATTGAGCAAAGTAGGCAAGCGAGAGCACTAGGAACGAAAGCGCGACGAAGCGCAGAGGCGCAGCGAATAGTCGAGCCATGGTTGGCCAATGGACTTGCAATGTCTCAACGACCGACTCGTTTCAACAGCGAAGAAGAGGAGTAATTTTTAGCGATCGGGCCAAGTAGGAGTCGGCTATATGACCGTGGTGCTACGCAACGCCCTGGGCCTCGAGGCCGTTCGCGTGTAGAATGTGCAGCAAGGGGAATGCGTCAGGCAGTGCGACACTAGCACTAGTAGCGGTCCGTTCAGCGGCTTCGGCAATGGCCACGAACAGGCTTATCTAGGGAATTCCCATGTTCATGGCACTAGCACTAGTACTACTAGCTAGTCGGTAGTCTGGTCACCAGCCTCAGTTTTAAGTACACGCCCGCAACGGTGTTCTGGTTTTGGCACAGCAAAACACAGTCATATGAAACGACTTTGATCGGTAACTGCAGAAATAAGGCGGAATGAACGGATGCCTACGGCTATGCAGCAGCAAATCCATGCTTGAAACTAATTACAGTCCTAAGGAGACCATTATAGGAGCGCTTTCTTTGACAATTTTCCTGAATCGGCGTCTGGTTCGCTGATTTCTTGGAAGCGCGAGCTCGAAAGCCAGCGACTTGAGTAGCGAAGGATTGTAAAGCTCAGCCTTCCTACTCAGCACCGCATGAAACGCGTGCGTGCCTAGCCTAGCCATAGCATCTATTGAGCGCAAGATCGATATATGTGGCAGTGAATCTGACCAAAGAACATGTGCCTTGTGGATGTCGCATTTTCCCCCATTGTCTCGGGAAATTTTATTCCTTGCGCCTTGCATGATTACCGCATATGTGTATCGGATCATCTGGCGGATGGTATCTTATCAAATTAATTAAAACCTCGCACTACTTCACGGAACGAATTGCCACTGGATGCTTACTATGCAGGAACCTGACATTGCTCGAAATACCGACTCCCCAGCTTTCGAGGTAGTAATGCATCTTCGCAGCTGAGACGAGAAAGCCACTGTAAATATTCCGATGCACAATATGCGCGCCGTTCAAACTGGTATCATTATAGATGATATGGCTCCTTGATTTAGCCCATCTGGGAATCTCCTTAGCAGCAAATAACGCCAAGTGTGGAAGAACGAACTTCAACACCCTGTGAGCAAAAATAGCGCTAGCATTGCGGCCTCTGTCCACAGTCAAAGAATCTTTGAGTTCTAATACAAGTGAGTTGTCGCGTCTGACCACTTTCGAGTGGTAAGGAACAACTACCTGTGCCTGTGCCACTATATCGTGTCAAGTCTGCGAGAACCGAAAGGTCTCTTGTGTCGATCAATAACCCACACCAAGGAAAATCTGAAAGCGACTCCGATTAGTGCTTTCGTTTCCAAACACCGGATGACGCACGTTTCTGCCCTGGCGGGAGAACATTCATGATTTGTACGCCATGGTCAAAATTCGTCAATGTCTTTTCTTCAGATATAATACACCCATACTCGGGGTGACCTGCAGTCATTGTCTCTAAAAATGACTTCGCCTTTCGCGGGCAGGTGGTCACAAAGAGATAGTCATCTATCAATCTAAGGAGCAGCTGAGTGAAGATCAAACAAATCATCAGCAGGGGAAATGCGATGCAGACATCACCCACACTTTGTGGATCATTCGAGAAGCTAAATTCACCCAATTTTCCAGTCTCTAGATCCCCGTAAAAATAAGAACACAGCAATGCAGAAAGCACGGATCCTTGAGGGATGCCCACAACTTGGCGATAATACCGTTGGCCAATCTGTAAAGTTATTTTATTAGAGATGAGCTGTAGCCCTATTCTTCCTACCTTAACAATGTTTTCATTGATGTGTTCTTCGAGAAGTTGCATGGCCACCTGCCGACTCTCAAAACTGTATTGCACCTATAAGGAATATGTATGAAAATATAATTAGGATCAGATTGGGCATGATGATGGATACCTGATCAACAAAGATTGTATCCCGCAGCGCATTCGCCAAGTTACGAGCATAAGTTACGAAATCGGGATGTTCATCTGATAAGTGTCGATGTCAGAATAGAATAGCCAATGTAGGCACACGAAAAACCTTCTGGGTATGCCTTTCTGACATACTCCCGTCGGATCTTGCCGGCGACTGGGGTCATCTGTCCGTACCTTTGAATAAGGTAGGAATCCTTTAAAGATCATGAGTTCTGGAAATAAACAAGAAAGAAAGCAGATGAAATTACTTCGGACATAAGTTCCTTCAGAATTCTCAAAAGTGTGCTTTGTTCGATGGTGTCGAAACATGCCTTAACGTCGACCTTCACAAAATACAACCTGGGACTTTCTTCTATTAACCCGATTGTCGCATTCTCCTTGACAATGTACTTACAGAATACCGGAAGGGTTATCTTCAAGTAATCTTGTCTTGTATGTTTTCAACCGTGTATATATTTCATTTGATCCAAATACGGAGGCACCTAGTAGGTGCGGTTGACATTGCTGTGAACGACGGGGCAATGTCAAACCTCCTGTTGTTTCACTGTAAATGCTCACTTTTTCGTAAGTCAGTATCTGAAAGGTTGTCTGAAGAATCTGGTTGATTGATTGTGAGCGGGCGAGATTTGTGGCCTGTAAATACAAGAATTGAACAGTCGTTATGTAAGTGAAATGCCTTCATAGATCATACCTTGTTTTGATACATCCTGCGTCTTAAGTTGACGATTGGGCGAACTCCTGTTTCTTTCGGAAGGAGACGAACGAAGGAAAACCCCAGTTTGCGTTGTCGAAGAATTTCTTTTGCCTCTTGCTGCGGAGAAATCGTCGATACATGAGAAAGAAATTGAACTACTAACCTTCTCTATCTCTTTAAAGGTTTTCTCGCTAAGTTGATCTATCAATGGGGCGCAGAGAATTTCCCAGTCATCTTGTCTGAAGTATAAGACACGGTTCCGAAACGCAGAGGAATTGGTTACATAGAATGTTGTCTGGAAGCATGATTGTCAAGTCCAATTCTCCCGGATATCAAGCGCTTACGCACCCTGATCAACGGAACAACAAAGGAATCAAAATACCAAAACATGAATTCCTCCAACAGTTCTCGTCGCTTCAGCGTATCAGTTACAGGAACTCGTCCGTGAGGATATTCAGGCGTCCCCCGAGGAAGGAGCCAATCACAATCAGTAGTAGTGAATCCCTGAAGGACGTGGTGAAGCGAAAGTGTTTCGAATCGGCGGGACACTATGAACTCCTTAACATCTGTGACTTATCATAAATCGTAGCCACAAAAATACAAGGATACTCACAGGACTGGACTAACTTGAAATTCTTCCGGGATCCCCAAAATTGATTTGGAATGACGATTCTCGTTACAAGCATGACATAATGGAAGACCTATGCAGATCATTACCTTCAACTTGGAGACTAGTCCCGCACATACCTCGAAATAGCTACACGTGAACTCAATAAACCGGGGTTTATGCATACCCTGCTTCATGACCTGCGATAACCCCTGAGGGAGAATCGAGTTTCCATTAGAGTCGATCGATATATCGCCACCAGTTCCCGCCGACTGAGACTTTAACTGAAGAGAATGCTCTGAAACCATTTCCTGCTTCCGTCAGAAACCTTTTAAAATTATTACCGAAGCTAGCTACGCGCACCAAAATAATGCTGCTATCCATCGCCTGGTTATTGGCGACGGCCTACACGGATCAATTGTCAGAACATGATAGTCGTATTCGTAAATGGCTACTACCTTCGATGGGCAGACTTTGCCACACAATGGTTTATAACCGCATTTACCGTGCCTCCAAATCATCCTCTCAACCAACGACAGAATGTCTTTAAGGCGCTTGGGTGTTTTACACTTGCCGAGGGCCTATACCAAAGGTTAGAATCACGCTCGAGCGTATGAGAAACTATTACCTTGATTTCTTGTTCCCTATCGGAGTAATCCGGTTGCTGGAATCTTTCCTTGCGATCCGTGGCGAGAATAAATACACTTGGTAGACCATACTGTGACGGAAATATGTATTTGCTGAGATGACGAGCGTCTTTCGCAAGAGTTCGAGGATCGGGTTCATTATACGTGGCCGGATCGGCGCGGGGCTTTTTGAAGTATGCGGGACGTAAACGGTTCAAGATATCTACGGAGAGTTTAGGGGATATGAATCACCGAATTAAGTACTCACGATGGTAGGGCAATCCAACAACAATCCTGAATCCTTCTGGATCTCGAGATGGCCTGGCATAGAATATGCGAGTTCGTACAAAGTTTATATCTGCTGCGGTACGTCTAGCCATCGTGAGTAGGATAGATAAGTGGGATTTACACGTTGTCACCTCACTTTTGAATAGGTTGGCTAAGAATTCTCGGTTTCGAGGGCTTAGCAGACTGTTCGCCGTAGTTCGTTGCTGTCCTGATCAATCTAAGACGTTTCCGCGGGACGAGCTGCTGGGACGTTTCCCTTTTTCGTTTTTGTACTCGATGAACCAGTCCGTTGTCAAGAAACCCACCCCCTGGCGGAAGTGGAACAAATATGAGCGGTTCTCCTGTGAGTTGACATAGACATCTGTTAGGCAGAGATATGAAAAGCGACGTCGTCAAGAGAATGTGTAGCATCGCATCTGCACCAATTCTGGCAAAACTTCAATTTCTGATCAAAGTTTGATTCGGAATTATCACCTCTGCAACATGATGTCCCACTCCGGTCCCTGCAACGCTGTAACGATCGTATTAATGAACCGATTGGATATCCCAGAAGAGGTATGGTTTCGTCCATTATCTTGAACCTATATCCGCGGGTATGAAAAACTAGCAAGGAGAATGTGCATAACTTACATACTGATATCCTAGGGCAATGATATTATTGGGTCTTCTTGAGGCCAGGAACAATCGTTCGTGTGCCTTCTGTATGACCTAGTGGGGTCTGAGAGGCAGTATGCTAAATATTGTAAGGTGGACTCACGTCTCGCATATGCATCATCGGCGGCGTTACGCGAAAGGTTGGACGCTGCAGAGCAGCTGATTTAAGACCGACATAGGAAGTCTTCACCAAATCATAGTAAGGTTGTGGTGCATCATCAGAGAATATAAGAAGTGGCCCGGAGTCGGAAGAGGGCAATGTAAGGATCTCGTGCAAGTAAGTTTCCAGTGGGACTACTTCTTCAAAGTAGACGTCAAGGACTGCAAGGGTGAGTGACTGCCGCGGTATGTTCGCCATGTAAGAAAGTAAATCGCTTGTGTAGCTCGGAAAATGCAAACGCGCTTGGAGCCTTGGAGGCGGAGGACAGAGTCGGACGCGCGACCTAGAGTCAACGCGACATACAAGCAGGTCACGTGCACCTCATGGATACTAACAATCCGAGTCGATGCACATGTTGAAGCAAAGCTTCAAGTTCAAGTTCACACTCTCAAACGACGCTAGGATCGATGACCAGAACAACAGCCAGTAGTGACAGCACGATTTTCTGAAACTCATTGAAAAGGGGTAGAATCTCATTACCATCTCGAATGTCATGCGAGATCGGTTAGTTCTGTCTCAATTTTGAGAATGATCGCTCACCGTACGTGATCATTGAACTTTTTCCCTCGTGTAGTACTAGACACGAGTGCTCGATGTGGAAGCTTCAATACACCGTGTTGCTACTCATATCTGTCGCAAAAGGGGCTACTCTCATTGCTAGGCCTGTTCGGGGGATTGTGCGTGCCATTGCACTTCGCCTTGCCAAAGATGGATTCGACATTGCTCTGAACGACCTACCTTTCAAGGTTGGTCAGTTGCGTGACGTTGCCAGCGAAATTAAGAAGGTTGGTTGAAGGACCTGCTGTTTTTTTTTGGACAGACACACGAAAAGTGTCATTCTGTAGCAACTGACAGAGTTCTACTGCGAAAGACCTGCTTTGTCCTTGCATATGTCTCTCGAGAGGAGGTACAAAAAAAGGTACAAGAAACGACGAAAGCGCTTGGGGGGACTGGATGTTGTGAGCTTCCCAATCACCTGCAGGAAGATGCGCTCGCCGAGTGTACCAGGTTGATGGACGAAGCTGCACAGTCTTTTCAGGTTGGCACAGTTTTATGAACGAGTCTTGCACTAATTGGGGATATTTTCACGCAGCTTGCTACCCTTATTGACATGCATTCTGATACTGTTGGCGCAATCTCGCGAATGAACACCGTTGTTTCTGAGACACAAACGGTCCAAGCATGTGATGAAGACCCACCACCATCCAAGAAGAATGCAAGAGTCCCTGAATGATCGGTTCTTACCAGAGGAGTTTTCCTCCCTGACGTTGAATGGCAATCATGGGGTACTTTTTATTGATTTTCGTGTTCCTAAATATTTTACGTGCTTTTCAGTTCCGACGATACCATCCATCCGAAGTAATACTGCGCGGTCGATCGTGCCTCAAGGAAGGCTGGTGGGAGGGAGGAATGGAGGTGCAAGTACATGGACAACTCGCCCTCATCTACAGACAGTTATAGGTGTTACCATTGTTTTTGCGAATGCATTGCAACCAAATGCAGGCCACCCAAACTTACCCAGATGTCGTGCTTTTCGAACGACGAAACTCCAACACCGTTCATACTGTTATCCAACGGTGAGCACACTCTACGACTGGCATATTTAACAAGGGACTAATTCACGGTTAGTGAAGACACGGACCCAGAAGTATATGTACGAGAGGTGCTCCAAACTGCTTGGAGCTCATGCTTCGATTTGTGTGCACAATTTTTTATCATGTAGTTGCTTATCACTCACCTATTGTGCAAACATCGTGTCCTTTCTTTGAGGCCTTTGGGCGAGTCTTTTATTGCCTACTTTTGAGGATTGTTAGGACACGGCACTGTACGTCCAGAGACAGTTGAACCTCACGGATGGTCAAGTGCAAGACTTTTTCGAGGTATTCCTATCGTTTTTGCCCCGAGTCGTACTGCAAATTCAAGCGTATCAGGTCGCAGGGTTCCGTGTAGATACTCAAAATACTGTTGTCGTAGGCTTGCCCCGCCACGAGAAGGGAAGTGGTATTCGGCGAGGAACTATGGTTGAGCACATACGCTAGTCAGCGCACCTGCAGGTATGTTTTTGCGACATCCCCAGTTTTCGCTACTTATCTCTCTGGTAGATGCTACCAAACCGGGGCAGAGGCACTTACTCATAGGAGGAATGTGACCTAAAGGGTTGGTTGGTTTGGTTGTCGGGGTTCTTGTAGCTGGCACAAAGGTAGTAACGCTCGTAGCACTTCCTGCGCTACAAGTATGCAGCAGCACAGATGATAGCACAAGGACGCGGAGGGCAGATTATTGGGGAAAGTTCCGTCGGTGGTTTGTGGGTTTTACTTTTACGTGCCCATGGTTGCACAAGCAAATCTGTTGTCAGAGGGTTGACACGATCCGCTGGTGAAAATCATAGTGGTATTTGATTGCTCTCCATTAAACCTTGTGATCGCACCAGCACTGGAACTCTGGCCGCACAACATCACGCTGAATGCCTATTCGCCAGGTGTGGCCCCATTTGGTACATGTACATAGATGTCTTGTCGATGACGAAGATGCATATGATTGGCTCCAAACCCAGGCGACCAACCTTCCGTCAGCATCCATGATACTGTAGGTTCAACCTGCTTGCACTGCATATCGGTGCGTGCTTTAAAGGTTATTGACGGACACGTCTCCTCGCTTATTTACAATTTTGCGTGCAATCACCATGTCATCGCAGTTGGAGGCAAGCCTCTCTCCAATGAAGCATGGCTCAGGCAGAGTGATGAGATGAGCTCTTTACTTGGAGGTTCATCAGAGGGAGTCGAGATTCCGCCGCAGGGATCAAGGCAACGGTCAACTGCCAAAGAATGACAGTGCTGTTGGATATGCCTCCTTATGTTGCATATACCCGGCTGAACGAGGGGCCCTAGTGGATTTCGAATTCGCGTCGTGTATGTCGCTGCACGAAGAGACGGAGCTAGGAAAGCAATGACAGCGTCTCATCCTTGCACCCTTTCAGAGTTTTATGACGCGTATCAGGAGGGTCGATTGTTCGACCCGCTTCATTCGAAGGGGTTGCAAATAACAAGCAGCAAACAAGTAGCAAACAAACAGCAACCAATTCCAAGACCTCGTCCGTGGATCAGCGGGCTGCAAATCGGTGTGGAATCTGAAGCGGTTCGTATTATAAGAGGGCGATGCAGCAGAGGCAAGGATGCGTCCGTACAGCACAAACATGGAAGCCCTTGATTTATGATACAGTATAATTCATAAATCCCATGGCAATGCCATCATAAGCTGGCTTGCGGATCAAATCCTATCAATTTGGCATTGAGGAATCTGCAGTTTATTGAGTAATGCGACATACCACATTCCACGGACAAGCCTGACCATAACCGGGAAAGGCGGATGGAATCCAGGAATACTGCAGTGGAAACGATAGATATGGATGATAGAAAAACCAGTCATTGGAGAACTTTCCTTATCAGTATAGTCCCAAACAGTCACCCCAACACAACCTGGAACGGCCATGCAGGTTTGAATGACTGACATGTAATCCGCCTTTTGCTGTTCCAAGTCAGCACCGGTAGCAGGGAGCTCGATTCGGTCATCAAGTTCCGTTACAGCAACCTCAAGACCAAGAGCAGTGATTCTTTCCATGTTAGTCTTTAGCTCGCTTGGAGAGATTTCACCGAGGATGAAATGACATTCAAAACCGATGCCATCGATTGGAACCCCGGCAGCCAAGAGGTCTTTAACAAGCTGGACCATTGCGTCAATCTTCGGACCTGAGATATCGCGTCACCACGGAAAACACACGGAGACAGTCGGTCGATCCCACCGGTATACTCAAGGTTGTATTCATTGATATAGAGTTTGGCGTGTGGGTCCGCGGCGTGGGCTGTTTGTAGTGCGATGTTGATGTAGGATGTGTTCAATGTATCGTAGAACACATCTGAACGCATCGTCCCGTTATCATTGAGAGGTTCTGACAGAAACTGTCAGGCGTGCAACAGCAAAACTAAAAAGCTAAAGTTACCATTTATGACATCCCATGCGTCTTTGAGCGGCATCAAAGATGTCCGTGAACGATTTTAAACGATTGTGTAACCAATCAACTTACAGCTGCCAATTGCGTCGTTTACACCTGAAACTTTGGAACTGTGGAGGACGCAAACAACTCACATTTTCCCCGCATAGTGTGAGACTTCTGTCCATACATGGGTTTCGATGGCTGATGTCAAGCTTTCTGGAGTCCAGTTTCCATACATAACCCAGTCGGGGAGTTGACTATACCAGACGAGGTTGTGGCCTAGGGTGCTATACTGAGCATAAAAATCAGCAGAATATATTTCAAAATACCTCTCATTATCTTCCCGGTGGCTTCGGCCAGTGCAACGACCTGATCACCCCCCGTGAAGTTGAAAACATTCTGCTCTGGTTCGATGGCATCCTGAGCACACAACCATTCAACTACTGGATTTATAACCGCAGAGCCCAAAAACTACAAACTCACCCACTTCATGCTGTTTTCGGGCGTAAGTTGTCCAAACATAGCGGTGTTACTCAGGATCCTGACATAGGCTGCGTCGGTCAGTTCGGGGTTGTCGGTAGCAGAACCGAAGTAGAGCTTTCCGGCGGCCCTGGCCGCCATGTTCAGAGCCACGGTGGAGGTCGCCGTCGGAGCGGCACTTGTGCTAGTCTGTGCGATTGATGTCCGCACGAGAGCAAAGAGCAAAGTAAAAACCAACGATGACACCATTGCGACCAAGTGTATGAGTGAGGCAACGCAGAGTCCCGCACTCGCATACTTATCTCGCAAAACCTGTAAGCTGTGCTCCCGAAAGGCAGCGCATGGTGTAGTCACATGCAGGGCAGATCGTGCTTAGTTGTAACGGTCGGCTGATGTCGGCGAACCGAACACTCATCGACATATGGCCACAGTAAGAAGTTTTTCCGAGTCGTGAATGCTTGACCGGCGATGCTTCGGGCATACTTCGCTATAATCGAACAGGAACCCATGCGGGAGTTAGGTAGTGCACACAAATTTAATTCGCTCACTTTGTAAGGACACGATCGGTTAAGTAACATGTACTTGTTCAATGCATGTAACCCACGGCGATACCGGACGGAGCGGATAATGTGATTGTAGTAGGGACAGATGACCATTCGGCCGGTTGCAAGTCGGCATGTACTATGGGCGGATGTTCTCATGGGTCACAGAGGACAAGTCTCTGCTGTCCCGTCAACCACTGGCAGTGGCATGCAGTCTTCGATTAGGTTCGTAAGTGCTACAGTTCATTGAAAATGTTTCAAACCTTTTCGTGTAGGTCCATACTATTGGGCTGGGTTGACCTTCATGATGATGATGATCTCCACTAAGCAGTGCTGAGTTTGAAAAGCTGCTGGACGATCGACCCGACGACCGACGTCCATGTCCTGTTTATCCAAAGCTGATGCACTGGCGCACATCGGCGATGCCACTCTGGGGGTTTTCGCGCTCGTCCCACCATCGAAAGTTCTCAATCATCTAATCCGATTTTTGTCGACATGGAGTGGTACCGAGTTGCGTACGGTCCTTCTCTCTGTCTCCTTCCCGCTCACGAGCGCCCGTGCCATCCAGCAAGCTATTCACGGTATGGAATCATGACTTTTGAAGCAGCCCACTGATATTCACGTTCGTTATGCTAGCTCATTGAGTATACTATGAAACTTGTCACCCCCATTTTACTTGCGCGGGCGAAATTCCAGCATCGAATGGGTCTGCGAAAGGAGCCGGCTAGCAGTATTGCCACGTCCTTTACAGCTTTTTCTGGTATAATCGGTGATTTCAAAATGCTGGGCAGATTCTGGGGTATGCAATGGGTCACATACTCTGCACTGATTACTCAATCAACCATTTTTTCGGACAGGCTTACTTCCCATCTTGCAATGGATGATATCTATGGAAAGAGACCCTCCGCCCACGCGTGCACTCCTCACGATCGAGCGCCTACAAGGATGGTCCATGTTGGCGTATTATCCGTTGGAGCATCTCTATTATTTGCGTACCCACAGTCTTATTCCAGCTACAATCCCCCTTTTCGCGTCACTTCGACGCTCAAAACGAATCCATCTGGACGCGAACTCCCTTGCTATGTGGTCCTGCCGAGCGTGGGCGGTATACGTCATCCTCCAGTTTGTTCACTTGTTTGAGGACAGGAAGCTGTTGCTTATGAAGGAGAGAAATATGAGGAAGGGTAAGGGTGTCGTAGCAGAGGACCAGGAAGATCTTCGGAATAAGTGGGACTCTTTTTGGAACGAAGTTGTAGCCAACTCCGCAAATTTACCTTTGGCTCTCCACTGGTAAGCAGTTTTCTCCAAAGTTTGTTACTCCCTTAAGCTCCTTATAGGTCGCTTGAGCATGGCATCTTTACGAATGGGGTGGGTCTTTGCCTGAAGAGTTGCCCCCGCTGACGCATGAAGCCGTATTAGATCTGGCTTACTATCTTCGGATTCATAAATGCGGTAGCTTCTTTTCGAGGCGGATGGAGAGCCACTGCCCTCCCTTGTCCGCAGGCGGGAAAGACAGATGACGTAGCTGGAAGTGGCCTTGGGTTAACAAGCGACAAAGAGGGTCGTTCTTAAGTATTTTTCATTCCACGAAAGGACTTTCTTATTGATCACGACCAAGTCCCACGATTAGTATCTTACCCTGTCGACATTTTAATACTAGCCTTTACCGACTGTATTCATAAGTATATCCGGCCTCAAATTTGCATTCGCCTTTTTGGTTGAAAGGATCCGTCAACTTCAACAAGTGCCGATCAGGCAATCAGGTGAACTCAAGTCTGAGTAGAAACGTGAAGCTGAAACAGATTTGTACCAATCCAATGGTAACTTTGTTCCACACAGTCCCCCAACTTTGTACTACATAAAATGTTGCTCCAAGAAGTGTAATGCCTAATTATCCTTGCAATTATTCTAACGATGTCGATAACACCGGCGAAACATCATACTCGTCTTCAATTGCCCGTAAAAATGACAGCATCTAATTTGCATGTAGGCATCTAAGACACGAACAACCATTCGACGTCGTAACTCACGAATTGATGGCGTTGGATACCCAGCTTTTTCCCGTGATCCGTCTTGAGTCTGTCCTGTATGAGAAGAAGTTTATCATAAAAATGTTGAATGGCAGTATCATTACGGCCCGACGGAGCATGCAGAGGTCTAGGGATGTATGAAGTTTGAGTTTGGGAGTAGAGCATGTACAACCCAAACACACCGATTCACCGCTGCACTGTACGCAGCGCACCGCATAATACCTGTTGCATACCATCCAATAATTTTGCCTCCAAGTCGGCAAACATATCGTGTGACCTACCGAATGCTCCGATCGCGTCCAGACGATCGGCATCCTGAACACAATGAAGCTCTATGCAGGTCGCATGCCATCCTTCGAGTTTGCCAGTGTCCCGTAGATGCTTCTCCGTTGTCCATGACACGTTCTCGACAATCTTTACGATCAGGGCAGCCCGGCCGTCGGATATCAGATCTAATGCGTAATCCTTGACTAAAGATTGGAAGAATGGCAAAAAATATGCATAAGGATCGGCGGCTTCAGCAGCTGAAACGTATTTCTTGTCCAACACATCATGTAAGAGTGTAGCAAGATCCACAACCAACAAATCAGGGTTTCTGTGAGAAAGCGAACGCGCGAGCGACAGCGCTGTCTTCCTCACGCGCTGGACTGATGCATGCGAGCCAAGTCAAAAGAGAGTGAAAAGGTCACAAGTTGCCGTACCGTGAAAGACATCATGTGAAGGATCGTAACGAGCCATTGTGGTGACCATGAGCTTTTCTGCCGCAGCAAGAGCAAGCTGCTCCGTTGCAGAAGGATACGCGTCCTGATCATAGGACATAATATTGAGGCTGCTGGCAGGTTGCGTGGCCGCCTTGAACTTATTTCGGAATTCGGAACATCTCCGGCGCACCACTCCAACTTCGGCTCTTATTCGTAACCTTCAAGTTCTTGAATTCAAAGCATGGGCCTGCTCCAAGGGCATAACTTACTTTTCTTTGTCGCTCTTTTGCTGTGTTTTGCACTAACTGCACACACCGTGCTCTGTTCTGAACAGCCCAAGCTGGTCGTGGGGGTGAATGTCTCTCCAGAGTCCAGACTGCTGGCGGCCTAACCTGTTGATGGATGGTTAGGTTTCCGACATTCATGACTGCGTTGCAGTTGAGAAGTTGAGCGACCTCAAGCGCGCTGTGGAAGATAATGAGTCGCCCATCATGCGACAAGTTTTCAGCTGGTTGTTCCCTTTCGGTCCTGGCTGGAACGCAGGTCTGTTCTTTCCATCCTTTGAGCCGTTTGACACGTTCGTGAATATTTTTCGCAGTTCTAGGCACGTTTTACATCAGTTCGTACGTCTTCCTTGATTCTAAGACGTTCGAAACCTGGTTTGCTCAGTCCACCAACGTTTCAGAATACCTAACTTTATCCTTGCATTCATTCCCGCGGAAATCGATACAAACACCCTCAATACCATGACCGCATTTGCCGTTAGCTTCCGCATTCATCAATATTTAGAATTATTTGATCTTAGAACTTACGCAGACAGGCGGCCTCCTGTCTGATGTCTTCCTACACCTAGTGCCCCATGCGTTTCTTGGCGAGCATCAAGATTCGGGTGCTCATTTTGTCATGGTGGAAGACAAACGAAACATATTGATCGGGTATTGACCTCTGATTGATGCACGTTCCATAACTCAACGGTGGTTGGTAGGCTTGGCATCTTTATTGGGTTCTCCGCTTTTTTCATCATGGAGAAGTCTTTGAGAGTTCTCGGTGGTGATGAAGGAGCCGAGGGCCATTCGCACGGTCACTCTCACTCGCATGTGGATAGATCGGCCAACGCCGTTGCTTCTGGTGTTTCGATCACACCGTCAGCTGACGGTCTGCGGCCCAGAGGTGGGAAGAAAGGGTCGGAAAGTAGCCAATCAGAACAAATCGATGTGGTGCAGTCTACTACTGCACCATCGAAGCTCTCGGCCTATCTGAACCTTTTCGGTGACTTTGTCCACAATATGTATGTATGATGAACACGTCTCCTTACCGTGCTGTACTTCATACTAATTTCCTTAATAGAACGGACGGCCTTGCGTGAGTCACCAGATACGTGTGGACGCTCTTCTGACCGAGTCTGCATTAAGTATGGCTGCATCTTTTTACTCTTCCCCTTTGATTGGTGCAACCACCACCTTGGCTTGCTTTGCCCATGAAATACCTCACGAGATTGCGGACTACTCAATTCTAGTTCGCAGTGGATTTAGCAAGCGACAAGCTATGCAATCGCAGTTTGTCACCGCCATTGGTGCATTTGTATGTTTTCGTATTTCTCGGGTGCTATTTTTCATTCGGAATTTTGGAACAACTTTGATTAGGTTGGGTGAGTGCCGTCGGGGGTTATGGAGTCATCCATTCAGTGTTCTTCTCTAATGCACTCTTTGCGTAGCACCTTCATGGGGATAGCGATTCATAATCTGTCAGCCTCCGATGCGACGCCAGCGACAGTCGACTTGGCTGCGGCCGTAAGACAAGACGCTTCCGGCATCCTTGGCACCACGGTGCAGCCTGCAGACTTGGTACGTTTATTAGCCAACTTGCTTGTGAAGCGATCTGATGTGACATAGGTAATACCCTTTGTTGCCGGAGGGTTTTTGTATATTGGTGCTGTTGCTGTGTTGCCTACGTGAGTCACAGTTACGGACGGTGTCTGATTACGTTTATAATTATCATGGCGAACAGTTTACTAGCGGAGAGTAAAAGCGGAGCGCAGGCGCTGCGCGAGGTAAGGCAGTTTGCCTGAATTGGAGTATTCGGATGATTGATGAAACTTCTCAAGTTCGGTGCGATGGCCTTCGGCGTCTTATGCATGTTCCTAGTGGCGTAAGCATCAAACTTGTCTACCTGTGCCGCTCTCACGGTACTTGAATTATTTTCAGATGGAATGAATAGACACGAGGATCGCACCGCAACTTTGCAATCCTGTCCGTACGGCGTGCTTGGCATTTGTAGTAGCGTACTATGAAGTGGGAACTAAAGGACTTGTCGACTGGAATCGTGCTCCGAAACTCGGAGCGGGGGAGGTGGAATGCCGTGAACCGTTTAAATTAGGGTCGCATGGGACTGCCGTGAAGAGGCATTCTTCATCGATGAATGAATCTAGGGGATAAGTCGTGCCGCAGATGTGGTGCCGTGGCAATGCCGGCGAACGTGCGTGCTGTGGCAATCCTGTTGGTCCACTTTCATACATCACTTGCTGAACGCAACTCGCTCCGTAATTTCAGACACACGACCAGCTAGCATTCAAAAACTTGCATAAAAAAAATCGCCATTCTCTTCCACCGCCTCCCCGGCACCCTTTCGTCGTCACGTTCCTCCGTCTTTCCTTCAGTTTCCCCTCCGCATATCCGCATTCTACATCAGTGCCCCTTAAGCCTTCCACAGCACCACACACCAGGTCGGAAACGTCCCTGCCTCGGTCGAGAGCGTGCTCATATTCGTTCTGTCGTCAGTTTAGCCCTCGGCATAATTGTAAGACGTTCCAGAACTCCCTCGAATCCCCTCTTTTCCTGAGCTTGCCTGTAAAGGCATTTTAGTCAACCTTCATAATGGGCACGAAAGGACGCGAAGTTCCTCGCGTGGTGTGTTGCGCAATTCCGATCGCAAGCGCTACGGGCAAGGTGCTTGTCGTCACGAGTCGCAAGCGTCAAGATTTATGGGTCTGTGCGTATCTCCCCACTTCCTGTCTTTTCCTTCGCATACCGCAAGACCCTGTTTTTGCCATGCGTGTCAATTCTTGACGGCACCTTTGGTCATTCTATCTCGTTGTCTTTGCGACTGACTCGGCCCTTTTATAGTGCCAAAAGGAGGCTGGGAGCCCACAGACGTAATATTGGAGGCAGCAGCCTCGCGGGAAGCCCTGGAAGAAGGTCTCACCCTTTGTCCCTCTCCGTCATCTCATCTCCTGATGAATGTCCTATCCCATTCTCTGCCTTCGTTCTTCACTTCCAGCGGGTATTCGTGGCAGAATTACACGATACGTGACAACCGTCAAGTCGCCTTCAACGACATATCACTTTTACGAGCTCGAAGTGTCGTCTCTAGACGAAAATTGGCTCGAAAGCAAAGAACGAACAAGAGAATGGGTCGACTACGCTGAAGCATCTCGAAGACTCGCATGGAAGCCCGAGCTTGCACGAGGGCTGTCCCTGTCGTCTTTGGCGCCCCAACGATAGAATCCTGCCCAATCGCTGCTCCCTTTTTACTCCGTTGTTGCTGTGCGATCTTCAGGCTCTCCGTGGATTGTCGCGCGTTAAATTTGCTGAACATATTCACGATTTCTCAGACCTTGATGGATCCTCAACCTCATACTCTACGCTTTTTTTTTTTTATAAAAAAACTATACCACGATTTTTCCCTCACCTCATCACATCTCATCCTTGCATACTCTGCTCTTCGATGTACCACTTATACGACCACTTTGCAGTGTTCTCAACATAGATCCGTGATCCCTGCTAAACAAATTTTCCGTATTTAATTGCCTAGATAGTTGGCTGTACGGCTGAATCACTTGTGGGTTCAAACGTTCAATGTCGATGCATTACTTTCGTAAGCGGGATCCTTTGTTGTCGATTTCACTGACCTTTTTTTTATTTTTTATTTTTATTCTCTGGCAGCTACATTTCGAATGCCGTCGATTAGGCCGTTTCATCCGACCACGGGAAGGTTGTTAACCCTCCCGGCCAACTTCTCTTGTCACGCAACAATCTTGGAACAACTATCGTCATATCTGGTCTCCTTCGGAAACTTTTGAACTAGTAGGCGCTTTCCCGGTCTAGCATCACAACAATCATCACTACTGGCGGAGTATTATCTCGTACAGGCTTTCGGCCAAGTTTCATCGATGAACGTGCGCGATTCGCCGCCGCATGCGATATATCAAGGTGGTGCCTGCTGACAATTCTTTTACTAGTAGGCAGGAACCCATTTCATGTCCATCGATCCTCTCTTCTTGGAATGGTCGGTAGTCACGGTCATCCACCGGACGACCAGCCGAGGTGTTGCTGACCCATTGGTTCGACACTTGATCTCAGTGCTGAGACGGGCCCATTAATTATACCGTTATCGCTGGTCGATTCCGACCCAGCGTTTGTGTTCTCAATGGTTGTCGGAGACTGGTAGCATCTTCCGCCGTTGTATGTATCGGAAGGATACTGTGACGTCGTCATAACGTGGACTTGGACTGATATAAGAGGTGGCTCGGCGGTTGCGAGATGGACGCTGATATCATGTTTTTCCCCGCGATCTGCCTGCGTCGATGAATAATTTCTGGACGACGATACCATACAAAATATATTCGAGAAGCCCTCGGGACGACGGACGTCCGCACCCAAAAGTTCGTTTCAAATTGCTGCTAATGAAATAGCCAACACAAATTGGTGACCGTTGGACTCCATGGCGGTAGATCATTTCCAAGAATAGGTGATTTCCAATGTTTCATTACTCTCCCTAACTTGGCACAATATTGGGGTACAAAGTTTCTGTCAAACTATCCACTAAAAACCTTGAGTCTGCAGGACCATCAAGTAAACATGTTCAAACAGCGCTTGAATCAATCAACGGTTAGGGGTTCCCGCGACTCCGACTCGTTCCGACCAAACTATTTACCTATGCTATGCACGCGTGAGATCTGGTCCTTGTCGTACGGTAGATCGTAGACGTGAGGCAGAACACTGAGTGGCAAGCTTAACGTACATTGAGGTGGACCCACATCGTGTCGACCCAAAAACGGAAATCGGGACATATGGGGGTGATGCCCAGCCACAAGCGTTAGGAAATCCACGGGTCGTCGATTCAGTGCACTACATTTTCGTTCCTTCTCCTTTACGACCGGGTCATATTATTGTCATTCAACCGACGTTTCTTGCTCTTCTACGCTCACGATGTCGTTGCTCACACCCACAGAGTCTCGCGCATTTCAGTCTTTTCTCGATGCTACTGCGTTTCCTGTCGACTGGAGCATGCAGCTTGAGATTTCCCATGAACATATGCCACCAGCTCGCGGAACTGAGGCACTCACGAAGGCGACCAAGGATCTGATGTCCCTGGACGGAGACAACTGGCACTTTCCGCCTGGCCCATATTCTCTCAGCGAAAGGACCGCTTCACCGGAACACAGGTATCAACAAGCGCAGCCCAATCAACTCCCGTTACTGTATTCAGCAAGGCATCAACGATCCTTGGATAACAATGCCGATGAAGCCGAGCAGGTGAATCTGAATCCATCATCTCCACTTCTAGCTTCATCGAACTCACGCAGCCAGCTTCCGCAGCTTCCCTTCTACCCGACCGCAGATTCCAAGCAGACTCGCGCGGATCCCTGTTCATACGACCGCAGTTCGTCGTCGTCATCGTCGAGGTACTCCCCCTTTACATCATCCTCTTCGGCTGCAAGGCTTGCGTCGTCAGCGAAGCGCTCTTCACCGCCTGATGCGAAGCTCTCGAACAAGCGATACCGTACTTGCTCTTCGCACAACCTCTCCGACGAGGTAGAGCTACTGCAGCCAAACAAGGCAGTGTTGTTGTCACCCTCCCAAAAAAAGGCAAACCATATCCAATCCGAGCAGAAACGGAGGGCAAACATCCGCAGAGGATATGATGCCCTTTGCGATACCGTCCCGGCGCTCAGAGAGGCGTGCCAGGCGGAGGAAGAACAGCAGCTTGCGGAGGGCAAAACGAAGAGTCGGCGAAGGGGAAAAGGCAAGGCAAAGAGCGATGATGGAGAAAGGATCGACGGGCGGGCGGGGCCACGAAGCGAGAATGTCGTGTTATCGAAAAGTGAGTGATCTCATTCAAAATTCATCTATCCTCATCCCCCCTTTTTTAGCCATCGACTATTTACACGAACTGTTGTCAGAACGGGAGGACTTGATGCAGCGACTCGACGCGGCTCGCAACGCGTTACCACCCCATCACCCGTTGCTTCAACCTCAACCAGATGCGCCTCTCCCGCTGTGGGAGCGAAAATGGTCTGGCGGGGAAGAAAAATGCAACGACGACGAAGATGACGACGACGAAGACTAGTCCTTCCGTCGTCCGCCACTTGTATAAAACGGCAGTCGTGTGTAGAAACCTTGTCATCTCGACTCATCTAACAGTCATGAAGGGTCAAGGTTGTCATTATAATTCGGTTAATGGGTTGGCTATTTTGGCTACTCGGTGTACTGGGACATGGTGAATTCTACGTGTATGTAGATACCTTACTAGTAGAGTGTTATACGTAAACTATAGCTATTGAGTACTTTCGGCGGTTTGATTTTGTTGCGCTGAGGTCGTGGATCATCTCCTCTGATGTTACTTCCACCACCACAAAATTATGTCAGACAGTCTACGGCGATCTCGCAAACGAAAATATCGCTCAGTATGCACATTGCGTTTGTGTGACGATCGGTCGACTGATGCCAACTTGCAGGACGGCCCAACCCCTACTTGGGTGAAGCGGAGTATCGATGGTCCTGGTGTCTGGGCCAGCTGTGTAAAAGGAAAGGAAAAGCAGACTGTTGGTGAACTGTACGACTTGTTCGAGTCTGTGAGAGTCTTCCCCTAACTTCAGGTCTCGAGTTCATCATGGTTAGCTAGCCAATGATCTGTGGCCGGTCGAAGGAAGGGATCGAATCGAGGAAAAGCATGATTCAGACGATGAGGAAGATGATGTAGATTTTGAAGCCCTAGTCGCAAAAGAACTTGCTGCAATCAAGCGTCCACGGACGGAAAAACGCTTCGGTTGGTGGACAGCTGTCTTCCCTCCCTCCTTTGATCTTGATCTTCTCTCTCAAGTAAATTGTCAGACTAATACTCCCTGTGGTGAGAACGCCGACTTTGACATCCAAGAAGAGCTGATCCCGTCCAGTGGTCTTCATATCTTGTAGGTCCCCAATAGACCCGGTCAAGTTGATCGTCACACACGCCGAGAACGTCCGGAAGACGGGTGCAGCGCGAACCAAGTACGGATGCATCTAGGGATATACACACACCTCTTTAACACGTTTCCAAGGTACACCCACAGGCTAATACCAGTCTCTGGGTCTTGTGTGGCAAACCTTCCCGAGTTACATTCTCTATGTCGACGCGTGTTCGCACCTTTTTTCGTGGAGGCAGATGGGGATACGGATGCCCCCCAAGTGCACAAGGTGAGCTGCACCTCGCATCCCACTCATCTCGTTCACAAGGAATGACGGTGCGCAGTACAAGATCGAACTGCGGGTGCGAAATCATAACACATTGACACGGATGGAAATTATCGAGGAGGTAGCGAAATGTATGCCCCGGAATTACGTGGTCGACCTTGACAACCCAGACGTGTTCGTCCTCGTCGAGGTCTTCAAGGTGTGTCGTGTCACTCCAACATGAGCAAAACGACAGACGCAGATTTCAGAGTGTGTGTGGCGTAAGCATTCTGAGGGATTATTACAAGCTCCACAAGTTCAACGTCATGACCCTGGCTCACGAGAAGAATGCGGTAGAGGACTTCAAACCCGAAGCGGGACGTGTCCAGGGCAAAGAGTTAGATCAGGCTTAGGAGTACAACCATGTATTACCTGCCAATTTGGGACGAGCATTTGCTGTGCACTTGTACGACTATACACCTGTTTTGCTACACACCCAGAAACGCGTCAATCTCACCATACAACATGGCTGATCCAGTGGACTCGATGCTCGATCTCATGCGGCGTCTGCCACCGACTCGCGTAGAAGAGAACATCAACTCCCTCATCCGGATCTGCCCCGACTACGCGGATGATCTTCTGGGTAGTGTCGACCAGCCGCTGAAAGTCTTGACGGATCGCGCGACTGGGCGGGAGTACCTTGCCTGCGATTATAACCGAGATGGCGACAGCTACCGGTGAGCGGGTTTTATGGCGTCGCGGTGCTTCACGACACACCGATGTACCCAACGTTTTCGACCGCGCCACCTTTGATAGCGCTCTCTGGGATTGACATATTTTTCTAGATCGCCGTGGTCCAACGAATACGACCCACCTCTCGAAGATGGAACGACGCCAAGTCCGAAACTACGCAAACTAGAAATAGCGGCGAACGAGGCCTTCGATACGTATAGGGAATTGTACACGTCCCAGCTACCACCGCTCGTTGTCGATTTCAACTGACCTCGTTATGCGTGATAGGTATTACGAAGGGGGCGTCTCTTCTGTCTACCTCTGGGAACTCGAGGATGGCGGATTCGCTGGCGTAGTACTGCTCAAAAAAGGTGGGTAGGTGATCGTACTTCCGTATCCTTTGCTCCGGTGTCGACGGACCGGTGATGCTGACGGAACTCCCAGTGATGAATCCTGCTAGCCCAGAGGAACCGGCCGGATCATGGGACTCTATCCATGTCTTTGAGACAGCAGAACGCGGAAGGCAGGCCCATTACAAGTTAACCTCGACGATCATGCTCCAGCTCGTCATGCGACGCGTCGAAGATACCCAAGCTGTTGCTGTTGCTAACCAAGAGAAGAAAGCTTCTGATCACGGCTCGAAGTCATCGGGGGAGGTCGTTTTGAGCGGGAGCATGACTCGACAGGTGATTTACCAAGAGCCGCAAGCTTCTTCATTCAAAATATTGACTTCCCGCATCTTTTATAATACAGACAGAGCAAGACTGGCCCTTGCAGGATTCTTCATCGCACATCACCAACACAGGAAGGATGATTGAGGAAATGGAGATCAAAATGCGCAACCTTCTTCAAGAGGTTCATTTCTTTCCTCTAAAAGAATGACGGCTGACGAGTTCACGCGCAGGTATACTTTGGAAAAACGCGTGACATTGTATATGATCTCCGCAGTGTAGACGATCTAGAGAAGGCAAGAAAACAGAGAGAGCTACAGAAAGAGCTCGTTGGATTCATCAAGCGGTGAATTTGATACCTTATGATGACATGTAATCACTGCGCCGGAGGGCCCCGGTCGCTGGTAGATCGCAACAACTATTGATGTGTTTACATAGATGATGGCACGTCAACGTCCGACAAGTTGGGCGTCGGCGATAGGATTGGCATGAATCGTCACCTAGAAATCATTCAGACACCGTTTCGGAGACAGCTTACGTCCTACATGAGTGAGCTTGATCTCGGCGAGCGGCCTGTTTTTGCCATTGACGGGGACGCGCTCCATCAAGTCCAACGCGGAGTCAGCGCCATCGATCACTTTTCCAAAAATAGTGTATTTGTTATCCAGGTGCGGTTGTTTCGCATATGTGAAAAAAAATTGGGATTTATTTGTGTCGGGTCCGGAGTTCGCCATTGCAACCATACCGCGGCTGTTGAACTGGTGGGAACCATCAGGTTTCGAAAAGAGTGGCGCGCATGCAACAAATTCCGTACCTTGAGTGTGGATCGTATCTCGTCTTCGAAAGGTTTGCCCCAGATGCTCTGCCCACCCTTGCCCGAGCCGGATGGGTCGCCGGCCTGGATCATGAATCCCTTGATGTTTCGGTGAAAGATACAGTCATCATAGTATCCGGACGCGCAGAGGGCTAGGAAATTCTGAGGCATGGGAAGTATTTGAGACTACGAGAGATGAAATGACATACTTCCGCGGTTTTTGGCACAGCCTCACAGAACACCTCGATCTTGGATGCAACTTTACTTGGCAGAAGTTCCTGTACAATATATTTGGCAGAACGCACCTTGAGGTCGCCATGGGACGTATGGAGCGTGACAGACTGCGAACGATGAATGTATGCGCGATGGTGACGGATCGGAAAGAACCTACCATGGGTGTGACGGACGTGACGTGGCGTGACAGTTTTGGTGGTGGTGTTTCGTTAAGGTCCCGTCAGCCGGGCTGGGCGCGGCAACGTTGTCCACGTTCATCTTTACTTCATCTTCATACCACCATCATGATGCGAACTTCCTCCATCCGTAGCCAGGATGACCCCTTGTCTCTAGCCCTCCGTCCACCGTCAACAGAGTCGGAATCCGACCGGCAGTTGCGCCTGCAGCGAGAGGCAGACGCCCGTCGTATATCCGAACAAATCGATGAAGAGCTTAGAATCGAGCGCGAAAAGCTGAAAAGGACCAAGAGTGATGTCAAGGTGTGTGTTTTTTTTACATAACCCGTTCATCTCGCGCACTGCGAGGGGTCTCATGTTACCTATTTCCAAGTTGCTCCTCTTGGGCCAGGCCGAGTCTGGCAAGTCGACGTTACAAAAGCAATTCCAACTTATGTACAGCCCCGCTTCGCTCGAGTCCGAGCGCATGTCCTGGAGGACCGTTGTATATTTCAACGTCGTCCGTTCCATTAAAAAAATTCTCGTTACCTTGGATGCCTGGGGCGACATTGACGATGGCTCCGATTCCCATAGCACACTGGAGCGGCAGGAGCTCAGCCAGGATGATGCTATCTTAGTCGGGACGTCACGCGTCAATTTTGAGGCGCTGTATGACGAGACACCCTCTCCGGATGCGGAAAGTCCTATCGTTTCAAGCCCTACAAAATCCTCCATTTCCGATTTGCGCCGACGCCTTCTGCTCCTAGTCAATGCCGAGCCCCAACTCGCTGATCGTCTCAGCGGTGGTGTCTCCGTTTCTGGATCTGGAAAAGGAGAAGTTTACGTTCGCAGCGGCTGGCAGGCGAGAACTATCTTTGCGGGTCAGAAACTCATCGGAAGACGATCCAAACGGGCAGAAACAGAAAATGTGGATCTAGCTGTTGAGCGACCCGGAACAGCTGCCTCGAGCGACGTAAATGCGGATGCTTTGGCCGACAGCGTCGCTGCAATGCTGCGTGAGTCACAGGAGGACATCACAGCACTTTGGGAACATCCTATTGTTCGTGCCTTGATTTCGAAGCGGAAGTTGAAGCTCGACGAGTGGTCGGAATTGTAAGTGAGCGCATATATGCATACATTTGCTAACTCCTCATCTCTGTAGCTTCTTAAATAATATTGCCCGCATCGGTGCCCAAGGATATATCCCGTCAACAGGTTAGCCCCTAATAATTTCATTTCATTCTTATCATCGACTGATGTGTGACAGATGACATTCTGCACGCCCGTATTCAAACGATGGGTGTTGCCGAACATATTTTTGACGTTGACATACACGGGAAAGTTGTATCATGGCATCTGTTTGACGTCGGTGGCGCAAGGGGACAGCGTCATTCTTGGGTGCCATATTTTGATGATGCAAACGCCATCATCTTTGTTAGCCCGATCAGTGCTTTTGATCAGGTACGTTCCGTATAACGACCGCATGTACGGCTTGGTCTTCATACATCGGGGCCCAGTACCTTGAAGAAGACCCTCGCACCAACCGCATTGACGATTCTTTGCAACTCTTTACCCAAATCTGCTCAAACCAACTCCTGAAAAAGGTTCACCTAGTTTTGTTCCTTAGTATGTCTCACCACACGATTATCAAGAAGGGGCATTCAGTTATTAATTGTTCCGCAGATAAGACAGACATTTTGAAGAAAAAGCTCGAACAAGGCCTTTCGGTTGCTAAATAGTGCGTGTCGGTCACGTTTTTAATTCGTCCCCTCACATAATGCAGTATTTTGTCGTACGGCGACCGTCCCAACGAGTACGAATCAGTGGTACAGTATTTCCGTGCACACTTTTTGCAAGTTCACAGGAGGAATAATGAGAACCGTCGAGTCCTATACACACACTTGACCAATGTGACGGTCGGTGTTCCGTCTCATCGAGGGTGATATTCTCTTGACGTACGACTTTTAGGATACCAAGGCTACGCATAGCATCATTGGTAATGGTGAGTACACGACTTGAAAACAACGATCCATCTCTCAAGCAAAGCAAACCATTAGTGCGGGACTCTATTTTCCGGGGTTACCTGCAATCCGCTGCCTTGGTATAATTCACCTTCCGCAGCCGTCCTGTCATTCTTTGTGTACATTCTTTTTTTGTTAAGACCTTTCGTCTATACTCCCATGCTCGCTGAGCCATCGTATGCTATACCTGTTACCCTGTATTACGCTGCTCCCGTTGTCTGCCCGTGCACCATTGTTGCTTGCATTCCCATATCCATTTTTTATTCACTTTCGGTAAATAAGTTACTCCACTACACTTGTTGATGCCGATGCTGTTTTAGTCTTATAGCTGCCTTGCTCTACCAAACGTTATGTACTCGGCTGTACTTCCGGCTTTATTGGGTCTCCTTAGACAGGGTGCTTCCTGCATCCTGTATATGACGGGGCATCCTCCCTGCTTTCTCCTGACCCACTTTGTTGAATTGTTTTTCCGGTTCGCGGATCAATTTCAACTCTTCAACCCTTTTCGTCGACGTGATACAATCACTTGATCATGCAGAGTGACTACGAGCCCTTCAGAGTCACTTTCTTTCCTCCACTGCATCATCAACGCAGAATATGGATCTTAGACATCCTCAGACGTGAACGACTTACCGAGGTTCGTAAGACATTCGGCTCTCCGGAGCTTGATCTCGTCTCAAAAACCGTTGCTGATATACGCATCCAGATCGTGGATATTGGGTGTGGCGAGGGCGCTCTCCTCGCAGCGCTGTGCCAGCCCGCCCCTTGGCTAACACCGAGTCACTTCCGAGATGCGGATCACGAGCTGTCCTCGCTTCTCTGCAACGTCGGCCTAAACAACCAAGATACCCCCGATCTGCATGTCACACGCGTCGCTGGGCTCGACATATCCTCGTCCGAACTCCAGATTGCCGCTGAGTACACATCTCCGACAGCGGTCAACCCTCTGTACACGCGCTGGGAGCCCTTGGACGTCGAACTGTGGCGAGGCAGCGTCGACGTGATCAATCCTGCATTCGTCAACGTGCAGTGCATCGTCGCCAGCGAACTGTGAGTGTGATCAATCCCGTCATCCCGATGTTCGGTTCAGCTGATAATCTCCCCTGGTGTCCAGTATCGAGCATTTGATAGAGGATGTCCTCATCCAAGTGGCCCCTATTATACTTGGTGTGTACCGACCACGCTTGTTCCTCGTCACAACTCCATCATACACATACAACCCACGATGGTCCCCACCCGGAATTGCGGATCCAAGGGGGTGTCTTGACCCGACGGGTCGCACTACGCGCGTGTTCCGGCATCCCGATCACAAATTCGAATGGACCGTCGACGAGTTTGTCCGGTGGTGCAGCAAGGTTGCGCAACAGTGGGGATACGTAGTAGAAACTGAGACTATAGGAGTGTCCAAAGAGCAGGATCCTTGGGGCAGGGACGATGTCTTGGGGGGTGCCAGTCAAGTTGCGACATTCAGGCGGTTGGACGACCATTTCTCCAAGGCAGCGAGGGAACATGGCACAAAAGACTTTCGTGCGGTCAAAGAGCCCCACACGCTGGTGGGAAGGTACCGCCACGAAGCGCACCCACGCGCAGGATGCCCTTCAAGCTGGAACGAAATTGAGGAAGCGATTATCCACAAGTTCCAGCAGTGGGGAGAGAGGATACTCGGGGCGCAGGAACTCTGGTTTGCAGATGACCTGCCTGTTTTGTGTGGTGGATCTATAGACGTGATGCTCGATGTTGCGGAACAGAGTACCGAGCTAGAGTTACAGAGAATGGCTGGCCAACCACGCGGAAACTGGAAAATTCGACTAATCAGGGTGCTCACCGATCGTTTCCCTCCACAAATCACGCCAATCGAGAGCGAAAACATCGTCTGCGAGGATTACGAAACAGATTATGATGTGGAAGAAAATTCGTTCGACTCTGGAGTACACATGGGTGTGACCTATGATGGAGCCCCGTGGCGTCCTGACGATCTTGGTTGGACTCAAACCCAAGACGGGTCGCAGTGGAACGTGGGTCAGGCAGACACGGCAGCGTTGATCTAGAGAATGGAGCCAGAACACCATACAGGAGACTCGGTGTGGAATTTTGAACATAGATCCAGATTAGTATCTAACTCGTGTACATCTAACAACGACTAGAGTTTGTCAGGCCTTGTCACAAAAATAAGAATAGAACGGACTGGTATTGAAGCCATGAGTGGACACCAACGTCAGATCTCCGCCGCTGACTTATATGGCGCTATATGCCAAAACCATGATGAGCTGGGGACGCACGTCAAGGAAACATCGTGCTCACCAATGAGGGGATGCAATTGCGCCATGTAGGTAATCATCCACATGAGATAGCAGCACGCGAGGGTGAGCAGAATGGATGTCCGAATGGTTCTGGAATGGTTCAACCGCCAGTCTAGGTTGTTCATTCAATATGCACGTACGTCTGCTGCGAACCCTTCGGGACAAACAACCAGCCACAAGCCATTAACCCGAGGACAATGACGAGAACGAAGACCACAGGGAACATCGAGGCCATGTTGGACGACTCGCTTAAAGTTGGTCTCTCTTCCGAGCGCAACGCAGCCAAATGATTGCGGGTCATGTGATAATCCAAACAAGTGTCAATCATTGGTCCAAATCATATTATGCAAGTGCCAATAAGGATAGTCACATCTACGCTAATCAAATGCCCGACGTCTAAAGCAAACATTACGCGGTTTTTTGGGCATCAGGATCATGGTCTAGTTAGACAGAACTGAGCGGATGTCACAACAAAGGCGATAAGGATACATACATGATAATTATGCTCAGGTATGGGTTGATCCAACTTGACCTCTACCTGACGCAACACGGTTGCAAGAACGGACCCCAGTTGTAAGTATGCGAACTTGGCAGAAACAGACTGAGTCAACATCCAGCAAATAACACGTCAACGCTCACCTGCTCCCCGATACATCGGTGTCGTCCAGCACCGAATGGCTGATAGGGGCTGTCCGTTCCCTTGCTTACAGCACCAAACCCGAAATCGACTTTCTCGCCACTTTCATCCGAGTATTCCTTGAAAGCTTGAGCTGCAACACCTTCAGGGTCACTCCACCGAGTTGGTTCCCAAGCTTCTACGTTGGGCCATATTTCAGGGTCAAGTTGGCTGACAATCGGAGAAGCAAGGGCATAATGGCCGCGGGGCACAACGTAAGTGCCATCTTTTGAAGGTGCAGCAAGAGTGGCCGGAACAGGGACATCGGAGCGAACATAACGCATGATACTGTGGATCGGTGGGTGGAGGCGCAACGTCTCGCGAATAACCGAGTCCATGACAGGTAGTTCACGGAGTTCTTCATAGGTCATGGTGCGGAATGTACCATCAGGATTGCCGAAATATTTCACCTGTTCCTGGTAGAATGCCTCCCTAAAAGGATGGTAAAGGTAAGGTTAGATGCAGTAATAACGTACGTACTGAACCTCTGGATTGTTTGCGAGATGAAGGAGAGCCCATGAACCAGTCGCTGAACTTGTATGTTGTCCAGCCATGAGAAGGGCGATAAGGATATGGGCGATCTCGTGGTCCGGAAGCTCTCTACCACTCCGATATGTTTGGGAGATGAGGGCGGAGATCATATCTTGCGCATCCTGTCAGATGTGAGTGTAAGAACGAACACATGAACCGTTAAACTCACAATGCCGGACTCCCTGCGTTTTCGAATAATGTCCACATAGAACGCACTCATTTTTTTGTGAGCTTCATCACGCTTGCGGTAACTCTCGAGAGGAAGGTTGGCAAAGAGAAAGTTTATAGGCGTAAATCCACCGTCCAAATCATTGAACAGCTGAGAGAATGACTTGTCCAAATTCTCGCGAACCTCACTGCCTTGCAATGTCCGCGAGGCAGTTAGAATCGTGATCTGTGCCATGATGTCGGCAACATCGAAACGTCCCCACTCATTGATGTCGTTCATTTGAAAGATCAAGAATGCCGCATCGGTCTTCATGAAGTGCTTGACCTCGTCTTCGATCATACCAACGTAGGCACGGAAGTTTTCTGTTGAGAGTCCGACCTTGACGAACTTTTTCTGCTCCATGAACAACTCGTTTGGAACGTCATAGACCACGTCTTTACCAAAAACTGGCGTGGTGAGATGCTGGAGAGATTTGAGCAAATGGTAGGACAATACAGAACCAAACTTACCTTGTAAGCATCCTCCGCCGAGAAAGCCGTAGACTTGCCACCGAGAATGAAGTTGTTACCCTTGGGACCGAGTGCGACAGTGACTTTACGACCCAACAGAACGAAAGTGAAGACGTTCCCGTACTAGCAGAGAGAACTATATGAGAAAATAACAGGCACGAGAGGTCATTGTCGCGTACCTTCTCTTTGCATTTGGCGAAGAAGTTCAGTGGGTCATTACCATATTCTATTGCAGAACCAAAGATGGGTATATAATGGAACACTTCCGGAGGTAACGAAGGGTCACGAGGAAGGACCTAAAAGCTTGTCAATTTAGTTTTGCATATACTATCTAATGCACACACCAGCTGCCTGAGAATGTTCAGGATAATTGCAATGACCGGTGAATAGAGGACAACGAGGAGGATGGTGCGTCCCGGCGAGTTTGCAATGTAACTCTGAGTCGCGCCCAGCACCGTAGCCACGTAGCCCGACGCGTAATTGGCCGACATTGAGAACGAAACAAGGATGGGAAGAAAAGCTCAATGTCATTCGACTTTTCTATCCTCGCGGTTATGCATACACTGCTTAGTCAGCAGCTTATTTCCGTAATTGAAATCAGGCCATCAAGATTAATCCCCTTTTGGAAGAAAACCCGGGTGCACGAATATCATTGCAGTACCGTGGTGTCTACTATCAACTAAGTACCCCAAGATGATTTTCAACTCTCCCTCAACAATAACCGAAGTTGCGGTTGAGGACCCGTTTCAACAGCCTTGATCTGAACCTTGACGACGTCCCCAACACGAAACACTTGGTTCGATTGTGTGGGTAATAATCCAAACAACCCAAGCGAAGGAATGTGGCAGACAAACGAGCTTGGCCCTCCAGCTCCGTCGAGACGTGCACCGGAAACGGTGGCTTTCAGGAATCGTAATGGATCATGACGGTCGACCGTTGCGTGAGGATCTTCCATAAAGCGCTTGATATACAAGTGGGACCAGAAGTCGGCATGGAGTCTCTCCACCTGTTTGTATTCCTTCTCTTTTTTCTTGATCTCAGGTGCATACTCCTCCAGCCATCTAGGTGAGAACAACCAAGTATTTGTCCCCGGATTAAGTAATGCGTGCTTGATCTGCCAATGGGCGACAAGGTCACTATATCGCCGGAGAGGGGACGTGACACGAATATAGCCTTCGCGATCAGGGATCCCCATGCTCCAATGCATCGCAGGCTCAAGGGTATGTTCCACCGGGGGAATGAATAGCTTGGATTTTTGTACATCATAGAAATCCACGTGGCCGTCCGAGTCCCGCGTTGCCAATAGCCTTGTAACAGCCCGCGGGTCCCCTAAACACACAGGCACCTTGGATGATCTTCTCAGCATTGGAACACCGTGCTCGGAAGACCAGCGAGAAGCTACGCGACAGGCGGCTTTCATGCATTCAGATATGACCATGCGCGAACCAGAGCTTTGCATTTGTTGTCTCACAACCTCGTAGTTCAAGGTCGGGAAACCGCGAAATCGATAGGATTCAGAGCAGTCCAGAGAGGTACCAATCAGAGGTTTGGGGTTGACGGAGATCTTGGCTTTGGGCAGGGCGGTGTAGAAATGCTCGCTCGAGGCCAGATTGCGTTCCCTGTGCCGCGAAATTGTCTCAGTGATAAAACGTAGATTGTTGATATGCTCGGCACTCAGGCTCGGCACGAAAGGAGTGGAACAATATCCAGGAGGGTCGAAAGGGCGGAAAGACACATAACCTCTGACTGTTTCCAGAAGGTGGTCTACGCTATCGTAATCCACCGCCACGACATTGCGAACGAATGCCGCTCGAACCTTGTAGTCCACCATATCGCCCGTGGCGTCGAGTTTGAAGCTAAAAGTGAGCACACGCTCCACCAGCCCAGAGCGCGAGTTCGCACCCAAACTCATTCTCGACAGTGTCAAAGACTTGGGCAGCATAGACCACGTTCTGTGCGCGAAATACACTGTGGACCCCATTTTACGGGCCGCTTGTGCAAAGATGTGCGTGGGAGGTATAAGGGCCGTTGGATCTGCAACATGAACGTGTATCCAGGCTGCACCAGGTTCGGACGGAATGGGCTCGATCGACAGACCATCGTCTAGTTCCTCAGCGCCTACGTCGTCGACGACGTAAACAGGTAAGTCGCCAAAATCGTGCCGCAGATGCTCAGCCATATCGGAGAGGTAGAAATCCTCAGGGCCAAGAGGAGTTTTGTTTTGCGAGTTGGTAAAGGCCATCTGAGTCAGATTCTTTTGAACTATCTGATCCTCGAGAATAACCTTTGCGGAATTTTCCTCTGGGGAGTGGTCGAGGTCAAGTCCCGACCATCTTGATGCCAAGTCGTCCCAAGGTGCCAGATGACCCAGGTCAACTAAGACCTGGTACAGGACCGTGGTGTCGATTACTTCCGCCACCTCCAATTTCTTGAGGATGGTCGTTACAACAAGGGAGTAGGGGTCGGAGCGGATGTAGCGACGACGGTGAAGGGAATGATGTAGCACATCAATGATCATGCGATCTTCTCGGGTGTACCGAACATCCGTATTCAGTTCCTGTGTAGGAGACTGATTCCAAGACTCTGTTGAACGTTTCCGATTTGCAGCCATGATCACACGGGCTTTGGATACAAATGAGTCGATGGTAGGATTCGACTGGTGAATCATGTCTCTGATGGAGACCAGTTTGTCCACGTGTGACTGAGGACGAACGGCCCACGTCTGGACCGTACGATGAGAAGTGGCGTGCGGGTCGAATTCGACAGTATGATTCATGAGGTAACGATGCGTTGCCAGCAAGTTATGATAGTCCAAGTTTTGTGGATCAGAAATGAGCTTTGCAGCTTGGGAGACTGTGACGGTCGACCATTCGTCGGGATTTGGTGATCTGACGAGGGGGTAAAGGGAGATATTCCGGCTGCCGATGGCACAATAGGACTGGGCAACACGACGTTCGACTTCCCGAAGCCGCCGAAGAATTTCTACACGCGCACTGATCTCCGTTCTCTTGGTGGGTGACGAGGTGATACCGGCCCTTGCAGTGAGGTCACGGGGAACCATGTGAGGAATTTCAAAAAAGATATCGGCAACGTAGTTGGTGAGTACGTCTCCGGAGAGGGAAAGAGTGAGGATATAATTGCGGTTATCGAGCAAGGCGTGACCGAGGACGATTCCCGATACCGAAGTCAAACCCCTAGGACATGGTCAGTGAATTGGGTAAAGAAATACACTCATCACATGCCTGCGAATGTCAACATATGTGCCAATAGTCGGCATATCTTTTTCAGTAGGCTCTTCCATTTCGTTTACTATCGGAGAAACGTCCCCTGCTGCCTGCCATTCAGCCAGTAGTTTCGTTGGCGGTTTGCGCGGACCGCTAGCTCGAACATCTTTCTCGAGCCGCTTCTCTTCCCCTCTCAGGGACTTCCTGTGTTTCCACCCCGAAGCAGGTAGCACTCGAGACCTAGCAGCAGCATTGAGAAGTTGTTCTGTGATTTTCGTGACTTGTTTTACATCGTCAGAGGGACGGGTATGCGCTGAGCCCCGTGAGACATGGCTATCCGAGTTTTGGGATAGATATGAGATGGACCTCGTCCGTTGGTAGAATTGTTTCTCGAGAATACGACCCGTTTTGAGGTCTCCAAATCCAAGTAGTTGGCGAGTTCGGCAATGCATCTGGACGGAAGAAAATGCAAACGCTCCGGTGGCTGTGCACATTGATCCATTCTCAGACTTCCAAATGTTCAAACGAGTGGAAAGAAAACGAAAGCGGCGGGAGGAAGACGAGGAACTATGGTTGGACCAAGACACAAGGACGACATTGGGTCTGAATGACACGGACTCTGACGAGTCCGATTCGGACTTGGAGCACGGAAGTGATCAATCTGATCACTCACGCACAGAAGGTGACCAGGAAGGGGATACCATCTCGGAGGACGAGAACGTTGGCGAGGAACCCCAGATGTCGGTTGTCGAGGTTCTGAGAGATCCGATATACCTTGCTTCTCTCAGTCCCACTCTTTATGGGTGCGTCTTGTGCAAGGGAAAGCTCATCAAAAATGTAGGAATGGCCACTGCACACAAGAATGCCCATGTATGTGGATCTCCATCGAAGGATTTATATACTGAGCCTTGATTCATGCAGGCGCACAAACGACGATTCGAACACTTTAGACTGCTTTCTGTCGATGCAGACCCACGCGGTAATGCTCGGGAGTTCCTCAGAACGGTCCGGGACCATCTTGCATCCAATGTGCAAACCGCAGAGTCACATGACTCTTCAAAGCGGGCTGTGAAACGTGTAAGGACTCGATTCTTGGTATAAATGAGTTTTTTTTTGACATGATGACTCGCAGCAAGCCAAACAAGCAGCCATACGTGAAAAGAGGAAACATCACAGGGAACTGAGGGCGAAAGCGGTAGCAAAGAAGGCGTTGAAAAAGCGTTCGACCACTGACGAAGTAGGAACTGTCGTGAACCGGAGCTCATCAGAGACGCAAGTTCAGCCGGGAAGAGCGAGGAAGAATAGAAAACTGCCGGAAGGTAGTGATGCCCCTGCCAACAAGATCACGGAGACTCGGAACGTAAGAACAAAATCTACTTTGCGTATCCACGCTCCAGACGACAGTAAGAAGCGAGTCCCTAATCCTAGTCTCAAAACAAAAAGGAAAGTCAACGAGCCATCATAATGTAGTAGGTGCCTAGCCTCTGAGGCAGATATATTGGATAGATGACCCCTGTAAAAAAAGTCTACTACTAAAATTCCCGAAGACGGGTCGCGTCCTCAATGCTGATCTACATTAAAGATTGCAGCACCCTGTCTGTTGAGTGGATGACCTGCAAATTACAATTATGTGAATTCTTCAATGCAGTTAAAATAAAACAAACTTGATGGATATCAGGCCGGTCCTTGGGATTCGCCTTCAGCATGCTATCAATCAAGTCCTTCAAGCCTTGGGAATAGGCTGAATTTGGGTGCTTGTACTGTGCGTTCAGAACAGCCATAGCGATAGACCCGCCCTGTTCCGTTGTTTGGGGGTTTTCAAAGGGAGAATGAGAATAAGCCATCGCGAACAATGTGCATCCGAGTGACTAGTAAAATGAGCATTGCGTTACACACGTGAGGGAGTGAACTTGCCCAAATATCAACTTTTTCATCCAGAGTTACACCTGTTTTGACATCAAAAAGCTCTGGTGCTCTGTAAGCCATCGTACTTTGCTCAGCTGCAATGTCCTGCAACGCCACTGATGAGACCCCACGGTGGAATCAACTAGGTGCATTACCTGCTGCAGCAAAGCTTGTGATCTGGTCTCTATGCGAACCCTGGCTTTCATGGTACTGCCAAAGTCCATGAGTATTGGTGTCGCTCCATCGTCTGCAATCATGACGTTTCTAATGACATATTCCTCAGTCAAGCGAAGTTGAAACGACTGAAATGCCCACCCAGGTTTGATATCTCTGTGAGCATATGGTACATGTTCGGACCTCCCAGGCTCCGAATCCTGATTTTGGGCATCAGGTATTTTAGAAACCTCCTCACCATCGAATACGTCATCTTGTATGTCCATTCGATGCCTTTTCTTCACAAGGGGCACATTTACAGATGAATCACCGTTGCCTTCGGCATGTGATAACAGTTCATCACCCTCCTCATCGTCGGAGTGATGGTCGTTTGAATCGTGGATGCTTGAAGTAGAAGGCTCGGGCTGTCTGGAGGAGGACGGGGGCGGCTGTCTCTGCGAACCAGACGTTGTGTGGTAACCGTGTAGGGCACGAACGGCTTCACATGTACCCCTGAAGATGCGAACCATTTCCCTTTCCGAAAAGTGCTTCCCATTTACAATGTTCGCGTTAATCGCGTCTTGAACGTTCCCGCGCTTGAGTGGGCATTAGAAAAGAAAGAGTTAGATTCCAGCATAGACGGACCTTGTACAGGGGCAAAAAGAGGTATACGATTTGACCGTCGCCTTCGGGATCTTGAACAACCGCAGAGTCCTAGTTAATTCTCACTCAGGTAGTTCGGTATTCATCGTGGAAAGGAACCCACCAGTATGCGAATGATATTAGGATGTCTGGAATCACGTCAGCATTGGGAATTGCAAGTAGTAGTATGAATACTCGCTTGAAACGGCGATACGCCTCGACTTCTCGCAGAGCTTCCTTTACACTATCCGAGCCAGTGGGACATCTTATTTTTTTGAGGGCAAATTGTCTCTGAACAGGGGCGCGTCAAAAAACGAGACTACTCGGAACACAACTACTCACGCCGCTAGCTTCGTCCTGCGCAAGGTAGACGAAAGAGAAGCCGCCCTCGCCAAGAACTTTGATGATATCAACTATCCAACAATATTATCAGCGACGTGAAACCAAGCCACATTGCTGCCAACGTGACAGCTGTATACTGACACGTTCGACCGTTAATTTTAATCTTTGCGGATTGCTGGCAAAGACACGAAGAGAGCGCCCAAATTGCATCTTTGGCCTGATCTTTCAAGGTGTCGAAAGCACTTGCAAGGTAAGGTAGGGCCATCTTCCAGGTCGCGAATATATTTGCACTGCTCGGTCCTTGGCGTCAGGGAAGTTGTGCTGAGAATACGTTGAAGGTGGCTGCGGTCAGTCTGCACAGCCACTAATCGTTACGGTTTGAATCCGGGTGTTCGCACATACCCGGTTCGTAGTACAGTAGGTGGTCAGATTCATTGCATGTACACTCGATCGATTCGGAATTCGCAGTACCGTTCGCGCCCACAACGGAGGCTTCGATCGACTTGGGAAGAGGTAAGCCAGTCATCACGTAGACCAAGAGTTTCGTTTCCACACTAGGTGTCGGCAAAGGCACTGGGTCTCATTGATAATGATCGAGGCGTTCGATCATGCCAGTCCGTGCGTTATGCACACTACACGATATTCAACGTCACCTGGAACTCCTGCGCTGCAAAATTTTGTGGCCGCGTTCCAATCACTTAGATTTATGGACTGCACCCGTTTGCGACTCCGAGCGAGTGGGATAAGTTGGCCGAGACTGGAGCAGGAAGGCCAAAATCAATCCTGATGCTAGATGTGACACATTTACCCTGCAATAGTCAATAGTATAGTTGGCCAGGAGTCGATCGAAGTGTAGGGATCTGGCCACGCGGGTATTCTCGGGGTGCCCACATTGTTGCCGAGCACGCAAAAAAAATCCGAGGCTAAGCTTCCTATTTCCGGCCAGCGTTGATGGTGATCTACTTGTTCAGCTTCTTTTATTGATCATGTCTGGCTCGCTTACTAGTGCATATGATGCTAATGGGATGTAGCTGTTCTTCAAAAATACCTTCCATGCTTGATTTGGTCGAGAAATCTGTCTGCTTGTATCGTGGTTAACTTAGATGTATCGTTGCGCCGCCACGCACTGGATCCCGGCGACGTTCGCCGAACGTGTTAGTTGCGATCGGTCTCAGCCTAGCATATGGACAGAACTAAGCAGCAGAAATGATTTATTAGATCACTGGATCAGCAAAGAGCTGCAAGTTCACATGTTGGACATGCTATCGTTGTATATCAAGGAGTCGCGCTCACGGATCATGCCACTTGCCCGGGTGGGAAGAACAAATGCACTCTAAATGGAACCCGTCCAGATACCATGGTGACCACTGATATAGATCTGCCTCGTGCGTGACTGGCAGCAAGGCATGCGTCCTCGTGGTGCTCCTAATACGAAGCTTACGCTTCAGATACTGCGTATACCCTTGACCACGTCCAAGCCCAAACACGTTATACTGCGTTTACTCTCGGCATTCAGAAGATTATTCTGGATAAAACGAAATGGGGGAGGTGAGCAAGTGACTTTGTAGACCGAGATCCTCGTAAGATATTTTCCCTGTGTCCAGCCCAAACCCGAGATCGATGTTTTATTCGTTGGCCAGACAGGCGTCGGCAAAAGCACGCTTATTAACATGATCAGAGGCGTCATGGATGGATCACCGACAGCAGCCAAGACGTCTAACGGTGCACGTCCATGCACTGAAGGCACTACTAGTTATTCGGCGCAACTTGGAGCCGGGTTGCATTGTCAACTGTGGGACACGCGCGGCCTTGATGAAGCGGTGGATAACCCTGACCGGGGGCTCTTGGCCAGAATCATAGACCGGATTCGCCAACGTGCATTCCAGCAGGAACGCGAATTGAAAGCTGCTCTTCGGAACTGCACCACTGGCAGGGCAGCAAAACCAGTGCTGATGTGGTGCATCCTCGCCACAAAGATCGATGTGCCGGTCCACTGGGAGCAGTTCCGCAAGGTATACGTGGAGTATTGCGACAAAAACGCGACACCAGTGGTAGTGCTCACCCGTATGGGTCCCAACATAACTGAATGGGAACAGAAGAGTAGGAATCAGCTCGAAAAGTTGGATTTGGGGCCAGGAACTGACAGTACGGATGTTCACCTGTTGAGGGTGGGTGAACACAAAACCATGTCTACCGATGCGTACACAAGGGATTGCGAGGCTCTTAGGGATTTCATTTCCCACTTATGAGTTCAGCGAAAGTTAGTGCGGATCAATAGCAAAGTACGCACCTAGCTGTTCTTGTTTTCTTTGCTACCTGGAGGGCTGATCGATGATCAACCAACTTGTCTTCTACTAGTATACCGTGTGCTGCCGGGCTCGTGGCCAGCGATGTTACTCGTCTACAGGACAGTCTTCTGACCCCCCTTTTGTATGCTTAGCAGTATTTACCTATTCAAACATCCTGCCGGAAACCATGAGTGAACCAGTATCATAGTGTCAGTTGTGGCGATGAACTGGTACAGTAGCCAGCGCGAACGGCCTGACTCCGTTTGGCGGCCACCACCAAGATCATCATTGAATATTGAATACTGAACGACCTCAGAGTCTGAGCACTTCCCACCCGTGCTCACCAGTATATTTTTGTCTGTCTTGAATGTCACCAAGGGTGCGTTCCAATTATCCCTGAAATTTTGTGTCCTGAGCTCATCTTCGATGAACGAACAGACTCGGACTCGGACTCATTGACCCTACTCGTTGGCATGACTGGCAGCGGGGAGCGAAAGGTCCTCTTACAGGCCTCCTCAAGCACCTCGGAGGCTCTAGCGTCTTTGGCATTATCGGTCTCAACAGCTCATGCACCTCTCCCCCGGTATGATCCCAATCGCACATGGACTGTCACGCTTGGGCTCCCCCACCGCTGTCTCCCTATGCACTAAAACGTCTTTCGTGTTGACACACCCCGTGCGCTTGCAGACCGGAGATGTGACACCAGACATGCGTAGTGTTGAGCATTACAGCCGCACTTGGCCAGCGGCGCTGGCACTGACACACGTCGTGTATGAATCTGGTACGTACGCGTAAACAAGCAGGAGCGCATGTTGATGTTTGGATTTAGTGCGGACGGCGATCGACTGAACACCGCGATGGAGTGATGGTCTAGTGGTTCCAAGACAGGGTGCCAGTGCTGCCGATGGTGACGCGTTGGGTCGACTGGTGCGTAGTCGTCGGATCGGACAATGTGTGACCCTCACTACTGCCAGTAGTGTTGTGCCGGTCTCGCCGCACGTTTTCATTCCCGACGTTCACAATGTTGTTGTGCCCTCATTTTCCAAGGCTCACGCGCTCGGAGGGCCCCAAGCATAACCCTGCGCTGCGCCTCCTCACGCCAACTTCACACACAAAACTTGGGAGCGCTTCAACAGGGGACAGATCGTTTCTCTCGACATGGATCCGAGGTTATTGTTGCCAGCACAGTTGGAATGGGGCTGAACCTGTGGGCACAATCTTGGTTCGCACCCCTCTTACTCATGTATCTCGTTTCTCAGAAAGATGAAATGTGTCGTATTTGAAACACCACAGATTCAACAGGTAGGAGAAACGCGTTGCCTAAATCGCAAACAAAGGAGATTATCGAGCCGGGCCGATCGTGTCGCGATGACATGCACCTCTGGGTATGAGTGGTATGACTCTGAGCCACGATTGCGTCCCACTCGTCTGTGGGGGGCACCAAGACTGCGTAAATCCAACACGTTTACGATGAGGTGTGCACAGTCAAATTCCCTAGGGTGTTAGTGACGCCATCGATGGCGCACGTTGACCGTCACTCCCCAACAATCACCCGCAACGCTTCCATGACGCAATGTGCCAACCACCCACACTGTGTCTCTGCCAATGCGACGGGGGACAATGCATGTCGCTTGAACACAACAAGGGATGGACAAGGGAAACGTATGGGTGTGTCAGCGTCGAAGAACGGGATGCGGTGGATGCGTCATTTGCATGTAGGCCGGTGTGGGACGCGTACTTGCGACAGACGACAATGCCGACGCCTTGTCACGAGGCAAGTGATTCTGTACTGTCAACCACTTGCACTCATATACTACTAGACAACTTGACTCAGCGCTCGTGAGACGCTTTGCAGTGTACGTGGATTGAGGGTACGATCCTCGTGAAGCACCTCCCCGAAGCATGGCCTTCATCTGGTGTCACGGCATCTTATCTGAGCTTCTTGAATTGGCGACTTTATCTACTGTATTGGTGGGGGTTTTTACAACCCCCTTTTCCTTGTGGAGATAATCGGAACGCCAAAGCGCTCCTCGGCAAAAATCAAACCATTCGTGTCTGAAATGTACTGGGTCCCGATCAACAAAAGCTCAACGATGCGATTGACAATCTGGACGTTACTCCTATTTGTCTCCATTGCATTGTAGTTAGTATATCCATCTCTATTGATCATCTATTATCTGGTCTCCAACAGGATGAATTGACGTGGGGAGGGAGGCCAATCTGCCTTTCCAGAAAAAGCGATGGTATGAGGACTAACTTGAACTTGATTGGCCTTTACTACTCAATGCAAATTCCCGATTCCTTATTTGCGACTTACTATGCAGGGCGAAGAACCTTCATATGTGCGGCCCGGTCTGCCGCCTCAGGCTCGTGTCAATTACTACAAACCTAGTACTCTAGATTGCAATCATTGCACTGATACCCCTCAGTCAGGCTGACGACTACGTCAATTTATACTCCCGCTGAGTAAGTAGTTCCGGGTCTCGATGTTTTAGATCAACATAAACGCCCATGTAATAGATGTACAACATCAACGTTCTCCTGGCTGGCCAGACCGGCGTCGGAAGGAGCACTCTGATCAACATGATCACCGGTGCTGCCGACGGCTCCACGCGGGCAGCCAAAGTGTCCAACGACGTCAGACCATGTCCGATAGAGATGACGGTGCACACCGCATCGCTGGATGTCGACGGGACGAGCTTGCAATGCCAACTTTGGGACACGCGGGGCCTCGATGAAGCGGTCGATCACCCAAATCTCCTGGACTCGGCGGCCAACTGGCTTCGTCAGCAAGGCGTTGGGCCGTTCTCTAAACGCCAGCACGACCCGGCGGAGCGCGATCTCAAAGACATTTGTCGACAGCGCGTCCATGACCTCGGTGGAGGGGGGCCATCGTCGCCGCGATCTCCTGCGATCGTCGTTCTCGTATGGTGTATACATGCTGCGAAGATAGATGTTCCGATCCACTGGGAGCATTTTCGCCAGGTGTATGTCCAGTACTGCGACAGGAGGGTCAAGCCGGTGATTGTCATCACCCAAATGACGCCAGGCTTCGCAAGGGAGTGGGAAGAGAGGTGCATAGACCAGCTCGAGATGCTGAATTTAGGGATCGGACTTGATGACACCAGTGATTTCTTGATGATGGTACGAAAATTCCGAGATACATCCTCGCCAGAGTACCGTCAAGACGCATTGGCTCTCAAAAATCTCCTCCTTCGGCTTTCTGATAGGATCCCAAGTACTCGAGCTGTATGACTATTGAGATTATATACTGTGTATAGTGGTCACAAAGTCTGTGTACTAAGCTGTGGTCGTGGCGGTCGGGGCAGAGCCTGCCCGCCGCAGCGCGGCGTGGCACGACCTGCAGGAACCCACATGCTGACAATGAATATATAGGGATTATCACGCCTCCGGATTGTGTGTGCCAAGCGTTCCCAACCACACCGAATCGTCGTTCTTACCGTGCGCAATACCTATTTGAGTTCGAACATGTCGGTCAGTGGCGCACGCATATGCATCGGGATCAAACGAGACTAACTCTTGTGCGCAGAACCCAAACCAACGCACCGTCCACGTTGCTCTGGTCGGTCTGACTGGGGTCGGAAAGAGCACGCTCGTAAACGTGCTCACGCACGGCACCCAAGGCAGGCAAATCGCCCGAGTCAACAATGACGTGAAACCGTGTACCCACCGAGCCGAGGTGTACGTCGTGAGCGAAGGGGGGATAGAGTATCGTATCTGGGATACGAGGGGCCTGAACGAGGCGAGGGAAGGCCTCCTAACGCGCATACTCAAATTACTCAAGATCATACCTGATGCCGAGGCGGAGCTAATCAAGATCTTACGGGACGAGCAAGTCGGGATCAGCCTCGTTCTGCTGTGCGTAGACAGGAAGAAGAGTAGAGCCAGGAACAGCTGGAACATCTACAATGCGATGCAGGCCGATTTCTGCCAAGGGAGACAGAAGGTGGCAGTGCTGCTAACGCAAATGGAGAGGACGGAATATGAAGGGTACGAGTGGAGACAGAAATGCAAGGAAGTGGCGAGGGGCGTAGTGGAGAAGCTTCCAGATGACAAGTTGATGGAAGCCGTGCCGGTGTTTAGCCACCCGCCCGATGAGGAGGAGGTAATGGAGAGCAAGAACAGGATCTTAACACTCATCTCCAATGCTTGCCCGAGTCGCAGAGAGAGACCGTTTGAGAACAGTGTCGCCCGAAGGAACAATGACAGATGAGATGTATTATGAGATTTCGCATATTCCTGAACGAGGTCTAGCGAGCCTGGCGCTGTCACAATTTAGAGTTGTATTCATACATATACGAGTCCAATGATCCGCACACAAAGTGTCCGGGATGTGAACAACCTTGACTATTCGTAGCCTAATTCAGCATCGATCCTTGCCTTTCGTAGAGCCTTTCTTTCTTCGTCTGTGAGGCAAGACCATCCTTCGACCGTCTCAGCCAACTCCTCCTCGATTCTCTCTTCCATTTCGAGCTGTTTCTTGCTCTTCTTTGGAGGAGGGAGCCGAGGGAGCGGAGGCGGCGGCGTGCGGCGATTTGGGTGAAGCGGAGCAATTCTTGATAGCATCGTTCGAGACGATTTCAGGCAGGGAGAGTACGTTCGCGACACGTTAGGAAAAGGTGAATTTGGCTGCGAATTGACCCGCCGAATGAGCTCGGACATGTGAGTCGCCTTGGGTTTAACAGAAAGGCCACGAGTCTGCGGAAAAGGTGTTGTCGAAGTTCCCTCGGGTGAGTTTCGTTTCGGCGGGCTGGGATCCTCTGGACGGACGTTTTCCTGGATTAAATCGTAAGAGAGCCACAGAAAAGAACAACGCGTTTACCTTGCTTCTTTGGCCCTCTTCTTCATCCACGGGTGGCATGCAAGTTGTATTCTCCTTGGGCAGAGCGACTGGTTCGTCGCCGTCATCGTCGGAATCGACGACCCTGGCCTTCCCCTTTCTTGTTGCAGTAGAATTTTTAACCATTGGAGAGTGACATCTACTTGGGCTGTGGCGTGCGATTGGCGTGAAAGGCTCATGGTTCATAGTCGCAGATTCTTCCACGTCAGTTGTCCTTTGTGCCTTTTTGTCTTTCTTGCCTTTTCCCTTCTGGCCGGACGACTGTTTCTTTCTACCTCGATCAACATTTGATTCGACAGAAGGAATCTCGATCCCCGAGTCCGTGGGTAATGATGACGACGAAGCGAAAAAGGGAGGAGGCTCTGGGAGGGACGGAGTGACTCTAGTAGGGTTGCTACCAATGAGGTTTATTTCGTCATCCTCATCCTCAGTAATCAAGGGACGGACCCTCTTGCGTTTACGAGTATTCAACGGAGGAGAAGAAAGGGGAGTGTGTTCGCGAGCTTGTTGTAGCGTTGACGGGGGGACGGTAGGTAGTGTTGACGCAAGCAGCTGAGAAGAGGAAACGGGTGTTTGAGGGTGGGGTGCCACAATTTCATGTGATGGCGAACTGTCAGGAACTACAGGCTTTGGCTTAACTCTTGGTTTTGGTCTTGGCTTTGCTGGAACCTTGGGTTTCAGGTTCGCCTGTTTCTTCTGGCGCTTGGTGGGTTTCAAGACAAAGTCGTCCTCGTCCGATGTCAATTCGATAACTACATTGACAGGAGGAGGTGGTATGGATTTCTTGGCCGTCTGTGATTTGTTCCTGGAACGCATCTTTGCGCGCTCGGCAATGCCGAATGAAGAATAGGCATCACCAGCTACCTCGGAGAAGCCAAAGGATGTAGCTGTTGCAGGTTGAATGCTATCATTGGTTGGCCTCGTCGGGATAGAAGGGTCGCTAATATGGGACGACGTGCTTGCTGCCACTGGGTCGTGATTGGAGGGCGCGGGCTTCCTGATCACTACGCGCGGCCTCGGTCGTGGTTTTGGAACCGCTGGAGGCGGTGTACCAGATGCTGCGGGTACGCTCGTAAAGTCACCAATGGTGGAGTCCATCCTGGCGGGTGGTGGGGTGAAGAGGGACTCATCAGCGGTGCGAGGTCGATCCGGGGTAAATGGATCCGTCCGAATTGCGGAAACTAGCATAACGGTGTCAGGACGCGCGGGTTTGTCACAAGCGAGACGCACTTTCAGGCAAGCTCCCCATTGACAGCAGGCCTGTAGAGCCATTTGCTGGCAATGTATACTCGTCCTCGCTGTCAGCAACCCGGTCGTTGTCATCGAAAGCCATCCTGTGGATGTGGTCGTGGTCGTGATGCAAGTCAGCGTGAAGGCCGATCACATTCGCGTCAGACAGAACACGTGATCGTGACATCAATGTCCTTGCCATCCTCGCCAACCAAGCAGCGGAGGCAGTCGACACAGCGGACCGTGCCCTCGCCACTCCGCTCAATGACGCCCCCCGCCTCATTCCCCCGTCGTCCAAGTTCGGGACACGGCCTTGGTCAGTCACCCTCGCAGGGGTCCCTCTCACCCTCTGCCTCGGCAACAAAGACTCGCGCGGTGGACCTGTTGCGGAAACACTATGGTCTTGGAGTAGGACCACCACCGCCCATTCCAGGAAACACTAACGATCCGATGAACATGGGCATGTCCACACGTTTTCCCATACCAATCCCTGTTGACATCTCCGTCAGACTCCCCCGCATTCGATGCAAAGTCATATTACGATCAGTTGATCACGACCTCTTCTCTCCCTGCTCTGCTCAAACACGAGAACGAGCTCCTTGCAGGTATGCTTCCTTTTTCCTACGGCATGTAGACGCTGAAACCGCGAGCAGAGATACGGCAACTAGAGAGCGAACGGCAATCTGTAGTGTACAACCATCACCACGAGCTAATCGCCGCAAGTGACACCATTTCAGCCGTGCGCAGAATTGTATTTTCTGTTACTTCAGTTCTAATGTATGACAGATAAAAAACCGTGCCGAGAGTCTTGATGCAGAGTTGGATTCCCTTAAAGCAGCCTTCTCCGAGATCTCGCGACTTGCAACGGATGTGTCCATCGAACACCGGTCTGCTTCGAATGGTATTGCGGAAACGTCTACGCCGTCGTCACCCTCTTAGATTGGGGGTGAATACCTTCCCCTGTGGGTACGTCCTTTAAATTTTATATGTTACATGGGAAAACGTAGGCATTTCAAGCTCCAGGCTCGCTTCGCAAGAAATTCCACACACATATGCTCTACTCGACAGTATATCCCAGCCAACTGAGACTTGGCCATCATCCTCTCGGGTAGTAAATCTCTGGCTGCCAGGTGCTGCCGGTTTGGTGTTTCAAACAAGTAATGACACAGTTTCTCCACATGGCTGGAGTAGCACCTGTCGCCCCGGTGATTCTCCAATGTTCATAACCAGGTTCAACGACAATGCCCTCGTTCTGGGGAAATGATAAGCGACGAGGAAAGCGCATTTTAAGGGAGGGTGACTACCTGAATCCACCTCGCGAACTTTTCCATGTGATGGGCAAGTGCCATCAGCAACACGGACGAGGTCAAAGGAGCGTTTTTGTTGATCGCTATCCGTTTCTCGAACGGATAGCGTGAATAACCTGGCCACTGTTCAAGTATATGTGGTGAGTATCAAGTGTTCAAGGAGGGAGGGACATACAATCAACTTGACTTTAATCCAACGATCAGGGCTGCGGATCAGTATGGGCGCCTCTCCTGTGGCCAGGTTTGGCATGGTGTGCATGGACAAAAGATCCCAGAGAGTGTACGGTTGTTTATTTTCCCTGCGCGTGAAATGAATCGCAAGGGACTCGGCACCAGCCTGGCATCCGTAGGGTCTATCGGGTTCCATGATTTGAGGTTGTGGCAGGTGGTCATACCCTAAGAGGGATCTGGATCGATCCTTGTAGGCATCGTTCTCCCGTACGATGCTCGTGTTGCTTGGACTTTTTGGACTGGACGTGCTCGCAGGGTATGTGCTAGGATTAAAAACGTTTCGTGCTGGGTATGGATACGAGGGGTTACTGGGGGGCGGTCCGTTCAAGTAGATGCGATGGGGGTCGGTGAGTGGGTCGCATTTTGTCCGGGGTGACTGCCGATTTAGGTGCGTAGGGGTGCCGACTGCGTTCGGAGACATGTACATGACCAACTGCGCTCGCTGGATCTCGTTCGGGAACGGCAGTGGGTATGGATATACGTTTGAATGGGTCATAGTGTTGCAACGGGAAGAAGGTGGGTGAGCTTGCTTGAACATGGGTGGCATCGACTGCGTTTATAACGTGAAGTCAAAACGTCCAATGGCGGTCGACAAGATGCTTGCGGTGCTCGGAAGCATTCATATCCACGATCCGGTTCCAGAATCCCAAAATGCATCAAAGAGACGTTGTACACGGCGTTCATTGGTGGTATGGCAACCTTTGTTGGTCAGATACACGGTATAATAATGTCCGAACGCACAGGTGTGAATGAAAGGGAGACGTATACGGGGAAATCGTTGGATCCTCATTTCGATTAATTGGGTAGTGTTTACCGTGAGAGTCGCTTACAAGACACGATAAAACCATCGATGAAATTGAATCGTTTCTTCTTCTTGAACATTCGAGGACACAAAAGTTCGGGCTCGGTGAAGCTTTTCCGCATCCTTGTCCGCGTTCCCGTCCTCAAGAACGATCAGAACCTTTTTCGCTGTGCTCGGAACTTCTCGTTATGACTTGTCTGTCCTTCGTGATGGAGGTGCCGCTTCCGCTGGCGCCCATGAATTCGGAAGGATGCTAGAAGAGGTGATTCTGAGCGAGTGGGGGGTTCTACATGTACTATCTGCATCATGTCGAATTCGATTAATTCATGGGTTGTGCCGTAGCATACGGGCAGTGTGTGATTCTTTGAAACCGGAATGGGCCGAATCCCGGAACAGGCTTGGTCCCCTACCACAATCAAGTACTTGTGTCAATGTCGACCGCGACCGCGACGACGACCACGACGACTTCCATGTCACCACAGGGCCTATTGCCCCTCAAAGCCAGCATCGACACCCCCCTCACCGTCGTTGCCCCCTCCACAGAGGCAACGCTACTGTCACTTTATCACAGGGCTGCTCAGGCATTCCTGTACCGCGATGTCGTCCTCACGGCATCCTTGATTGCCTCCGCATTCGCTATGTTGCAGCCGCCCGTTGCGCCCGTATCAGATGCATTCGACCTTCTTCGCCGCAGGTGGGACATTCTCCGCATCACTCTCGAGTCCACCGTGTACACCTCGCCACCAGACCGTTCCGCCCTACCAGCGACGCTGCGCGAGCTGCTCCTGTTGTCACCGCAGTCCTTTGTGACTGCGTCGCATGCACGGTCGCTTGCGTTTTTTACGCCTTCTTCTTTGCCCCGCACTCCTAGCTCCGCATTTCTTCCACACCAAGTTTTGATGACACACATAGCATCCAGCATTCAGGTTAACTGCCCCGCTATTGCCCGCGAGATAACAGAGGACTGGTTATCTAAACGTGGCCAGTACGACTTCATTCCCTCCACCGGTGAAGCGTACGAGAAAGTATTGGAGCTGTATTGCCTGCAGATCTTACCACGCCTCCAAGAGTGGGATTATGCCAAGGAGTTTCTCACCTACGAGGTCGAGTTGCCACCAAGTAGAAGAGCGGTGAGTTGTCTGCCTCCCTAGTTTCTCTCGTAGTAATCCGTGTATAGGAGTTCCAAGCATCCCTCGAAAAATCCCACAAGGAAAAGGTTGTCCAACAACCCACCATCGCTCCCCCTCGCTTGCCTTCACCAACACCTTCCGCTTCTTCCTCTAGCTCTTCCCTCTCCACCATCTCCAACCGTACCGCGGTTCCTCTGAATGGCCCTTCCAAACTTCGCCAAGCACAACGCGTCGGCTCTTCAATCTCGCTTGCCTCGGACGTCACCGTGACCAAGCCCTCTTCCCGCCGGAACTCGAGAAATATTCAATCTACACCGCGCGCCAGTTCCCGCGGCAGTGCCACTCGAGGCTTGCCCAGCGGCGTTGTGTCGACGATGGGGCAGTCACCAGGTACCTTGACATTGTTCAAAGAATGCCTTCGGACATACTTTACGACCCATCGCCTCACCACCCTCACGATCATCTTTCTCCTTGTGCCGGTAGTGTCATTCATTATCCGACTGCGGCGTGCGCGAGCAACTCCGGCATCGGTATCAGCTTCGACGGTAGAACAAGTCAAGCGGCGGCTGGTCGATGCCCGGGGAGGATCTGTCCTACACAAACTCTGGGCCGAAGTCGGCAGGGTGGTATGGGACACCATGCGGATGGGGGGCGGGGGTTTGGTATAAAACATGGGCACGCGGATCGTCGTCGTATCTTTATTTAGTCGGATATGTATGTCACTACTACCTTCTTGTCACGTGATATAGACCCAAAAAAAAATCATATCATCTGATCCGGGACAACAGGTCTGGGTTGGGGGACGATGAGCAATTTGATCTCTTGCGTGTCATGGTGAGTCACTCGATCCGCACGGTGCTAGGTTTACATGTTTTCATAGGGTCAAACGCGGCGTAGCAACGCGTCATCCACGTAAATATGTCCTCGACGAGAACGAGTTGGAGCGCGTGAGTGCGCTCGCACGGATCGAGCTCGAGGATGCTCGCAAGGAGCTCGAGCGGGCACACAAGGCAGCGGAAAAGATGGGCAGGGGCGCAGAGGGGGCGGAGGCGGACGATCTGGAGGAGTATGCGGAGGAGAGCCAGGAGGACGAGTGGGTCGAGTGCGTGATCTTGTTCTGCCTGCGATCGATTGGCTGAGATGCCGCGGAAGCGAGGCGGACGATCCCATGGTCGTGGATGCGGAGGGGAGCGGGAAAAAACTGCCTGATGGATCGGCGGACGAGTTGGCAGAGTACCATCTCGACGCGTATGACGACGAAGACGAGGACGAGCAGGGTGCGCGTCGTCTACAGGCGTGGGGCGTTCATGCTTATTCCGATGCTGTAGGGGTCGGTCCGTTTACGAACATCAAGGGGTTGACGTTCTACCGCGATAACGCGGACGACCCGTACATTACGCTAAAAGAGGTCGGTCCAACGCTTCTCTCGGATGCGCGCTAGAACATCGGTAACAGGACGAGGATGACGAACGTCAAGACCTCGAAATACTGCCGACAGACAACCTGCTCGTCACGGCCAAAACCGAAGACGAGATATCTCAACTCGAGATCTACGTCTACGATGACACGCAAGAGAATCTGTACGTCCACCACGATGTGATGCTGCCCAATTTTCCGCTCTGCCTCGAATGGCTTGACTTTACCCCCGCCTCGGCGTCGTCTGACAAGCAGGGCAACTACGTGGCGGTCGGGACGCTCGACCCCGAGATTGAGATATGGTCGCTGGACGTGGTCGAGAGCATGTACCCCGACATGGTCCTTGGCCGGCCTGACAAAACCGCCGCACACGTCCCCGTCCCTGCGGGCACGGGCAAAAAGAAGCGCAAAAAAACAAAGGCGCGACCGACGTCGGACGCGCACCACGTCGACGCGGTGCTCGGCCTGTCATGGAACCGCACTCACCGCCAGATGCTGGCATCTGCTTCGGCCGATCGGACCGTCAAACTGTGGGATCTCAGCCGTGCGCCGACGGCGGATGCAGACGGCGGACGGAGCGCGGGTGCGATACGGAGTTTTGGTGTGCATAAGGACAAGGTGCAGGCGGTGCGATGGAACGAGACGGAGCCGACGGTGTTGCTGTCGGGGAGCTATGACCGGACGGTGCGGGTGTTCGATTCGAGGGCGCCGGACACGGGCGTGGGTGCGGTGCTGGGTGCGGACGTGGAGGCGCTCCGATGGGATCCTTGGGAGTCGCACGCGTTCTATGTGAGCCATGTTCTCTACGGGCGTGCGTCGCTCACATAGTCGTTAGGTCTCGCTCGAAAACGGGCTTGTGCTCAATTTCGATGCTCGCACGCTGCCGACGGATCTCAAGGCGGCGTCCCCGTCGCGGTTTACGATTTCAGCGCACGATGGCCCCGCGTCGGCGCTAGACGTGAGCCCGTTGCTGCGCGGGTGCCTCGTGACCGGCGGTGCGGACAAGGTCATCAAAATCTGGAACGTAGACCAGTCCGAGGGCACGCCGTCTGTGAGCATGGTCGTCGCGCGCGATCTCGACATTGTACGTGCTAGGCACCGTCCTTTTTCACGCCATCTCACGTGAGAGACAGGGCAAGGTGTTTTCGGTCGTGTTCTCGCCCGACGAACCGCTCATGGTCGCTGCGGCGGGATCCAAGGCACGACTCCAGCTATGGGACGTAGGGGCAAACCATGGAGCGCGGAAAGCGTTTGCGTCCAAGCTTTCCGAGTCTGGAAAGGTGCTTAAAGAAAAAAGCGGCGCGGGTCTGGTCGGCCTCGTCAACGACGACGAGGAGAGTGAGAGCGGGGGCGAGAATGAAAACGATGCGTTCTGAGAGGCATGTCTTTACCTTGCTTGGCAAGAATCCTGACGAGCTGATGTCTCGCGCTACTGCTGGAATATGATAAAACTTGGAGAAGGCTGTCGCCAAGCGCGAGGTGTAAAAAAATTGAAAAGCGATGCGACGAGCCATGCTGCTCCATCACCCGTTTGCAGTGTGCACCAACTATTTGTATAATTGTACATGAACACGGAAACGCACAGCACTGTACGCGCTGGGTCGTACACGATGGCCGTAAGATGTGCCATCATCCTTTGCAAGCGTCGATACCGAGACAAGCTTTTCAAGATTTTGCCACAGCGCATATCTTGTGCACACACACGGAGGATCGACTGGATCGAATCTTGATCCAAGTTCAGGCTCTCGATTAGGCCATCAAGTCCGAAAACAGCTTCCCCTGATCACTGAATTTATCTCTACTTTATCATCGACAAGACATCTAGGCTCTGCTCAGGGTATTGGGCGTGCCACTGCACCTTGCCTTGCCAGGGATGGATTCGACATTGCCCTGAATGATCTGCCATCCAAGGTTGGTCAGTTGCGTGACCTCGCCAACGTGACTGAGAAGGTTGAAGGACCTGCCTTGTCCCTGCAGATGTCTCTCTCAAGAAGGATGCACAAGAAATGATACAAGAAACGACGAAAACGTTCGGGGGTGGTCGGACGTCGTGAGCTCCTAGTCACCTGGAGCACTGATATACCTGATTCCCCGTACAGATGGTAGCAAATGCAGAAGTTTTTCCATTTCCAGAGGCTTCTCAAAAGTACTAAGCCACACTGTGATTTGCTTCGGCTTGGATTGACGTGGTCATCGCGATCCTGCAGCCGAAGTCGATGAGTGAGAATATGTCACGTCTATCGACGCTCGTAGCACCTTCCTGTGCTACAAGTATGCAGCGGTGCACACCGGCGCGGCGGCCGAATTATTGGTGCAATTAGCATCAGTAAAGCGCGCAAACCGAGATTTGACGCCAAGTCCAAAACTTTGCTGAGAACTTCAAGCGCCCTTAAATACGAGAGCAAAGCTAGCGGCAACAAACATGATTTAGGTCGATCAGGTCACCAGTTAAATTATTCTGGCACGCCAGGCGCAAGCGTTATCAGAATGACTAGTGTGAAGAACGAAAAACCCCAGAGATGCGGAACCGCCCCGGACATGCCTGCAGTCACCTTTGTGCTGTGCATTCTCCGAAATACTATGGATGAATGGATTCTGTAGCACAGAGTATGCGAGAGTGTAGGTATTTCTACATGAAATCGTCTGCTCCCTTTCCAAAGTCATCCAAAGCTTCGTCATACGCCTCCATGTCAAATCTAGCATCTTGGATTAGACTTGCAGGAGTACGAGAGGATGAGGACATACTTAGTGGATACCTTGGCAGCACCAAGCGTTGGTTTGACGGCAGCCTTTGGTTTCTTCTTTCCGCTTGCCTTGTCCCGCTGCTCCTTTTGCTTCTCGTTTGCCAGCGTGGTGAGGCCACTGGCGGCCTTACGGACTTCGACGTCCTTGAGAGGCTCTGCGAGCTGTCGGACGTGGTATTCGACAAATGAAGGATAGAGCGGTTTGTTCTGATGTCGTTTGATCACGAGTTCGATGATCTGTGTAGACAAGGCTTGGAAGTCCTCTTTCGTACGTGGGCTCGCTGAGAGGATCGCATCGAGCTCTTTCGAGGAAGTTGCTGATATACGTTGAGTCGTAAGATCCAGTGCGATCCGCGCATCGCTCACCTCCCAAGGTGGCGGGACCGAGCAGGCTTGCCGCGTTCTCGAGATCGGCCGATATCTCGCGCTGCTTGTCCCTGCGGGCCTTTTCGCGGGGATCGAGGACGGCGTCCTCGTCATAGTCCACGCCATCGTCGTCGCCGTCGTGTGCTGCGCGCGAGGCCTTGGCAGCCTCTTTCTCGGCGAGCTTGGCTTTGAGAGTGCCCTTTTTCTTTGGGGGTGCGAGGGGTGCGGGTGCGGGCTTGGAATCCTCTTCCTCTTCTTCCGAGGAGGCCTCCCAGTCGCTCTAGATGCGTCTCAGCGTGGGGCGTTTGCGATCGCATCGGGAGTGGTGCTCACGGCGGGTTCAGACTCGTCCTCGTCTTCGCCTTCCCATTTGTTCCGGACGGGCTTCACGACGGCAGGGCGTGGACCAGGGTCGTCCGAATTTTCTGTGCGTGGTGAGCTCAGTGGTGGGGAGCGGAAGGGAAAGGAGTACCCCAGTCGGACATGGTTGTCGAGCGAGTCAGAGAGCGATTATCTGCCTTTGCCTTTTTCGTTCATGTCCAAGTGAGCGCCATGTTTCTTTCTTTTTTTTTTTTTTTTGTTCTTTTTTCTGTCACGACTGACATTGCCAGCAGGCTCTTACAGCTCGCGATACCGCTCGTCCAGACGCACGGGTTCTCTCGGACGGCGCTGGCACGCGCGGTGCTCGACCTGCCCCAACCACACGCGGCGCCGCTGTCAGACACGGCGGTGACGGCGCTCTTTGGCCCCGGCGACGACGCGCGGCGGACGCTCGTGCACGCCTGGCTGGACGACGCGCGCGCGCAGATGAAGCATGCGCGTCCGGGAGCAAGCCTCGGCGAGATCCTGCACGCGCGTCTGCGCACGAACGCGCCCGTGCGCGCACACCTCCCCGAGGTGCGTCCCGACCCGCGTGTGCGGCCACGGCTGAACGGGCGCTAGGCATTCGCGCTGCTTGCGATGTCGTCACGGCTCGTCCCGTTCGATCCGGCACCCGTGCTCGCCCATGCTGCGCGCGTCGCGGATGAGGCATGCTGGATCGCCGAGCCCGAGGCAAAAGAGGTGCGTGGATCGGGTCGGAAACGGGCTTTGCTGATTGGATGGCCAGATGGCGTGGTATACCCGTCGTGCGACCGTGACCGGGATCTATCTCGCGGCGGAGCTGCACCAACTGACGTCGCCCAACACAGCGGCGTCGTTTCTGGACGGGTTGCTTGCACGCTCGGGAACTGCAGAGCAAGCAGTACGCGAGGTGTCGCTCTATGGGTCGTACATTGTCGACAGCTGGAAAGGGATCGCGAAGAGTCGAGGTCTACTGTGAGCATCATCTGATATTCCAACAGATACAAAGATGGTGTAAGGTACAGTCCCAGCCAGGTATAGATATGAGAATGTGCTATGCCCAGTTGTCGATGAGAGAGTCGCGCATTTCGCCAATGACCGCAGAGGACGATTGTCCTTGAAGTTCTGGGGAGGGGTGAGCGGAGGGGAGGTGGAGAACGAGGGAGACACACTGAACGCAGCTTCGATGACGCTGATTTCTGTTGCGGTGGTGTCGACGCCGGTGAATGCACACCAATCGTTGACGACGAGGCCAGCACCGATGACGTCTGAGCCACGGTTGATCGTACCAGCCTACAAGGATGTGAGAGAGGAGATTGCGACAGATCGCAGGAACGGACCACCAAGGGCACTTGGAGCAGACTGCTGAGTTCGTCTTGATCTTGTATGCTCGTCTTGGGATGCACGAGCCCGCCCTGGTTGGTGATGGCACAATAGCTGCCAACGAGGACGTTGTCTGCAACGGTCTGGCGAAAGACCTCGACCTTGAGGACGTCTGCGATGATCTCTTCCGTTTCGCGATCGATGTCGGGGTGGACGAGTGCGACGTAGTCGTTGCAGGCGATAACGTTGCCGAGGGCGGAGAGACGCTCCTCGACGCGCTGGATGCCGACGGAATCGGGGAGGGAATTGCGGAGGTGCTGGAGCTCCTGGTCGGTGGTCGTCGATGGGACGAGGAGACCGTGTCTGTTCCCTGCGGGACGATAAGACAGGCGTAGATGAGACAGAGAGGATGCTCGCCTGCAGTGAGACGGCCGACGATGCGGGTGCCGGCGATGGTGGTGTGTACGATGGGGATGGTGTCGCCGAGCTCGGCCTCGAACGCGGAATAAAAGTTGGTGGAGGTGTGCATCGCGACGAGACAATAGCTGTTGGTGAGTTTGGCGAACACGCCGATGTCGCTGCTGTTTTCGAACTGGATGCCTGCGACGGTGTCAGCGATGATGGCGACAGGGAGCTGAGCACGTACGAGTGGCCATGGTAGAGTAGAGATGTCGATGAGGGTGAGGGTGAGGATGGTGTTTGATTAGATTCCGCGTCTAATTTATATTATTAAATATTGTTTGTGTCTGACTCGACGTGAGACTCCTCCGTCGGTTCTGCACGAGTCATGCGACGACGCACGTCGATAGACTCGTGCTCGACGTCTTCAAGGCCAGTGTCGACCACCGCCTCATGTGTCTGACTCACCTCTAGCACGGAGTGACAATGGAGTTTTTGTGATGTGTCTTATACCTGATCGACGGAAACCATGTCTGCTACTGCTAGCTACAGCCTGCGTGATGGGCTCATCTCGGCGGGTTGGATGACCTCAAGGAAGCAATCGTAAATACCAATGAAGTTCTCAGCAAAGCTTTGGACTTGGCATCAATTTTTAGCTTTTGACCACATATTACATACGGAAAAATATATCTACGGATGTGACATTTTATATAATGCAAATGGCGTCATTCCTATAATCTAGGATCTTGTGTGGAGCCCTCTACAGTTCCCTACCAACACTGCAAATGTTGATACCAAGACAAGATTTTCACCACAGCTCACTTTAGGCCGTAAGGCTAGCATATCCCCCTTCATTAGGAAACTGTTGTAGGCTTGTTGGGCATGCCATTCTGATTGAATCTAGTTCATCAAGCAGCGGTGAAACTTACACATTGTCCTAAAATGCCAAGTTCCATTAGATGTGAATAGAGAAGCCAAGTGATTACTCACCAGTGGTGAAACGGCCTTCTCTAGAGGCAAGCAGACTGACAGGCGCCGGAAAATATTTCAATGTGGCTTCATCTTTGATAGGTTTCCGAGCAAAAAGCTACCGGTGGCGAACAGATAAGATGAACGACCAAAAGCATATGTTGCACACATACCTCAACAATCGATTGGATCGAATGTGGAGCCAGAGTCTCGACTGGGCCACCGGGTGCGAAAGCGGCTTCGTCTGTCCACCAGATTTTAGCCCTTCTTCATCGACAAGACATCTACACAGGTATGACACCCACCTAATGGGGATGCATATACATTCACTGTAATATTGTGTGGAGGGAGTTCCTCTGCTGGTGTGATCACAAGCTTTAATGAAGAGCAAGCAAATACCACTATGGTTCTCACCAGCAGATAGAGTAACCCCTTGACAGCAAATTTGCTTGCAGAGTAGATGGAAAATAGAGGGAATCCCCAAATCCCGGCAATAGAACTTGCACCAATAATTCGGCCGCCACGCTTTTGCGCTATCATCTGCGCTGCTGCATACTTATAGCACAGGAAGGTGCTACGGGCGTTGATAGACATGACATGCTCCCACTCATCGACTCCAGCTACAGTATTGTGGTGACCATGTCAATCCAAGCTTCAGGAGCAAATCACAAAGTGTGACTTACTTTTGAGAAGCTCTGAACATGAAGAAATTTCTGCGTTTGCTACCATCTGTACAGGAGAATGAGGCATATCAGTGCTCCAGGTGACCGGAAAGCTCACAACATCCAGCCCCCCAAGCGCTTTCGTCGTTTCTTGTATCATATCTTGTACATCCTTCTCAAGAGAGACATCTGCAGGGACAAGGCAAGACCTTTGACCAACCTTCTCAATTTCGTTGGCAAGGTCACGCAACTGATCAACCTTGGATGGCAGGTCATTCAGGGCAATGTCAAATCCACCTCTGGCAAGGCGAAGTGCAATAGCACGCCCAATACCCTGAGCAGAGCCAGTGATGAGAGCGGTCCCCTTTTCGACAGACATGATTAGCAGCACAAGTGTGTTGACATTTCCACACTGAGCACTCATGTTTGATAATACATAAACAGGGGGAAAGTTCATCATATGACATTATACATAATCAATTATGATACAAACTCACTTTTTCTTAGCGTAACGTTACGCGTTCTGTGACATAATCGCGATAAAACGTCAACTCCTTGAAGTTCGTAAACAAACCAAAACGTATTTCAAAACGTTACCCAAGACGGCCTCAAAACGACGGCCGTTTTCTACTTTGAAAGACTTTTAAGGTTGGCAAGTGTGATGACGCGTGATTAGTACATCTTGTATGGTAAGCGGTGGACGGGTGGGATAGGATGACAACGACATCCACCTTCTTTATTCTTGTATATCGTTGTTGGTCAACGCACGGAGTGGATTCGTATGAAGGTGGATGTGGCATAACTCGTTGCCCCCGGCTAATAGGCTAAATCAACTTCGCTTAGATAGGTGATCAGCTGAGCGACACGGAGCTCGGCGAGCTCGTGAGAGAGAGGGTGGAAACACTTTACCATCCATTTGGAACTTACAAGATGGGCAAAGCGGATGATTCGCATGCGGTATTCGATCCACAGTTGCAAGTTCGGGGCGTGCTCGGACTCCGCGTATGCGACGCGTCCATCTATCCCAAGCTGGTGTCGGGCCATACAATCAGGTGTCTCACGATGTGTTTAGACGGCACCCGTCCTCGCTGCAGCGGAAAAATTGGCAGATTTCCTCAAAGGAGCATACCCTGCTGTTTGATGTCTATATAAATTGTATATACCTACGTGTCATTCCTGAACATGCAGAAATGGCCAAACAGCCTTGTATGATTTCCCGGTGATGCCGAGCACGGCATACTGCCCACCCATACCGAGAGGATCGACGAGTCGATTGACGCTTTCTGCAATGGCCGATTTTCTCTCTTGAGTAGGAGCAGCGTTGATGAGACACTGTCCGCGCAACTGGATGCCGGCCTCAGAGAGGAAGGTGCCCTGAGAAATCGTGCCGTGCGTCGACACTGTGGGCCGGGTCAGTCGGGAGCACGTACAGAACGAGAAACAGACCTCGATCGGACAAAACCTCTTTCAAGAGGGCAAAGTCGACGTTGGCGGTCAGGTCGCACTCGCCCGGGCGATGGAACACGTCGACGATGTCGTGTGCCTTGAACGCCTAACCACCTGGTCAGTGAAAGATGCGGCAAAATAAAAAGGGAACACAGACGCGCAATGAGTTGCCGACGGCTTTTTCGGCGCCATAATCGATGACGAGGGCGCATCCGGGGTCGGGGCTGTCGTGCGCGTCGGGGGCGAGTAGGTCGGCGATCTGTCGGGCGAGTTTCATGGCAGCGGTAGAGACCTCGATGCGCGTGCCAACGGGGAGGGCAGCGAAGCGCGGGGAGGCGTGTCCGAGGAGCGTCGAGGAAGCGGTGGGGGTCGGAGAGAGCACATGCGTCCAGCGCAGTCGGGAGGCGGCGGGTGAGGTCGAGGGGGGGCCGGCATAGCGAATGCTCGGGTCGTTGGCGGGCGCGATGAGCACCTCATGCCACCCCTGGTGTGTTTTCTGGATGAGGTGCACAGGGAGGGCGTCAAAGAACTCGTGGGCGACGAGCATGGTGAAGAGATCGGGCCGCCGGGGGACCTGATCGAGGGCGTCGTGCCATGTGAGCGGTGTGCCGCGTTCGCCAAGGGTGGCCTGTTGGAGGGCGCGCATGCCGGGGCTAGTTTCGACGAGGTGGACGCTGTCGAGGCTGTCACGGATGCTTGGGAACTGGCGGACGACCTGGGGCGGGCTGGGTGAGCGGAGGGACGGGTGGTGGTGGGACGTACGCGGAGGATGTCGTCCATGAGTGTGCCACGGCCGGGACCGAGTTCGAGGATGCGGAAGGGGCGTGCGCCGGACGAGGACCAGCGGGAGACGAACCAGAGAGCGAGAACCTCACCGAAGACCTGGCTGATCTCTGGGCTGGTGACAAAGTCGCCACGGGGCCCAAAGACGGGGTGGGCGACGTAGTAGCCGTGGACGGGGTGCGACAGCGCGAGCTGCATGTACGTCGCAAACGAGAGCGGGCCCGTGGCCTGTGCTGGAGGTGAGTCAGACACATGAAACAGTGGTCGACACTGGCCTTGAAGGCGTCGAGCACGAGTCTTTCGATGTGCGTCGTCGCATGACTGGTACAGAACCGACGGAGGAGTCTCATGTCGAGTCACACACAAATAATATAAATTAGACGTGGAATCTAATCAAACACCATCCTGCTCGTCGACATTTCTACCATGGCTACTCGTACGTGCCCAGCTCATCATTAAAAGGAAAATGCAGGTGTCCACCAAATCAGATTGTAACACATTTTTTACTTTTGTCCAATGAGTTCAGTCAATTTTGCCTCTCTTTCCCGCTGTAAGAAACATTGTCTACATGCCCATGGATACAGATGTCACACACTGACCTCATACGTGGCCTTCACAACTCGAAGTCACTCCACCTCACGTTTGCCTTCTGCGAGGCGTGTTTCCAGATCCTTCATAGTTTCTCTTGCACAATCCAGTCGTTCTTGTTGGCCCCGTACCTGTTCTTTTTTCATTTCCCAACGTGCCTGCATTTCAGCTGCTCGAGCCCTTTCTTCATGAAACTTGCTCCCAGCTGCCTGTGCTGCAGACAGTGCCCTGGAGTGCATGGCTTGGACTTTTGTTTCTTGTTTGATTGCTGTGTTGTAAAAGCCTTGAAGCAAAGAAAGTGACTTCAGAGCCAAATCTAGAGCCACCTTTGTGGTGGTGGACTCTGTCTTGAGAAGGTTTGAAAATATCTTGGACACTCTCCCTGGGATTTTTGTTAGCATCATCCATGGATCACTGGAGCACCTACTCTCATCCTTTTCAATTTTTTTCTTTTGCTTCCGATTCAGAGACCACTCAGCATCAGCACCCCTAGCAATGAGATTTTGATAGATGTTGGGTTCAGTGTTTGCTTCTACAAGTGCAGCATTTGTGGAGGCAGACATGGCATTAACTGCTGTGGCAGAGGTCTCGACTGTCCAATTGAAGTTGTGGAAAGCACTCTTGGATACCTTGTTGTAGTCCCAATTGTCTATGGTGTCCACTGCTGCCTTACCCCGGTTGAATCTGGCATGCTTGGCATGATCAGAAGGACCATTGACAAAAACAAGGAGGTTTTTGTGCTCTGGATAAATGTATCCTGCCTCAATACCATTCTCAATAAGCCCACGCAGTGGGTCATAGTACGATAAGACATTGACGAGAATGACCGCTGAAATTTGAATGATTGAGGGTGAGCAGTGCTCAAAAGAGGGATGTATTAATCAGAATGACTCACGTTTATTGTGGATATTGAGTTGGTTGCCAGAAATAACTTCGAAAATCTGATCAATCATTAGCGAGGTGATGTCAACATTAACACCAATGACATACCTCTTCAAACGTACCAAAGCCACCAGGTAGCCCAATAAAAGCGCCAGCATGTCGTGCCATTACTGATTTGCGTGTAGGCATGGAATGGACATGGATCTGGTGAAACATAACTGTCTACCTGGAGGGGGGATGTATGGACTTACAGTTTCCATTCGTGCCACATCAAAGGCTTTCTCTTTGCCCTTGTCTGATTCGAGGATCGGCACTGGGATGACACCGGTTACGTAACCACCGGCTTCGGAGGCTGCATGGGAGACAACCCCCATTATCCCCTTATTACCACCGCCATACACAAGGCGGCGGTTAGCAGCAACCAGTGCGCATGCAATAGCTATTATAAAATCAGTGAGTGTTTATTATAAAATTGTTTCAGCACTTACATTTAGCAGCAATTTGGAACACCTCGTCGTTACCAAGAGATGCTGCACAATATACCGGAACAGCACGAGACTGAGAGCGCTCGACAGGAGCCATGGCTGGGGGAGGAAGGAGGTAAGTAGGGATCAGAAATCCATTGGATGCATCTTTAAATATATGCTCTTTGGCACACAGTACAAGTCACGCAACGATGCACATCAAGAGATTCATGCTCAATGAATTCAAGGCCAGTGTTGACCACCGTTTCATGTGTTTGACTCACCTCCAGCACAGGCCACGGGCCCGCTCTCGTTTGCGACATACATGCGGCTCGCGCTGTTGCACCCCGTCCACGGCTACTACGTCACCCACCCCGTCTTTGTCTTTGGACCCCATGGTAACTTTGTCACCAGCCCAGAGATCAGCCATGTCTTTGGTGAGGTTCTCGCTCTCTGGTTCATCTCCCGCTGGTCCTCGTCCGGCGCACGCCCCTTCCGCATCCTCGAACTCGGTCCCGGCCGTGGCACACTCATGGACGACATCCTCCGCGTACGTCCCACCACTACCCGTCCCTCCGCTCACCTAGCCCGCCCCAGGTTGCCCGGAAAGCAGCCCCGCCATGCGCGCCCTCCAACAGGCTACCCTCGGCGAACGCAGCACACCGTACGCCCTCGATCAGGTCCCCCGGTGTCCCGATCTCTTCACCATGCTCGTCGCCCACGAGTTCTTTGACGCCCTCCCTGTGCACCTCATCCAGAAAACACACCAGGGGTGGCATGAGGTGCTCATTGCGCCCGCCAACGACCCGTGCACTCACTAGTGACTGCCAGCCTTCCCTCGACCTCATCCGCCGCCCCCGGACCGCGCTGGACGCGTGTGCTCTCTCCGACCCCCTCCGCTTCCTCGACGTTCCTCAGACACGCCTCCCCGCGATTCGCTACCCTCCCCGCCGGCACACGCATCGAGGTCTCTACCGCCGCCATGAAACTCGCCCGATCGCGCGCACGACAGCCCCGACCCCGGATGCGCCCTCGTCATCGATTATGGCGCCGAAAAAGCCGTCGGTAACTCGTTGCGCGTCTGTGCTCCCTTTTTATTTCGCCGCATCTTTCACTGACCAGGTGGCTAGGCGTTCAAGGCACACGACATCGTCGACGTGTTCCATCGCCCGGGCGAGTGCGACCTGACCGCCAACGTCGACTTTGCCCTCTTGAAAGAGGTTTTGTCCGATCGAGGTCTGTTTCTCGTTCTGTACGTGTTCCTGACTGACCCGGCCCACAGTGTCGACACACAGCACGATTTCTCAGGGCACCTTCCTCTCCGAGGCCGGCATCCAGTTGCGCGGACAGCGTCTCATCAATGCTGCTCCTACTCAAGAGAGGAAATCGGCCATTGCAGAAAGCGTCAATCGACCCGTCGATCCTCTCGGTATGGGCGGGCAGTATGCCGTGCTCGGCGTCACCGGGAAATCATACAAGGCTGTTTGGCCATTTCTGCATGTTCAGGAATGACACGCAGGTATATACAATCTATATAGACATCAAACAGCAGGGTATGCTCCTTTGAGGAAATCTGCCAATTTTTCCGCTGCAGCGAGGACGGGTGCCGTCTAATCACATCGTCAACATCGTCAGAGACACCCGACGGAACACTGACCGTATGGCCCGACACCAGCTTGGGGTAGATGGACGCGTCGCACACGCGGAGTCCGAGCACGCCCCGAACTTGCAACTGTGAATCGAGCACCGCATACGAATCATCCGCTTTGCCCATCTTGCAAGTTCCAAATGGATGGTAAAGTGTCTCCACCCTTTCTCTCACGAGCTCGCCGAGCTCCGTGTCGCTCAGCTGATCGATGTGGTGGTCGAAAAACGGGTGCTTGAATCCAACGTCAGTCATGTCTTTCAGCGGTGCTGTATGGCCAATCCTGTATGCCATACGAATCCCGCGGACCATCACATCAACGTCGTGCTGCGTCGCGAGATAGCTGTGAACGCTTGAGCGACAGGTAACAGAAATAAGAACTGAGACCAACTTCGGATCAATGATGGGATCGTCCAAAGGGTCCGCGGAATGAATTTCGATGCTCCCAACGCTCGTCGGGCTAGGAACACCGTCAGTTTCGGGCAGGAGCCAGCAGACACGACTTGCCGCAAGAGTGTGACCGCGATGGTATAGCCATGTAGCTTAGATGGCACCCGACCCTCCAACGCGGTAGGAATGAGGATCAACTCAATGTCAGGTGCGTCTGGAGCCGAAGTTGAATCTTCGATATCGTTGTTGTATTCAGACGGTGGGAACAAGATCTGGTCGTCCGTCCGGAGGAAAGAGGCCGCCTCACCAACCTAGGTCGCGTGAGCGACATGTGAGGCTGATAGGGGGGAGGCACGAACGTTGGTAGAGAGAGGCCCAGTCCCAAAAAGCTGATATTGAGCAACCGCCATGAGAAGCTTGAATGTGCTGGACAGGTCGGACGGTTGCGTGTAGTTGAGAGACACCCCGAGCTTGTCTTTGAGACGGAGGTGGAAGCAAGGATGGTCAGAGAGATTGGCGCCGACGCCAGGAGAGTCGACGACGACGGGTATAGCGTGTTTCTTGAGAAGAGCGGAAGGACCGACGCCAGAAACCATAAGAATTTGGGGTGTATGGACTGCTCCGCCGCTGACAAGGATTGAGGAGCAAGCTACGAGGTATTGGGGGACATACCAAACGATGACTTCTTTGCGAGCCCTTGCACGGAAGCGGGGCGCATGTTGCTTTGAGTTGGCAAACTCGACAGCGACGGCGCGCGGTGTACCCGAAGAAGAGTCGAATACGATCTTTGTCACGCGGGCGAGGGTGACTACTTTCAGATTGGGTCGTGCAAGGACTTCTGGGGTCAGATAGGCGGATTCAGCAGACACACGCATGCCACGACTGTCAATATATGTCACTGGAAAATGGTGAGAAAATCGAGAAAATAAGCGTGACACTGACTGATCTATGCGAAAAAAGGTGAGGGACGACGAGAAATGAAAACACTCTGCATACCTTATTAGTACCAAGGGTACCTTTGGAGGTGGTAAAGTCGGGGCTGAATGGGATGCCTGCATTGACGCTGGCCTGGACGAACAGGGGGCTTCCATGCCAAATATAAGCATGATAACCGACAGTCACTGGACCGTGAGTGCCACGTAGAGTATGATCCACATGGGGAAATCTTGAGTCAGGGGTGTAACTTTCGAACTTGCGAAAGTAACTGCGGAGAAATAAGACAGATGAAAAAGAAAGAGGGTGAAAGCGTACGGTTCAAAATTTTTCCACGACCAGGAGTCGTCGTCAACAATCGTGGCAACCTCGTCGTAATCGGAGGGTGCCCCATAATGAGCCCTGGAGGAAGATTGAAACGAGAGAATCAGAGGGAAAGAAACGGGACATGCATGAGAGCATTTATGGAAGAGCCTTGCCAAGAGGATCAGAAAGAGAATGATAACGACGACGACACTTACAGCCGCCGAGAAGACGGGCTGTGGGGCAGTAAGTAAAAGTGGGGAACACGGGAGGGAAGTCGTACCCCGAGGCCAGAATCTCTTCTTGTTGGCAGCATGCTGCTGAGGGACGGTCATAAAGCTGTAGTCGTGCGGACCGTTAAAGAGACGGGTGAATGCGGCGGGTGTCGTGCTCTCGAAGAGGGCTTTGCCGCTGCGGATAGTGAACAAGTGAGAGGGGATGGAGAGGAAAAGGGACACACCTTTGACCTGCCTCGATGAGGAGGACACGCAGGTCAGGACGCTCGGAGAGACGGCCAGCAAGGACACAGCCAGCGGTGCCTACCGATGATAAGGCGAGCAGCGATAGAGGAGAATTACTGCACGTACCACCACCGACGATGATAAAGTCGTACTCGTCGAATTCGCCAGCGTCGACGTTGCGGGCGACGTTGGCATAGTTTGTGATGAGCGCGGGTCTAGTAGCAAACATTATTATGATGTGAGTTCAGAGAAGAAATATTGATATTGATCTTGCTAATGATCGGCGTTTGTAGTGGCTGTGTGTCTCGCCTCCCTTGCCTTCTACCAAATGGTACCCGACAACGACGCTCCTCCTTCCAAGGCATCCTTGCTCAAGTGGTGGTCCCAGTTCACACACGCTCAGAAATCAAAGAAATTTCCAGAATATAATCCGCGTACGCGCCCTTTCTCCCTTCTTCTCCTCCCCTCATCACCCCCGCAGCCCCATCTTCCACCGACAGCCATCCTGTGTTCAGTAAGCCCCTCAAGGAGTCCCTCAGGCGTGCCAGCGTGCAAATATCCACCTCCAACGCCAACGGCGATCTCTACGTATGGGGTTACATCCCTGTCGTCGTCGCAAAGTGGTCCGTCTCTCCCCCCATCTTGCCGCGCCCCACTCACTCCCTCCAGCGGTCTCTATCTCAAGGAAAACGGTGCGTTCGTTCTCTTGTTCGCATCTTGTTCGCTTACCTCGCCCAGCTACCGAGGTCGAAGGTACTTTTCGTGTCAACGGCTCCGCCAAACGCATGCGCGACCTCCAGGCCGCATTCGAGACACCGCCCCGCGTGCGTACCACCTCCTGTTCTGCCTCCTCTCCCCTTCATCGCGTTCCCTAGTATGGAAAATCTCTCGATTGGAAATCCGAGCACTACACCACCCACGACGTCGCCAGTGTCTTTCGTCGATATCTCACCCAGATGCCCGTATGTTCCGTCCGTCTTACCTACTCGACTCCTATAGCCCTTGTCCGTTTAGGAACCTGTTATTCCCCATGACATGTATCACGACGTGAGTATCTTTTCCTATCCCGCCTTCCTTTCCTCATCTCTGTTCAAGTTCCGAGACGTGCTCAGTCAGTGCCCCTGCTTTTTCAGTCGTTGTCGCCACTTGCCTGATGCCCCTCGCCGTTAGCAAAGCATCCGTTCAATCGCGACAACATCGTTGCCACTTATAGGCACTTGATTTCCTGCATGCCCAGGGCCAATCAGTACCTCCTCCTCTATGTTCTCGACCTCTTGTCCGTCTTTGCACGCAAGTCGGACAAGAATCTCATGACGCCTGCCAGTCCGTCCTTGCTTCTATGCCTCGCCTCGCCTTGCCACTCACCCTTTCTTCAGATCTTGCCGTCATCTTTCGTCCTGGTCTTATCTCTCACCCTAATCACGAGCTCTCCCCGAGCGAGCATCAACTCAGCCAAAAGGTCCTCGAGTTTCTCATCGATCAGCAGGATTCCTTTTTGCTCGACATACCACCCCCGCCACGCTCAGATCCCTCCTCTTGGCGTCCGCCACCCCGCCCTGTCCCTCCTCCACATGATCCAGATGATCCCGATCTTGTTGTACTCACTTCTGACGACGAACCCTCCTCACCTACCAATGGTTGGAAGCTCGTCGGTAAAGACAGGCGACGGATCATGCGACGACGCACAACGCACGAACCTCTTGGTGGGTTGCCCTCCTCTGCGCCAGCGCGCCTTACCCTTCCACGTCGCTAAACTCCGGCTCTTTTCCTGAAACCTTGTTCCGTCACCCCTCACTTGTGTTGCTGATGGAATCGGGTCGCACCATTGCAGATTCGCTCGATCGCTCTGTAACACCACAGGGTTCGGCACCCCTGTCGCCCGTTGCCGAATGGGCACCTCCCAACCCAAGTAGTCCTACATCGTCTTCCCTTAATCGCAGCCGAACTCTACCGTCCCAGCGAAATAACATCAGCGATGAAAGACGGTTGAGGCTGTTGAAGAAGCATAGACCACAGTCGCCTGTTCCGGAAGGACTTAGCCCAGGTGTGAACATGAGCACATAGGACGATGGGTCAGCCCTGCCGTGCGGTGACCACCACTTACGACAATGCCGACGTCGACGTAACCAGGGTCGCGATCTGTCCAAGGAGGAATGGAGCTCAGCAAAAGCCGCGACCTTTTTTTTTGATTTTGAATTAAGCCAGTACTGTCACAGCCGTCACGTGGTCACTTGCCGGGAATAATATCATTTTCGGCATCTCGGCATTTGCTGAGAACAAGCTGCGGAATGTGTCAATAATAATAATAAAAAACAATTACACACAGATTTCCAGATTTATATTTGGACGTGACAAAAATAGTCTGTAACGTCTTGGACTACGCCGAATTAGCAACTCGTTAATACGGCTGGTCCGTGATCGCGTCCCTCATCCCACCCGCACTCCACCCTCCTCCCGTCCCTACCAAAAAGATGCAGCGTAGCGACGACTACATGATGCGGCAGATCCCAACATACTCTGACAACCGCGCGATGGCGTCTACGCCAGAGATGCAGCATTACTACGACGACCCCGTGCGTATCTTCTCCTCCAGCCTGTATATATATATATATATTTAGTATAAAATCCTTTCGTTGGCACCCTCGCCTCTCGCCTTTCGTTACAACCAACCATTCTAGCCCCTTCAAAGCCAGTCCGGCAACCACGCTCCTTCGTCATTCCAGTCGACTGCAGACCTATCCAACCCAAACTTTAGAAACGCGCAACCCTCTGCCTTCGCCCAAGCTCCCTACATGTCGCCTGCCAACCCATACGAGAACCTGGATGTGCCTCGCAACAGCGACTGGCTCGAGAAGACCCAGAGGTCCAACAAACGGTCCAAGTACATCGTCAGTCCCAATCTCCTCTTGACTCGCTCTTGTGCCAATCCCCATCCCAGGTCATTGGCTCCGTCTTGGTCCTTGCCATTCTCATCGCTGTCGGTGTCACCCTCGGTGTCGAGCTCACCAAGAAGAAGAGCAACGATGCTGCCACCAGCAACCCTCCAGGCACCAACACCAACGACCCGAGCAACTTCCAGAAGAACCCTGCTTTGAAGCACGCGTTCTGGGGCATTGCGTACACTCCCCTCAAGGCCCAACTACCCAACTGTGGGGTTACCCTGGGTGTGTCCGCACCTCGGTCCATTGTAACGCTTGCTTATTCGGTCGACAGACGATGTTATTGTAGATGTACAGGTACTTGACACCGTGTATTTCGCTTTAGCTTTGGACTCACCCTCGCCAAGCTCATGTCTCAAATAACGACCAACGTTCGTCTCTACGGCTCGGACTGCAACCAGTCGTCCCTCATCCTTGCCGCTATCCAAGCTACCCAGGTCAACATGTCCGTATGGCTCGGAAACTACCCCGTGTTGAATGACAATGGAACCGCTTATGAGACTCAAAAGCAAGACATTCAGACTGCCCTCCAGCAGTATAGTGCTGCCAACGTTCGCGGCATAACGGTTGGAAATGAATTCATCCTGGAGTAGGTGTCTCTGGTTGGTATTTATCATGTCACCTATTTTTTTTTTTTTTTGCCAACAGTGCTGTCACTGCTGCTGGTCAATCAGACCCCAACGGCCCCGCGGGAGACGCAGGTGGGACCTTTTTTTTTTTGTCTATTGCTGCGAGCTCCACCTGATTCTCTCTCCTAGCCGCCGCACAGCTCATTCCATGGATCAGCGACACGCGGACGATGCTTGCCTCAATGGGCCTTTCAAACATCTCCGTTGGTAATGCCGATGCAGGAAGCTACTTTAACACCAAAGTGTTGGAAGCGGTAGATTATGGCATGTCTAACGTTCACCCATGGTTTGCAAACCAGAGCATTGAAAATGCTGCTGGATGGGTTTGGGACTTCTTCGAGAATCAGAACGTCGCGCCAGCTAAAAAGCTCACCAACCAACCTTATATGTACATTGCGGAAACTGGCTGGCCAACGGTATGCGACTCCTTGAGCTTACCGCCGTTGCGTGCTGAAGCTCTCCTGTTCAGAACACGTCGACGTTCAACTACAACCCAAATGATGGCCCGTCGATCGCATCGGTCCCTAATTTGCAGGTGCGCCGTCCGAACCGTTGTTTGGTTGACGTACTCAGCCATTTTTAGTACTTTATCGACACGTTCGCTTGCCAAGGCAAGTATAGCTTCCGGTATGATTCACATGTGGAACCTGGCTGATCCCGTGGTGTACATAGCAATTCAGAACGGCACAGAATACTTCTTTTTCGAGGTGTGTTTTCCCTTGTGCTTTTTGCCCCATCGCTCATGTTGTCATAGTACTGCGACGAGCCGTGGCAGGTGAGTGACCGTATCCTGGGGGTCAGCGATGTGGCACTTCTCATATGGCAATCCAGTCCACAGATTACGGTGGTGTCGAGGTAACTCGTCTCGCTGTGTCATTTCATGGTCACAACTCACATGGTGTTGACAGGGTTATTGGGGTATCTTTGATGCAAAGTGGGCCCCGCCGGATGTTATTGCGACAGATGCTGAACACTTTTTTCCAGCAAAAACTTCAAGAATCTCACCCTTCCCGACTGTTTTGGCTCTTCATGAAGAATCTTTCTACAGACATGCTACTGAATGTAACCCCATTTATTCTTCTCTGCTTGACCCTTCCTTTGTATCTAATTGGACTTGTATTTTGTTCCGCTCTCACGGATCTTGGGTTCTTCCCACTTCAACTCATGGTCTTGACGTCTCTGCGGCGCTTCCATTGCGTCCCTGGTTGCAGGCTCGAGCAACCTGGGCTGGTCCCTATATCCTGACACGATGGGCTGCTGCATTGAGACGATTCAGAGGCCGGTGGGAAGAAGTCATCCTTTGCATACCATTTAGATCTAGTGGATTTCATTCGGCGAGCATGTCTATACCCTTGTCGAGGTCGTATACGCAGACGTTCGTTGGTGAAATCGAGGACATTTGTTTTGGAGATGTCGACTGTCAAACTCTCGGCAAAAATGACAAAATGGAATGCATCAGCCGGGAGTCGAACCCGGAGCTAGGCCATGGGAAGACCCAATGTTACCGCTACACCACTAATGCATGCCAGTGCTAAACTAAAGGTGAATGTCGACGTCAATGGCACATGGTGCCCGGGGGACTACTTAGCAATGTTGTGTGGGACTGGAATGGGATTGGTTGGGTAGCACGAATGGAGCATTAGTGGTGTAGCGGTAACATTGGGTCTTCCCATGGCCTAGCTCCGGGTTCGACTCCCGGCTGATGCAAGACCTGTTTTTGATCCTCTTACTGAGAATTATTTTCGAGTGGATTGGCTATGGAGACTTCCCGTCGGGCACACGTGGCGAAGGTGTAGTATGTACACGTTCTCCCTCACACGGCACCGCAGCATCCAGAATTTAGAAACGGCCTCGGATCACGCGCGTGGCGCCGAGGGTGTACCCTCAATCCCAGGGTCGCCTATGTACATCTATGTACGTTGCGTCATCCGACTGGCTCCCCCTCGCTTCGCTCCTTCTCGACCTCCCAGATCTCTCGCACGCCTTCCCGGAACCAGACGACGTTCCATTCCACGAGGCCACGCCGCATTTCGAACACGGCGGTGGGCAGCGAGGCGACGAGCGCGAGATGGGGCGTGACGTGATGGTAGGTGAGCGTGACGGGCTGAGAAGGGGACAGAGACGTGGATGCAGATGGGTGGAACGGAGCCGTCGACTTGGCGTCGGGGGTGTCAGTGAGAAGCGGGAGGAGCGTGGGTGACGATGTTGTCGTCCCCGAGGGGATGGGTGCAGGCGGGGGCGGTACGTTGGACCTGATGGGGTGTTCTCTGAGTTAGCGTGGTGTGTGGGATGTCGAGCGATGGGATTGGTGTTCGTACTTGTACAGTGGTCTGAAGGCGTTGAGCATTTGGAGATAGTCGCAGCAGAGATTGTGCGTTGCTTGGTCGACGGGAGAGGCATCGGTAGCGACGTACAGTTTACTGGTGGTATCAAACAGGAATGCCTTGGGTGACGAAGTGTTCTTGTGACGTGCTTTAGAACCGACACGGAGAGAGGATGTCGAGGGAACTTACGGCGCAAAAGACGTCGAGCAAATTCTCAATGTAGGGTAGAGAGTCGATGAGTTTGTGGATGACGCGCGAAAATGATTCTTGAAGTGAATAATCATAGACGGACGTGAGGTGAAAGTTGAGCGGAACCTGTTCGTATTCAGGGGATTCGTCTGCGAGTCGGTCCATGACGCGCTCGTGGATTTGACGAAAGTTCTCTGTCTCGATGTCATTGAGTGGATCATCCGGAGCCAGATGGTGGAGTCCTACCAATCTTGTCGTCCTCTTGCAGCTTCTCCGCCTTGTGCACAAAGACCTCGAGGTTTATGTTTGGGTTGACCTGACACGCAGCGACGATGAACTCGACGAGCTTGACTATGGGCTGTTGGTAGAGATCCTACGCGGAGATGAGTTATGTCGTTCCTCTCAGGCGGAAACACGCTGACACGAATATCAATGACGAACACGATGGTGGAAAAGTCGGAGAGAGGAGCGCCTAGAGTATCGACTGTAATGTTCCCGGGGCAGTCCCACATTTCGAGGGGGATGAGGGTGCTTGCCCAAGCGTCTGTCAGAGCGAAAGAGAGACGCAGCGCAGGGACGGCGGCTCACTCGAAGGGGTACTTGGTGACGCGCATCGTGGGTTCGAGGTAGAAGGTCTGCTTCGACGGCAGGTTCTTAAAAAGGACCTGCAAGATGGAGGTCTTACCACTCCTGCGCAGGTCATGTCCAGTGAACCCGCGCCATAGGACGTTGACGAACCTTCGTGTACCCAAGAAAAGGATCTTTGCGCGGTGCTGTGGTGGACCCATCCGGAGTGCTATTCTTCGGTTTGGTGGTAGACGACGGCATTTGAGTCGAATTTTCCCACGGCTGGCCAGTCGATATCGCCGCGACTCGGGCTGCGTTCTTCATTTTTTCCTCTTCTCTTTTGCTGTCATGAAGTTTGGTAGGAAGATCACGGTACGTTCGCTTCTCGCTTGTCTTCTAGTGCAGACTGACGCGCAGCGTTAGGCGAGTCTCTACGATGAATGGAAGCCATTCTATATCGACTACAACCTTCTCAAGCGAGAACTCAAGGTCTCGACCGTCGTCGTCGTCTTGATCGTACGTCTGTACTGAACCCCTTCCGAATCCAGACTCGCACTACCGCGCATAGTTGGGATCAAAATGACGAACACGCATTCACTGCCATGCTCAAAAGAGAGCTCGATAAGATCCATGACTTCCAGAAACAGAAGGTGGCGGATGCCTCGCCCTCTGATTCGCCGGCCGCTCACATTCACTTTGATAGACATCGGAACTTTCCCGCCGTATCCGTGACGCTGAGCGCGACGTCGGACGTCTCGTTGCTCAGCAATCTCATTCCTCGGAACAGTCCCCGATCACGCCACCCGATCCCGAGTCGCTTCATCCCCGCACATCCGATTATGGTCCCGACGAAGGTTCCGATGACGAAGACGACCTTGAAGGCGTCGGCGACTCCTATGACGAACTCGAAGATCTTTTTCACGGTCTGGAAGTGGAGGTTGCTACTCTCGTTGCCGATGTGCATGATCTTGCCTTGTACACGAAACTCAACATCACCGGTTTTCTCAAGATCCTAAAGGCTCGTCTTGTCGTGCATTTGTGCCCCACCTTTTTCTTACGAAACTTTAGAAACATGACGTTAGTCGCCTCTCTCCTGTGCCTGCACATCCATAACGTCGTTTTCAGAAACAAACGAATTTGCCCCTCAAACCCACATTCATTCAAGACTACTTGGAAGAACGTCCATTTTACAAATACAATTGGGATGCCCTCATCGTGAAGCTGTCGAAACTGTACAACCTTGTCCGCACCCGTGGTCATCCCGTCGTAGGCGATTCCAGCGCAGGCGGCAACCAGAGCGCGTTCGTTCGGCAAACGACCAAGTACTGGGTAGTCGGGTTTTACTCTTTCTTGTCCTAAACTCAAACAGTCTTAGGTGCATCCAGACAATCTCGTTCCGCTCAAACTAGCCATTTTGAAACACCTGCCCGTACTTGGTTCGTCTCTACGTTACGCTCGTTATAAATTTAGCTAATTATAATTGGCAGTGTTCAATGCCGAGAAGGAATTCGAACCCAAGGACGCAGGTAGTTGGCCGAGTCTTTTCAGATCGCCCAATCTCATCGGTTTCAACAGCGATCACATCTATATACTTTGACAATGAAGACTTGGACCTTTACCTTGGCCGACTTGAAAAGACAGAGGGCGCCGAGGCAATCCGTTTGCGGTGGTATGGGGATACCGACGTAAAGACCGTATGTCCCAATATGTACATTATTCCACATTTAACACATCCCTGACAGATTTTTGTGGAACGTAAAACTCACCGGGAAGATTGGACTGGAGAAAAATCGGTCAAGTCCCGTTTCCCCATCAAGGAGCATTTGGTGAACGCGTTCTTACGAGGAGAATATACCATGGATGAGGAAATGCAGGCTTTGGCCGACAGCGGAAAGAAAAGCCAGAGCGAAGTCGATGCAATGATCCAACTTGCCAGTGAAGTGCAGTATCGCATTTTGACTCGCAAGCTTGGTCCTGGTGAGACGCATTCCGAGGTCGTGTCTCTACGTCGTTGACGCAGTTCCAGTTATGCGTACCTTTTACAATCGAACTGCGTTCCAGTTACCAGGCGACGCTCGTGTGCGGATTTCTCTCGACACCGAGCTTACTATGGTCAGGGAAGACAATTGGGACGGGCGTGTTCGCTCTGGGGATAATTGGCGGCGCTCTGACATTGGGATCGATTATCCCTTTGACCAGGTGCCTGCTGAAGACAAGGAATTATTTAAATACGGTGTCCTGGAAGTGAAGCTGCAGACGCAATTTGGGCAACAACCTCCCAAGTGGGTGACGGATCTAGTCCGTTCCCATTTGGTTGAGGCCGTTCCAAAATTCAGGTGGGTCCAAGTCGTACAGCTTATTTTGGTCGCTAACGCAGGCACAGTAAATTTATACATGGATGTGCCACCCTGCTCCCTCACCGGACAGACCTTGTTCCATTCTGGCTCCCGCAGAGTAAGCCACGAAAGAAACGAGTGAATCGCAGCTAAATTGGTTCTTGTACTAGTGGACACGGATATCCTGAAGCCAAGCACTGGCTACTTGTCGGTGGAACGGCCTCAGCCCTCGTCCTCAAGGGCATCCTTGAATTTGGAACGCTCAGGAGACACGACACCGTTGCAAACGTACGCTGAACCTGTTTCTGAAGGAGAAGAGGACGAACCTATGGACTTGACCCCTGCGAGGGACGAAGTTGGTCGTACAGGGCTTCCCCGCGTGGATGTCGCCGCTGCTATTGCTTATCGCGAAATATCCCTCCAAGGACGCAACTACGGCTCGCGCAGTTCTGGTCCCTCTTCTAGAGGAGAAGAAGAAACGGTCGACGAACATACTCCATTGTTACATATCTCCGATGAGTCACGCCCTCAACAAAAGTCGCTGTCTATCAATCCCCTGGCATCGTCGACGGCGTTTGACAACACGCTGAAGGAGCAGTTAAGCGGACCCCAAAATGGCAACCACCAATCGACTTCCGAGGCCGAAGGGATCGACGAGGAAGAAATACCTGAACAAGAGAGGCTGCTCGTGCGTGACTGGATTGCGCCATCTGGCAAGAAGATCGCCGTGCCCGTTCGTATCGAGCCCAAGGTTTATTTCGCCAACGAACGGACGTTCTTGGCAAGCATTTCATTGGGTTGCATCACGTTCGTACTGACCTGATACATCAGAAATGGTTACACTTTGCTGTGCTCATAAGCACTATCGCGACGACGCTCCTCAACTTTGTTCCTCCCGATGACACCAAGGGACTCATCAGCGCGGGGCTGTTCACGCTGGCGGCACTGCTCTCCATCGCGTATGCTGCCATCATTTTCGTGTACCGCTCGCTACGCCTTCGTATGCGCAGTGCAGAAGGGCTCTACTATGACAAGTATGGTCCGACCATCTTGTGCATGGTGCTGTTCGCCGCACTAGCCGTTAATATCGGCTTGCGTCTTGCTGAGATGGTAGAACAATGATGGTGGTGGTATGGTCTGGTGTTTATTCCGTACATTTATGTTTCTATCTGTGCACCCCCTTGAAGTATCTGTCTTGGAGTACTTGAAGGATTGCAACCTTCCAAATGTAACGCGCATGCAAGGGATTTCTGAATGTATAAAATCTTTTCATTAGCAGAGATTTGTTTTGGGAAGGTATAGATGCACATTGAGGGAATAAAAGACTCGTATGCTGAAACGTCCAAGCAGGGAGTAAAGGTAAAAAAGTGAGAGTCTCGGGGGTAGGATGGCATCGATGTTGATAGTGACAGCTAGCTACCCAAGAGCATGACCCTCGACAAAAAGTCTATATGGTTGAGATAAAACGAAGATGGCGCGCCTCAAGACACGCAGGATAATTCTGGTCAAAAATCACAGGTTCATGGGAGCTGAATGCAACAAAAAGAGAGTGACCAACCAAACGAGTGTACATCCGTCGCAGAGGGCATTATATTTTCAGCTGCCTAACACTTTCCACCATTCCTTCAACTCGTGACATTTCGGTGAGCATTCACGACGGCCGCAGCTACCGCGGTCCGTATCCATACGGACTCGGAGAGGCTCTACCCAACGGCGTCCTAGAACGTTCTTCGTAGCCCATCGCCGCCTGCGGCGCTGGGGAACTACGTCCCTGCATATCATATGCCATCTGTGGAGCTGGGCTCCTCATTCTGGTCATTGGAATGGCCTCTGCACCGTGTCCATCGGACATGGTATCCGCAAACGTGTTTGGTACCGGACCGCGGTATGGGTCGTAATATCCGGGTTCATCGTGATACGGCTGGTTAGGGTTGAGATGGGGCAAGGGAGGAACTGCGTAGGGGTCTACGGCATGTCCCTCAGGAATAGACGAGGCTGCAATCGAGTTGGCATATGCACCCGGGCTCGGCGCTCTCGTGAGATTGATATCAGAGTCGTTCTCGGGACCAAACCCTGCCCTTCCGGTAGAGTTGGTTGGAAGAGCGTGCACGTCGTTGTTGTGTGCATTGAGCTCGGGCCATTTGATGGCTTCGTCTGTGAATTATGTCACTCATGATGAAACACTTGAGATTACATAAACGGACATACTGTCGTCGAAATCGGCAAACCGTTTCCTAGTGAACTTCCAAACAAAGAACAAAATGATACCGAGCGCAGCGATACCGCCGGAAACTGACAATCCAACGATGGAGCCAGTGCTGAGGCCGCCACTGTCGTCACTCGCATTGTTCGGGGTTTGTGATGGGGAAGGTGTAGACGGTGAAGGGGTGTATGCAATGTAGCTTGTGATGACTTGTCCCGAGGAATCGGTAGTAGCTACCGCCGAGCTAGTGACAGCATGTGTAGATACCGCAGGCGTCGAACCTCCGCTCGTCGTGGCGGGTGCGCTCGTCGCGGATGACGAACCGTCTGTCTTGGATGCGGCGGGCGACGACGACGACGATGACGACGACGGAGTGCTCGCGCCTGTAGATGACGGTGTTGTCGCCGAGGTTGTCAAGCCTTGGGTCGTAGAAGTTGGTACAGCGGTACTGGACTCGGTGGAAACAGGAGCAGAAGTCGGGTCTAGCAAAGCACGTCCGATGTGTTCATTCTGCGATGCGCCAACGACCAGTACCATAGCAGAAGCTACGACAACAAGGAATAACGAGTGCGTTACTTTCTTCATCTTGGAGGAATTCGCTCGCAGACAAAAAAGATGGTAGAACGAGTGTGGTCAAAAAACCGCAGCAATGACGGGTCGTCGGGTCGAAAGACCACACCACCGTCGGAATAGGTATGATGTTGATGATGATCAACGCCAAAGTCGGCGTCGTCCTGGATAGAAAATATGGCGGATGTGATTCCTACTAGGCTGGCTGGTTGGAAAGAAAAAGCACAAGGCACAACGACCGTGTGGGCGGCGGCGATGTAGGAAGCCGACTTACGGCCCTGTGGCTGTGCATCCTTCCAATTTCCCCGGTCACGTGCGCGGGATCTCCGAATGCTACGGCAACCGCATCTCCAAAGAGACAGTGCCTGCTGCGACACGGAAATTGCACATGATACAAGTTGCACATCACATTCACCACCCGGTAAAGGGATATTTCCAAGTACAGATTCCTATACAAATCCTTGTTCAGTCAAGCGACCTCCTTCCTAACAGCTTGGCGATCTCGGGGCGATCTCGGAGCCATGCAGGGAATGGTTTCTCCTCTCCCCTACCAGTCGTCTCTCGCATCTCGATCAAATAGTTGCAAAAAACGATCAGCGTCCCGTAACGGTATCTATGCGGCCTGATAAGCTGTCCGTGTGAATCTAGAACCACGTGGCTCACAGATAGTTCACAGCAACATTCATCAGCTTTCCCTGCTTGGCGCTGTCCTTCTCGCATGCTTCTGCCTTGAGCTTGTAGCTGCAACATCGTCACGCAATCAACACAAAACGCGACCAGAGACTGGGTTCTCACTCGTAGATTGCCTTCCTGAGGTTCTGCACGTCTTGCATCAGGTCAATCCCACGGTCGGTCAGGCGTTTGGCGGTCTTGCCATGAGAGAGCACGCCAACCAGTTGCAATATTGTTTTGTACTCCCCTGTAGATTAGTTCGACCAAATAATCAGCCGCAAAAGTAAGTAAGCGTACCCTGCAAGTACGCTTCCTCTTCGGATGGACCGTCAATTGAATCATAGTTCAACATACTCATGTCCTCGATATCGTCACTCTTTTCTCCCACCCAGTTCATAATGGTTGAAATTAAACATGCAGTCACCATGCCCGTGGTGGTGCGACCCCTGCCCATCTGGCAGTTGAAGATAAAGTCGCCTGCCTGCAAGTATCCAAGCCGAACACGATTCAAAAGATGGAAAAGCGCGTCGGGCAGTGGTGCTTGTTCGTCGGTCTACGTGTGAACGTCAGCCGTCTCAAAGCTGCGGTAATAAATTACCTACGATTGCTACACGGTCGTAGTCGATCTAGCGTTAAAAGTAGTCAGATTGGACATTTAAAATGCAAGATAGGGTTGGGACCTTATATCCCTCTTTTGCTACCAGGTCAAATACGTCTCGTGGTGTCATGATGTCCTCCTCCGACACTGTTTCCCATATAGGTATAATCGTGAATACACCTGGGCGCTCTTCTATTTCGTCGTGAAGCAAAATGCGGCCGCCGCTTTGTCGAAGTTCTCGAAGAATATCTTTCTTGAAACGTTCTTCCATCGTCTCCACCATCGTCGTGGTGACTCCCGTGGCCCTATTAATCGGATTAACATTAACTTCCATCTCGACTGGAACATACTCGACGTTTTCCAATGGCTTGTCTACTAGCCGCAGAACATGTGGTCGACCAGCGACATAAACAACCGGCTCCTGCTCAGTTCAGTATATGATTGTACCATAAATATTTAACCAAACCTCTCTCAAAGAAGTCCAAAACACCATGTTCGCCCCCTCGGGACCGGCGTCTACCCGAGCGAGCGCTCTTCGCAACCTGTGCGGATATCATGAATAATTCCCATAACCTATGGACGAACACGTACCCTTGTACGGTAGGCATTCCGCTGGATTAGGTGAGTAAGAAAGAGAAACGAGGCGCAAACAGGCGAGTTCATACCTTCCGCAAACCATTTTGCCGTCATTGACGCATTCGAGCATGGCGACAGAGCCTTCCTTTGCAGAGGAACCCAACATAAGCGTCAAAGGCAGACGACGGAAGTTTGGTGATCCCTCAATCCGCCTACGTTGCAAATCGGGGTTCAGTGCCATGTATTACTACAACACGAAAACGCACTCAGGGAGGGTCATTTTCTGCAGGTTCGAAAAGAAGTCGCTCTTTAAAATTGTGGAGGCGGATAAGATACTTCCAGATCGATTGGCCACGACCTGTTTGACCTCGTCGGGATGAGCAACCCCATCCATCCGCTCCAGCGGGATCAAAGCATTCGGCCCTCCAACAATGAGATCCTTTTCGAATGTCTTGATAACTGCGCGTAATCGATGGCAAAACGATATGACAAATATGAAAAGTAGCCGTACCTGGCCGATTCTCGATAAACTTCCCAAACGATTCGACAGAGTGCAGGGTATCAGGTTCCGTTGATTGTAAATATGCCTGAAAGACAATGAGCTCAAAGTATCGTCGAAGGTTGTGTAATCCTGCCGGGGTTACTCTCAATGCATGCCACCTCTAAATCAACGTAATAACAAACCTTTAGATGTGTGAACACGTTTCTGCTTTTCATCAGTGGCTTGCACCGCCTTCACACGTTCTTCTTCAATGGAATCACGCAAGTTCAGGACGATTGCACACCGATCTATAGCTTCGTCAACAACATGTTTCACCGCTGGTCCTTGACGGACGATACGCAAAAAATCTCGAATGAGAGTTAGACACGTGAGGACATGGGAAGGCGTGACGTACTGTCTACAACTTGGTATGAAGGCCGCCAATTCACAGGCTCTTCCTCCACACGTGAAATGGAAGTTGACAAAGAACGTGATCGGGCAAGCGACCGAGGGGATGTTTGAACCAGTAATTTGTTGTCCGTTAACCATTGTTGCATTAAAAGGATCAGGATCTGGATGGCGTCAATGAAGAGCTTGTATTTCTATGAGAGCACTCACCGAAGTCAGCGTGCTCCTTCCTCGTCCCAACTGACAGTTGACGACAATAGCAGTATTCATAAAGTCTGTACGGACAACCAGCTCCATGAGCTCACTGATGTCGGACATGTCGGGAGGACGTTCCGCGGTAATTGGGATGCGGACATATTGCACCTCAATCCCACAATCCGACGGCCGTGACACCATGATATCCTTGAGAACAGCGACATCCTCAGACTGGACCTCTTGCCAGATCGGAATAACGGAACCATCCGATGTTTCCGTGTGTAGTAAAAGTCTGAGTGAGGGGGAGGTGAGCATTGCACGACCAGCATGTACCAAAATTTCATACCTTCCGTCGAACGCGTTCAGTTCCGCGAGTACATCGTCTCTGAGGCGCTCCTCGAGAACCTCTAAGCGTGAAGCGGAGATCCCTCCGTAGTCTGACGAATAGAGCAAAGTTCAAAAGGTATTAGTATGAAAAACGAACAAGTAACCTTTCATATTTCTTAAAGAGAACCGTTCTCGCCTCAGACAGTACGGAGCGCCATTGATGTATACAATAGGTTCTTCGCGAAGGGTTACCCATACTAGTTTGTTGGCATTCGGATGCTGTTCCTTGATCAACCGAACGGCCTCATTGATTGCTGATTCAGTAGGTTGCCCACAAGCATAGATGTTTGTGCCAGGGATGTTTCTAAAGTTGATAACACCACGAACGGATTGCGCGACATGTTGTGACTCGGATAGCCATTGATCGGATTTCAGAAGGGTACTAGTGTATCACCCTTTGAGCAAGGTAAAACGTACGAGATCACACTGACGTACCTTTCTCTCAAAATGATGCCGCTGCGATTCTACATAAACAATGGTTTGTTTCATGATCAATCTTCCCCGGAAGAGAATAGGTCTGACCTTCACAACATGATCACTGTATTCATCTCCGAGCAATTGGCCACCAGCAATCTCAACATCATTCCTTTGCCCAGCAACAAGTGACTTGTCTTCCGCCCCTGATCGAGATAGAAGCGAAAGATCGTGTACAGGGGCAAACACGTTCAAGCGAGAACCCCGCGACTTCCTAAGGAACATCACCTGACTGAGAAAAAAATACGTATTTCAGGATGGAGGATTACTGTAGCGTTTGCGTGACGGATGGGCTTACTTCCATATCTCCGTCCGTGCCTAGATATGTCGCAGAATTTCAGCTGTGGAGTATACAAAGGAGGGATACATTACAGACCTTGAGCCAATCAGAAAATGTTTGTCTGAAGTCGGAAACAGAGTCAACATAACTTGCGAAAGCGATCATGAAAAAGCTGGAACGGAAGATGCTCAGAGGTTGGACCTGTCCTTGACCCTCTCTGGTTTGCGACTCACTATTTCTCCAGTGATCTCCCAGCTCTAACTAAGACGTCCTCCCGCTTGGCACCATCGTCGTCGGGAGTGGTGAGCGCATACCGGACGCGATGCACCAAGATATCTTCCCGGAGGTTTGTGACATGATCACCTGCATCAAGAAAATGCGATTAGTCCGATTTCACTATACTAACATCTACAAAGAGTGAAATGTGATAAAATCAAGGAACGTACAAGTGTCAATGACCCGGTCGACTAGTTTTTTGGCCTGAAGGCCATGATCCAAGCAACCGAGAAGACTAAGGATGACACCATAATTTCCCTGGTGTGCCTTGCGTAGGTTGTCCAACAAGACAGGCTGGGACATTAGTAACACAATAGCTGATTGAGACTGCAGATCTAAAGGAGAAACGTTGGCTAAATTCGACACGCCATGGTACAGCGGAGCGGCACACACGTTGTTGTAAAACATATGTCAACCTAAGCAAGGATTTGTTCAAATCCTGTTGGGCACTTGCGTTTTCCAATGCTTGCGCAAGCTTCACATCCGTTGGGGGCTAGATGGGGGATGTCAAGTCCATGAAAAGGCACTCGTGTATCATGTTACCTGGCTCTTCGGCTATAAGGTAGCGGCCGATAAGCACGGACGGCGGGGATGGATCGAACGTCTTACGGTACTCGTTCCTGGCGAAGGACTTCCTTTTCCAGAAGGCAACGCAAAAGACGACTTGGTCGCATAGGGGTCGTCCAAACCTCGTACGAGGAGCATTCTTCGGCGGATAATCAAGGCCGCAACCATGGCAAACGTGGTGCGCACAGCGCCCATTCCGCAGCTGAAAACGAGAGCACTTCGGACTGGATCGGCGTTTTTGATGACCCGAAGATAAGCATCTAGATAATTGTCCTGAACAGCGACGATATTTGTCTCAGGTCGTCACATAGAAGAAATGCGGGATTACCTCTATTGGACGATCGGCAGAGATTGGAATACTGCATGGATTAGTGATGGCATTAGCACATTAACACGCGGCTGATAGAAAGACATGCCGATGATACTGGAGATAACATTGAGTATGCAAAGCGATAGAAGAGAAGATAGACCGACTTCGACGTTCCATCCGTTCAGGCGCATGTTCTCCCACAGTTCCCGTGAGGTCCTCACGTTTACATTGTCCACATACGTCCAGGTTGGCAATATTGCACCATGTCCACTGTCGGCGGCTGTGATTGCGACCGTAAATCAGCCGCTATGTCCCCGGTATCCTTGAGAGCGTACCGAGTTCGTTGTGCGTCAAAATAAGTCCACCGTATCTAAAGAATTTCGAGTCAGATCAAGAATCGCTCAGTATAAGTTTACAAGACATCCTACTTGCTTGCTTCTTGAAGTATGTCGTGTTTCAAACGATTTTCGATGGCTTCTAAATTTTCCGCACGATCGGACAACGACAGCATTTCACGTGGCTCCGAAGCATCCCGTAGGACAAACGGACGACCGGATATGTAGACTATCCAACAGGAAGTCAGTCAGGATCATGGGTGGTGATTAACACTGACTAATCGGTTCTTCACGTGTGGAAAACCAGACAACGCGAGAGGGATTACGCATGTCCGGACGGCACCTAAGCGCAGATAGTATCGCACGAAGGCCCTGCGTTCGGGGTTGGGCGACACCAAAAACATTGAGGTTACCTTGACGAGGTGCTCTAAAGTTCGGGGCACCGTGGAGGTTAAGATCTAGATCTAGCGCGCGCCCTGGAGTAAGAGCGCATCAGCTGAGCACTGTCATGTTATCCGGTTCGGTTATCACTAACCAGAGGGATAGTAGTCCGTTTTGAGGATGAATCCCCTGGACAAGACACTTCCTGTTCTGGTCTTGACGACGGAAGGCTCTGCACATTTGAGGCTGGCCGTTAGATCGAGCGGGGGCACTGCAACCTTGCTCGTAGGATCAAGTACGAGCTCGTCGACATGCGCGGTGTCTACATTGTCCAAGGGTGGGGGCAACGGCGTTGGAGATTCGTTAACATCGGCGGACTGGGTTAAGACGGGACGCGCGCGACCACGCTGCAGGGCTGTGGCTGAGGCGACCATGGCTTGCCTTCAGACTGCGGGTGATACAACAACTCCGAGAATTCAGTGCGATCAAAGATGCGGTATGTTAAATACAAGTCACGTGTCACCTTACCATTAACTTCGGTCCATCGGGTCCACCTTGTACAGATCCAACATAGTATGCGCCACAACTTTGCCCTACAGGATCATGGGTACTTGACACCCCGGCAGTTAATTTAAAACCCCCATTGAAATCTCACAGATGCGGCGGAATATTTCTCACTGTCCGTATCGGTCACTTGATGGTAATGCCATCTCTTATTGCATGGGCTGACGTGGGATTCACAGGTATCCCTTTATTTTGGTGAAATGAACCTGTCGGGAATTCATCGTGTTCTGTTAAATATAAACTCACTCGTTCCGTACCCACTGGCACCTTCGACGACAAAAAGTGTCATCAATGTCCCTTTCCGCCCTTTTTTTGGTGTTCTGCATCTCTGTGATCGCTTTCTTCTCTGGTTATGCAAAACGCAGACCATCTCATCCCTTCAGTTTTCCCCCTGGCCCCAAGGGTTTACCTTTCCTTGGTTGTGTGCTTCAGCTAAATGCTTCCGAGCCTTGGTTCACATTCACCCAATGGGCATCTTCATATGGTCTGTGTCGTGTCTATTCTGAAAACTGAGATAATCATGTTTATTACTTTCTAGGTGACCTCGTTTACTGCACTCTTTTCGGGCGAAAAATTCTTGTCATTCAGACTGAAGATATCGCGAAGGTACTACTCGAACAACGATCGAGTGTCTACTCGGATCGGCCGCCAGTCAGGGTTCAGGAAGAGTACGTCCACTACATTAGATGTCCTGCTTATCTGATCCCCCTTTCTCAGTGTCGGCTCCGAGTTCAATAGTGCACTACTTCGATATGGGGATAAATGGCGACTCCATCGAAGATTATTTCACCAGTCATTTCGCGCGGACGCCGCGCAGAATTATCGACCAATGCAGTTGAAAAAAGTTCGGCATTTATTAATGAGCATTTACAACTCGCCAGATCATTGGGAACGGCAGATTGAGCTGTGAGTTTCCCCGATGTCAGCCTTCCAACTCAAGCCAAGAATTCACCGCCTTACATATTCAGTTATGCTTCCGCAGTGATCATGTCAGCTGTTTATGATTATGACACTGCTCCGAGTGACGATCCGCTCGTACTGGCGGCAGAAAGGGCAATTGAAGTGTTCGTGAAGATATCTGGCACTTCGATTGCTGCTACCTTGGAGGCCTTCCCTTTCCGTTGGGTTTGATTCCCTTGCTTTGCCCCAGCTTCCTGCTGACAGTGATTCTTAGTGCTCAAACTGCCCGTCTGGTTTCCTGGTGCTATTTTGAAACGCATGGCTATACAGGCGAAAAGCAATCTACACGAGATGATCGATGTGCCGTTCGCTTATGCTCGTAAACGAGCGGTGAAGCATTTGCTTATTTCTGTCAATTGATTCTCGTTTATTTCTCTCATTTCAGATGTCCTGTGTCTCCGGGCCGTGTATGGTATCCGAAGCCCTGAAGCGCTTCCCGGATGCTAATTCCGAAGGCTTTGAAATTGCGCTGAAGTCTTCTTCTGGCACGGCTTTCATCGGTCAGTCGTACATTTTAAGGAGAAGTTTGATGCGCCGATTGACACGGAGGGTGGACAGCCGGTGTCGAAACAGTATGTTTCCCACCGCTCAATACACAAGTTCTCAGACAATTAAATAGACATCATCTACCCTGATCATATTCGTCCTGGCGATGATATGTTACCCGGAAGTCCAAGAGCGCGCACAGAGAGAGATTGACGCTTTCATCGGAACGCAGAAACTGCCCGAATTTGAGGACAGGCTGTTCCTGCCCTATGTCGACGCAGTTTTGCGCGAGACAATGAGGTGGCATCCTGTTTTTCCGCTAGGCAAGTCTATATGGAAGGTTTACTGGTCATCACTGGATAGAGATCTAGGCCTACCACATCATACGACTAAAAGCGATGTTTATGAAGGGTACAATATTCCGCAAGGTGGTGAAAATTCAAATTCAAATTTCCGTGTACTCACGAGAAGCTAGGTTGTGTTGTTCTGGCGAACCTTTGGTACATTATTTCTTATTAGACGATTGATTACCGACATTGTCACGACTTAGGGCAATGTCGAGGGACGAAGAAAAATACCCAAATCCCACGGAATTCATGCCCGAGAGGTTCTTCAACGCGGCTGGTAAGCTCAATGATGACACAGTAGCATGGACCTTTGGTTTTGGACGAAGAGTTTGGCAAGATATTCATCTCATCGATACAACTTGCAGCTGACGTCCAATAGTGTCGGTAGGCACTTTGCAGACGCATCGGTGTGGATAGCAATCGTTCATCTACTTGCCATGTTCAAGTTCATGAAAGTGGTGGACGAGAATGGCGTTGAAACGGATCCCAGCCCTGAATGGACGACCGGGCTTGTATCGTAAGTCCATCTCTGCGACTTTTGTGGCTTTGATAACAAGACCGTCCCTCAGTCGTCCGCTCGGAGTCAAGTGTCGTGTTGTTCCCCGGTTTCCCTGGGTAGATGGAGACAAACTGACGGAAATTATACGATCCAACGACTGATCTAGTCATCTTTCACGTTGTTTTTGTATAACCAAGCTACATTTTTGTTTTCCCGCTTTCTAGGCTCGTAAAGCACCATTTCAAGGCGCCTGACGTCAAGAGCTTAGACGGGCATCGCGGTAAGGTTTTTCGGCTTGCTTTTCTCTTCGTTTACAGTCCCAGTGCCAGACTAGAGTCACAGACATTTACTCGATCATCTCTTATGCTAGATAAGCTCATGGGCGGTCTCCGGAGATTTCCAAAACTTTTTATGACATACACAGTAGCTTCGTAATCGATACAAAAATGAACCAGTTTGCGCTTGCTTTGCGTTGTTGGTACACCGTGAACCAATCAAATAAGTAGTGGCGCGGAACCCGGAAGCGGTCGCCTGTCCCTTGCTGGGGCTTCGTCGTCGTCGTCGACATCCTCCTCCTCCTCTAATTCTACTGTCATGTCCTCTCCATCGAGGCCGGTCAACATCCAAGGCCCTTCTCTTCCATTCAATTCGGCCACTTCCACTCCTTCCGGTACACCCGATATCCGAGTTCTGCGTGCCCAGTACTCTGGCACTCCTCCGGTGCCTAACATTCCAGCACGGTACACTCCTTCCGTGGGTTCCTACCCCAATGCAACTCGCGACGAGTCTTCGTACGTGACCTTTCGTTTAGCATAGTTGGTGCTTGACGTGTCCGTCCGTCCCCTAGCATAAATACCGCAAGGCGCCCCATTAACACTATTAATACTGCCGACAACACCCTCGTAGGCTTGGACGATCTTCCTGCAGAGGACAAGGCCAGAGTGCTTAGACGCCATCTACTGTTACACGGAGAACGCTCGAGTCGTACGGACTTGCGTTCATCCGACGGTTCCGACAAAGATATACCTCTCCCTGATGATCCTTCTCCGGGCCCATCAACGCCCCCACAAGAAGAACTCGAGTCATTTTCTATCCCATATCATGCTCCAGGTGCAGACGTTACGTGTGTCACCCGCATCAACACGTATTCCGACGGTGACTGACTTCATTTCACTTTCAGCCATGATATTTACAAGTGGCACGCCGATCAAAGACGCCAATCCGGTCGTCCCCGTGCTTCATCGTACGCTGGTTCTGTTGCGCCCCCGAACCCCGCTTTCCAGCACATCCATGAACCCGGTGGTTTCAGGCGAAACTACGTTCTCTTACAAGCAAACGAGCGAGGTGCCAACGAACGGCGGGCAACTAACAATTTTATAGATTTTCTTTATATCTATGGTCAATTTGTGAGCAAGTCGGATGTCCATAAGAAACACTTCTTACATCGGCATTAGGCTGGAGAGGACCTCGAGGAAGATGAAGATAAACCCGAAGACGAGGAAGCTGCTGAACAATCTGTTCCTTCCGCAGGAGCTCCCTCTGCCGACGAAACGCAACCCTTGTTGAAGCCGCGCTCCCGGTCTAGGCGACGAGGTGCAACTGACAGTACTCACGGCGATGCAACCGTACCACAGGCCGTACTGATGGTAAGCTTATCATCCCCATCTGTTATTCCATTCTGACCTCGCTCTTCCACAGCTTCTTAAATCGTTTGTTGGAACCGGCGTGCTGTTCCTGGGTAAAGGGTAAGTCTTTCCGCGATGGTTCCGTCGGTGATGTTCACAATTTGTTCAGATTCGCCAACGGAGGGCTTGTTTTCTCCACGATCACTATCACGATCGTTGCTTTGGTCTCCTTATATTCGTTTTTACTCTTGGTCAAGGCAAAATTTGCTGTTTCTGGTTCGTTCGGAGGCGAGTGATCCGCATATATGAAGTTAATATCGCTGACTCCATGTCTAGATATTGGTGGCGCATTATACGGTCCGTGGATGCGGTATTTGATCCTCTTCTCCATTGCAACATCTCAAATGGGATTCGTTGCGGCTTACACCATCTTTGTCGCGGAAAACCTTCAGGTTAGTTTTGCTGATGAACACCGTCGCAGAATATAACGCACTTCCGTAGGCATTTGTCTTGGCAGTCACGAACTGTACAACGAAGTACCCAGTCCCATTCTTTATTCTCATCCAACTGGTCGTCTTTCTGCCATTGGCTCTCGTCAGAAATCTCGCGAAACTCAGTACGACTGCGCTTATCGCTGACGTTTTCATTCTCGCTGGCCTGATTTACATCTTTGGGAGTGAACTCTCCTTTATCGGCGACCGGGGCATAGCACAGGTTCAGATGTTCAACCCGCGAGATTTCCCATTGTTCATTGGGTGAGTCTCGACTTCTACTGAGTTTGAGCCTTCAATAATACCTTCCAAAAAGTACGGCCGTTTTCTCCTTTGAAGGAGTGGGTTTGGTATGTTCAAGTCCCTGAGTTTCACGCGAGGAATCCCAACAACATGTGTAGGTTATCCCAATTACGGATGCTATGCGTGAACCGCACAAGTTCCCAAAGGCTTTGACTGGTGTCATGATTGGAACCCTAGGTACTTTCATAGTCTCTGTTGTTGTTTGATGTTAATTTCTCTCAAGTACTCTTTGGGGGAGCTGGCGCTCTTGCGTATTTGACATTTGGATCGAACGTGAAAGCGGTTGTTCTTGTCAACCTTGACCAGACGAATAAGTTTACACAAGCCGTGAGTAGATTTACCTCTCAAGATTACAGCGGGTGGTAAACTTGCCGGAATAGGTTCAATTCCTGTATTCTGTGGCGATTCTTTTGTCTATCCCGCTCCAATTCTTCCCGGCCGTGCGTATCTTAGAGAATGGACTCTTTGTGAGGAGCGGTAAACGGAATCCACGTGTGAAGTGGCTCAAGAACTTTTTCCGCTTTGGTCTGGTGATGGTTTGCACAGCGATTAGTTGGGCTGGTGCTGGGGACCTTGACAAGTTTGTTGCGTTGATTGGCAGTTTCGCATGGTAAGTTCTATTACTAAAGTTGTACATCTTGCGGGGAATGAGCTGTTTGATTTTCTAGTATTCCATTATGCTTCATATACCCTGCGATGCTGCATTACAAGGCAGTGGCCAAGACTCCGATAGAGAAGCTGGGAGATATCCTGCTGGGCGTATTCGGCTTGGCTGCCATGATATTCACAACTGCTCAGACAATCAAAGTGAGTGTTTTTGTGTATGTGCTGTAGGTTGGTTCTGATCGTGTGCGTAGCTCATGCTGAACGTTGAGCCTCCACCTGCACCAGTCCCTGGGACGTGCTGAATACTTGAGGATGGGACGAATGGAAGACGGATGCTGGGCTGAAAAGGGAAGGTCATCGCCTAGCATATCTGGGGATCGTCATAACCGTATCTCTGACCCCTGTAATGAATAACGGGAATATATGTTGCTCAGGAATTGTCCGTCTTCGCGACGCTCGTCGTCCGTCGATTCTCCGCCCATGCAGGAGGGAACGCGCCCACAAAATGTATACGATTGATTTTTTCAACTCAAGGGGTTTGAGAAGATGTCAGAACCAAGATGTGTGTGTGGTTTCAACGAGTCAACAAAGCTGCAGGCTTTCCGATCGGCGTAACATTCTTGGGAAATGAATACGTTCTCGTCGTGGGTAGATCGCTGTTGCGGACCAAACTCTAACACGTCTCTTCGCTACGTCGACCTGACCAAATTCTTAAATTCTTGCAGCTAACCAGGTCCTCCAGGATGTCAGATTTTGGCTAGTCCGACTTGGCATCCTCTAGCCAATACTGCATCTCCACCTGGCTCTCAGGTCCAGAAGCACGGTTGCGAAGCAGGTCATACGCAATTTGGTGTTAAGGAGGCGCGGTAACCGACGGGAATTGAGGCAATGCGGAAACGTGTAATCCCTTGAATCAACAGCAACTCGCAGACCCGTTGAGTCATTCCTCGCCGAAGCCACGATGGAAATCGTACATAACGACCAGTATTAATGGTTGTTCAACCTCCCTTGCTCTTCCTGCTGGCAACCGTCCCCCTGTCCTCTCGCTAATTTCGTGCTTTGGCCGAGCCAAGTACTAACCATTTGTATGATGTCTGTATCAATCAGTGATTCGTCCACCAACAATGCCAGGGTTCGACGAAAGCCTGCTCCAAACCCAGAGTTGGAGGCGCGCTACCCTACCCCAGATCCTGACGACCCATTCGCACCGCTCTCTGTCCTTCGCAATCGAAGTCGCACTGCCAGCACTTTGAGCAGTGTCGGCGCCCCTCTCTCTTTCCGCGGTGAATCTACCTCGCATCTTCCATCTCTCCCTTACACCGGTGGCAAATACCCACCAGACATATATCAAGCATATCTCAACCTCGACACGTTACCGGCTACAAAACCCACCCGGAGTTTAGCCGTCGTGCCAGTACCATTCGATACAAGCACGGCCAACATCTCCCCAACGACCGCTGGATTCGGTCAAGGAGAATCTTTTTGGCCGTCAGATCGTCCTCGTGTCGTCCCAATCCAACGTCGACGCTCGCGCTCGGCTGTGTCGAGGGCAGAAGCGCGATTTACGTTGCCCATCGATATACCACCCAAAAACTCTCCTTACGGACATCCGAAACTTCAAACGTATACCCTTCCCAGTGCACTGTCGTCCACTCCTGCACTCACCGCCGAGCCACTATCCATCTCACCCACTTCATCCATTGGACAGAGCAACGAAAGTGTTCGTTCGTTCTTCTCGCGCGTTCAGTCTGAAACAGGGTGTCCCACCCCGTCCTCCCCGCTTCGTTTGGCTTCGTTTTCGGCAGATGACCAAGTGGTGGCACCGACTAAGGCTAAAAAGTTTGCCCGACTATTGCCAAAGAAGATCGGGAGTCGCCTAAGCTTGACCCATCAGTCGACCGACAATTTGGCTCTCAGCCAAACAAATGCTTCTTATACGTCATTCCCTTGTCTCTCCGCTGAACGGCCATCCAAACCCAAACATCCTCAGATCTCAGAGGAGAACATCTTCCACGCCCGTCGCAAGTCGACGACGCTCTTCCCCGCAGAGATAGTCACTCGCCTGCACACGATGGACGTCTCCATCCCTATTCACGACTCGACTACTGGATATATTTACGAGCCTCTTACGGATACTGAGCTGGGTCTTGCGGGTAGTCTCGGAAGTCCTACCTCACCTTCCCATCCTTCTCCTGTATCATATTCTCTTCCCCCGGCTGGTAAGATTAATACTCACTTTCGCTCTCTGACCATCGATGGCGCCGCCCCTTCACTTAAGTGTGAAGCCACACGACCATCTACAGCCCACTTCTCTCCCATATTCAGTGAGCATGCACTGCCAACTCCCAAGCAACTGGCCGATGCTGCATCATGTTTCGTCATTGCTGAGAACGGGCTTCGCGTGCCATTCGGCGACCTGTTTCAAGATCAAAAGACCATCGTTATTTTCATCAGGCATTTTTGGTAAGATTTTTTCCATCGTGTGAATAACCATATTTACATGTGTCTAGGTGTCCTTTATGTCAGGATTACATGTTTTCTTTGACGGATAATGTTGATCCGAGGATGCTCAAAGAAGCTGACGTTAATTTGGTTGTTATTGGTCATGGCTCTTTCAACTTGATCAAATCTTACCGACGTGAGTGTTTCACTATGACGGTTTCGGTGGGTCGATATTCAATGACGGACCCTGTAACACAGATATATTTCGCACTCAGTTTGCATTCTACACTGACCCCACCCTTCGCCTCCACAAAGCACTGGGCATGAACTTGCGCATAGTAGAACCCAAGGCACAGCGCAGACGAGGCGGGTATGTGCGTCATGGATCCATGGGTGGCATCGCCATGGTGTTCAAGAATGCACTTCGCGTGGGCATGCCCATATGGGAGAAGGGTGGCGATTTCTCGCAACTGGGTGGTGAATTTGTCCTCGGTCCGGGGTAAGACCAATGACATATCCGGTTGCGACGAGTTCTGACCCTATCTGATGCTTTCGTATAGTATGTCTGCCTCTTACGCGCACCGGATGCCCAATCCTCGCTCTCACGCTCCAATTATGCATGTTCTTACTGCAGCGGGCGTCGGGCTGGAGTGCGAAAAGGTCGCCCCGACTTCCGAGACGGTTGCACCGTCGACTCCACCAGAGCTCGATGAGGAACAATGGATGGAAGAACGTCGTTTAAGTCTGGCGAGGATTCGGGAACGGAAGCTCGCGCGCAGGATGGGAGTGGCGTTTCCGAGTGCCAGCGAGTCCGATGAACACCAAATATTTCTGCCCAACATTGAGCCGCCTGGCAGGCTCAGTCGGTCGGACAGCATCATGGAGGAGGACGAAGAGAAGGGAAAGGGAGACGAGCTGGAGGTGGTCCCACCAAAAATTGCCACTTGCCAACCCGATGACGAGAACACACGCACGTCAAGCCCGACCACTGAGGATGGCGATGCTGAGACGACGACTGTTGATTCTGGCTCGCTGTTGGACTCGGGCTCGGATCGCACAAAAGCCGAAGATGTGCAATCCGATACTTTGCAGGATAAAGTAGTCATGTTGGATCTAGAGGATCCAGGCGTACGGGAAGTTGTCGTAACCCCATAGAGGTTGTTGGATCCATTGTTTCCCTGTTGTCTTCTAAGTATGTATATTTAGTTCTCGAAGCGTCATCATCACGCTTTATGCGATTGCACATCTCGAGACTCGGAGTATCCCAAAAAATGGATATGTGTAGTGGGGACATTTATCAACCAAGAAATCATTGGGCATGGGTTAAAACACACAGGAGGCACTGTAGCAACATTTGCGACATGTACACGGAGCAGACAAAACCTCAAAAACCTGTTGCAATCCGTCGCTGGAAATCTACATCATAATCGACACACTTCATGCACCATGCACGAACCAACTATACTCCGCGGTTATATTTGGAACCAAAGGATAAGCCAGAAAACATACCGCTCGACCCTTTTCACAGGCATCCAGGATCTCTTCCGTGGTCACACGAAATTGTTCTCTGGATCGCAGCGCGATTGCAATTTCGTCTGGTGTGGGATCACGACCCAGGCGTTTCTGGAGCACGATTTTTGCTTTCATGCCACCGTCTACGAATTTACTTGCCGAGAGTTTGGACGCCCACTTTCGCTTGACCTGGAAATGACCACGTATACTTGGTAAGAACTTTCCCGGTCGTCTTTAGGACGGATAAGCCAGACATCACCTCGGGAGACTGTACATTCCACTCGCTGGCTAATAGTGGAGGGGCTGCTGTGAGCTTGTACTGCCCCATATACTGCCAAGCGTTTGGCCTCACGCGTACGACGAGGCGCATGATTTTTGGCCACTCCTTACTGTCATCTATGAAGTCAAAGATCAAGCCCGGAGATCCTGGTCTACAAGGGGCGTGCGGTTCGTATTGAAGACTGATATACATGAAGTCGTCAAGTCCGTGGGTATATTCTTTGCTGATCTGTGGAAAAGTTTGCGACGGACGACCACCCCATATGTGTGACGCAAAGACTCTTGTCATTGTCACATCGAGGACCTCGGGTGGGATTTTAACATTCAAGCAACCATATCCCATTCGAGCTAGCCGATGTCGAGCGACGTTTTCCGCAATGTCTTGTTCAGATTTGACTTCCGTTTTGATCCCAATCTAGGAAATCACGGGTGTATCATCACACTTTTTATATACATATATAAAAAAAGTGGATACCTGGACGAGAAAACACGGCTTTACATCCACCTCCTCCGATTTGATGAGTGACGCGGGTTGTTCTCGAGAATCTGAATCATGCTCGCGAGCTGTGGCGCGTTGAAGGCGGGCATTGACCTGCCGCAGAGTCGGCACGACGACTTCTACTCTGATCGTCTTCCCAGCGAGAACGCCGCGACGGCGTTTCAAAGAACCAAACACCAACTCGGCATTTTCGACCACTTTGTAAGACGGCCGTCGGGCTCTACGCGAACGCTGTACAATTCACGTTTGATTAAAAGGTCTGTGACGTTCGGGCATCAGGACTGTAGCCTTCCTACCTTCACGACGGTTGACGACGGGTCAGAAGGATACATAGTCGACGAGTCTGATGCGGGTCAGGATCACCGATTCGAAAAAAAGCCGTTGAGAGCGGAGGATGCCCCACCTGGAGTTTGAATTGTTGACGGATTCACGAGTCGCAGTGCATACTGACGAGTTTACGACACGTGTTTGCGTCGGAGGAGGTGCGGCAACTTGAAACTGTTTAGTTTGCGAAACTGGGACGGCGCTAAGTATATCAATGTCGCTACAGCAACCAGTTTGAATGTCGTCAACTAATCTTAAAGTTTTGTGGTTACCGCTTCGGTTTCTTTCCGAGTCCCCAGGCCATCCTATGGGTCACCACCATTTCGTGAACCCGTCTTTTTCATTGTTCCCGTCGTAGCGATCTGATAAGGGCAACTTAGTGACATGACTCGTGTTACCCTGAAAGTCCGGGCCACTGACCCCAGTTTTCTGCCATCATTGATTCCACGCCAGAACGGTGCGTACGCCATACGGTACTGGTGGTGCCAGCAGCCAAACACACCGGAGCCGGGACTCGATCGTGATGCAACATGATGCAAAGGATGCGACGTGGCACTCAGACTTGCGGTATGATACGGTGACACCCTGACCAGAACTTAAGCTTGTATCGATTGAATCGGTGCATACTGGTTCCCTCCACCGGACGTTTGCAACGCAGTTGGTCTTGGCGTTCTACCGTTCTACGTCCCCGCTAATGGATGCCATGCGGCCGCGTCCCTTGCAAGAACGGCCACCTCCTCCGCCTGGCCACCAACGTTAACCTCGGGCTATGCCTGGCAGTGGGCCAACAAGCGTTGCTGGTGGGGGGTGTCTCCCTGCTCCGTGGGTCTGTGCACCTTCTGCCGATGCGTCCAAGATGTCCGCGTATTCAATCAGGGCGCGCCCGTTACCCCCAGCCGCATTTGATGAGCTTTACCCTGCTCCACCCATAACTTCCTCTGGAAAGCAGCCTATGGCAAGACGATCTGTTGTCGGATATGTCACATGCTGGTGACTTTGATAGTTCGATTTATCTCGTTCTTGATGTGTTGTGGGCTAATCAATGCGTGCTAGATGTCGTGGATCATTGGACTCTGATCTGAAATCGAATACAGCACTGAAAATGGTGTCCTCATGACAGGTGTAACCCTACACGTTTAAACCATCGGTACATGGAGTGTGCCACGGTCTGTTAGCCATAAGGGTTCTCCCGGGCCCCGGTTGGTTTATGCTTCTACCTCGCCCACTGGCAAGAATCCACGCTTGGATAGATGAAAGTGCACTATTCTGCTATTTCAACTTGAATTGATGCTGTGATTTGCTTCGCGTCTGATCTGGCATTTTCAATGTTGCTTGCTGTGGTTAAATGCCATACCCGAGACTAGACCTAAAGGTGCAGGAATACTGAATTCTTCGATTATCATAGTTTCAATTTTGCTTGTGTCGTGCCATCTTGCCATTCACAATGGCAACCAACTTTATTTAACAAGTGAATCCACATCTCTGGCGAGACAACAATCCTTCCTGTGTCGAAGTGATTTTACATCTACGCATGATCGCATCCTTTGAAATTACATATCATAGGTCCCATTTTCAGTGACCTCCACAGTAATAGCTCCCTGGATTCCGTATGGTATGACAACCGTACGTCCATCGAGAGCTGTCTACAGTGCCTAAGGTTTCATTTGCAAACGTCGCCCTATGTAGGAACGAACGTGACTCGGAATGGTCTGTCGGGGAACAATATTTCGGCTGAACGTAGCTGGAGATGGTACGCGTCGAGTGTGAACGAGGTGAGGTGGAAAACAACGGTGCTTATGACCCTTGGAACACGTCCCTCTCAGGACATCGTGCTGTAGGTGCAAGAAAACCCCAATCAACTTGGCTTTAATGAGCTAGCCGCCCGTGCTCACGTATCCGTTGTCAACCCCCACTCGCCCGGGTTACCCCCGGTGACCACTTCATCCACGTTTTGCACCCATTGCAGCCGCTTCTGGCCTCCACCTTCTGACAAAGTTCTTTCCTCTTCACCATTTCCTGAGACCTTCAACAACCTCATTGATGAAATCAAAGCATTTGAACACCACATCAAGGATGGTATAGAACGGTGATCCCTAGCGGGTCCGGGCTGCCTTGATCCTACCCTTTGTCCTTGCCTGCCGCCTCACCTCTTTCGCCAACATGTTCTTGTGTTCCTCGACCTTGAGTATCCCAACCACCTTCCTCGCAGCCTCTACATCATTACAGGAATAGAACGCCTTGATAAACATCTTGAATAACGGCCGCAAGTGTTTCTCAAACGAAACAAACGGTGGGAGTTTCGAAAGGCTCGAAGAACCCAAAAGCTCCGTCCGTCGCGTGCCAAACGGCAGATGTAGGGGCGAGTGGTCTGCGGCGGGATATCCACCCCTAACGAGCTGATCGAACAAGGCGCGGAGCCGCGCAGAGTCGAATGCCGACCGCCAATGAATCATAGCCTTGATCAATATGTTGGCTGTCACCCTGTCAGGTCGAAAGTTGTGGTTGTTGACGAGGTCTTCCAACAACGCAAGGACTTTACGGACACGTCTTCCGTTGCGTGGTCTGGGCTGATGGGACACGCCGTGGATTAGGATATTTCCCAGGGCAGTGCATCGGCTCGGAGGGACAGTAGTTGCCATGTTAGAAAAAACTTGTTTGGCGGCGAGAACGCGTCCGGATTTCAGAAGGTCTTGAAGCGAACGTTCAAGCGAAGGCCCTGCGTACGAACAGCGACGCAGGCGAGAGGACAATTTTAGTGATGCTATCCTGCGGGAAGGGGAGCTCTTGAACACTCGGGATGCTTTAAATTGCATTGCGTTTCGGTGATCGGGATGGTTTAGGATGGGAGGCGGCAGTAATGACATCTACTTACAAGTCTGAAAATTGGCTGCCACCGGCATAACCGGCCCGCCCTTGAAACATAGAGTCACGTGCTTGAATCGGCATATTCCTTTGAACCTTATTCTATAAACTAGCACGGCTATTCCCGAGTAGTGATACCGCCAAACCTTATCATCAACGACTCCATCGACGGCTTCACATCTCTCGCCTTGAAAAATCCATTGGCACTGCTGGCACGTATTCAATGATTTCACGGAATTTTTGTTCGCTTATGGATACCAACAGTGGTCAATTGGGAGGCACTAGCTCTGAATCACTTGCATCACGTATGTGAGCCCTACATACACTCCGTACGGACGCTGTCATCCTCAACGGCGTGTTTAGTAACTACACATTACAATGGGTGCCACTCGCGCGCAAAAAGAACTCTACTTTTCAAAGCTAAAGGACCTCATCGCCAAGTATCGTACGTGCCACAACACTGTCATTCGGTAGTTTTTATGACGACTGTCATTCAGCTTCCATTTTCTTGGTCAACGTCGACAATGTCGGTTCAAACCAGATGCACCAGATTCGTACCGCTCTCCGTGGAAAGGGCGTCGTCTTGATGGGAAAAAACACAATGGTTCGCCGTGCCCTTCGTTCCATCCTCTCCGAGAATCCCCAGCTCGAGAGACTCCTTCCTCACGTCAAGGGAAATATCGGTTTCGTCTTCACTGCTTCCGATCTCAAGGAAGTTCGTGAAATCATTGTCTCCAACAAAGTTGCCGCCCCTGCCCGTGCTGGTGCCTTTGCTCCCAAGGACGTTTTTGTCCCTGCTGGTAACACTGGTATGGAACCTGGAAAGACCTCTTTCTTCCAGGCACTTGGTATTCCCACGAAGATTGCTCGTGGTACCATTGAAATCGTCTCGGATGTTCAAGTTGTCACCGCTGGTAGCCGTGTTGGACCATCCGAGGCCACCCTCTTGAACATGCTCAACATTTCTCCATTCACCTACGGTATGACCGTAATACAGATTTTCGATTCTGGGAATGTATTTGCCCCCTCGGTCTTGGACATCGACGAGAAGGAGCTCATTGACCGCTTTTTGTCCGGAATCAAGACAATCGCTACCATCTCGCTCGCCCTTCAGTACCCGACGATTGTCTCTGTCATCCACTCCCTTGTCAATTCGTACAAGAATCTTATTGCTGTTTCCCTCGCCACAGACTACACCTTCGAGGGCTCTGAAAAGGTTAGTTTAACATTATTTTCCGACTGCTTGGGATGTTATCAAGATCATCACACTGAAAATGCTGAACCTCACGATGCATTTCTTTCATGCTATTGCTGAATATTTCCCCGCTTGGATGGATTGCACTTTACTCACACTCGGATCATAGGCTAAAGAGTACTTGGCAAACCCCGAGGCATTCGCCGCTGCCGCTCCCGTTGCCCAAGAATCCGCTGCCCCGGCTGCGGCTGCGGAATCCAAGGCGGAAGAAAAGGTGGAGGAGAAGGAAGAGTCTGATGACGACATGGTAAGCCAGATAGTTCCCACGGCGGACACTCTTACGAAGCGACACTTTAGGGCTTTGGTCTATTTGACTAATCACGACATGTACCATTTCTGTTGTGCACTACATGTATTGGAGAGTAATGAAAAGCATGGTGCATTTGATATTTCCCTGACTGATGTCTGAGGTCACAAGCCGCCTCTTTCTGAGTGGTGTGATCAAATGGGGTATCTCGGATGCACATTGGACGTCTGCGAGCCAACATACTCGGCTGAGTCGACCAGGCATCGAACCCGGTTTTCGGCGCGTTTACAATTGAACTTGGTGCTTGTTTCAACATACATACTCTACCGAGTTCCAGCCGGATCCGATAATCTCCCTAATCCGGTCCTTTTGCACGATTTCCGTAGGCGCCTGCTCTAACTCGTAGCTCTTAAAATCCCGCGTTTTTCCATCATGCCTTCCTCGCTCTTCCCTCACCTAACCCTCGACTCCAATCCCACCGGCATGGACATTAGTCAGGGGACCCATCTCATCGTCGTCTCCAACCGCCTTCCCATTACGATTACCAAGGATGCTTCAGGCGAATACCACTTCAAGATGTCCTCTGGTGGACTCGTGTCCGCCCTCTCCGGCTTCAAGAAGTCGTTGAACTTTACGTGGATTGGTTGGCCAGGCTTCTTCATCCCTCCAAAGGATCGTCCCTACGTCGACAAGCGGCTCATGGACGAATACTCTTGCCACGCTGTCTACGTCGACGATGACGTTGCTGACCGCCATTACAATGGTTTCTCCAACTCCATTTTGTGGCCGCTTTTCCACTACCACCCTGGGGAGATGAACTTCGATGAGGAAAACTGGAACGCTTACCGCCAAGCCAATCTCCTGTTTGCCGAGGTAGTTCGCTCACAGATCACCCCTGGCGCGATGGTGTGGGTGCAAGACTACCACCTCATGCTCCTTCCCATGATCCTCCGAGGCCTTGTCGATGGTTCAGCGAGCGGAGACTGGCAGAAACGTGAACTGTCCAAGATCACGGAAGGTTTCGAGGAAAGCTTCTCAACCAACACGGAAAAGATCCCCGGCGTCAAAATCGGCTTCTTCTTGCACACACCGTTCCCGAGCAGTGAGATTTATCGGTGCGCGTCTAATCCGGTATTCCGGCCCGGCCACACTGACAATTCCATAGCATCCTTCCCGTTCGTCGCGAAATCCTGCTCGGTATACTCTTCTGCGACCTCATTGGCTTTCATACATATGACTATGCACGTCATTTCTTGTCTTCTTGCACCCGCATACTTGGCCTGCCGACCATGCCTAATGGCGTCGAGTTCGAGGGGCGCTTGGCACATGTTGGCACATTCCCCATCGGCATCGAACCTAGTTCCTTCATAGAGGTGAGGATTTTCGTATGTTGTGTTGGACCACTGCTGAATAGGCATCGAATAGAACCTGAAAAAGGACTCGGTAAAGTCGCGTGTTGCTCAGCTGGAGCAGCGGTTTGCGGGTGTGAAGCTCATTGTCGGCGTTGATCGCCTCGACTACATCAAGGGTGTCCCGCAGAAGTTGCACGCACTCGAGCTTTTCCTCACTCAGCATCCGGAGTGGATCGGAAAGGTAGGCACAATGCATACACCGAGATCATGGGGCGAGATTAATGTCTCTGAAGGTCGTATTGGTACAACTCGCAGTCCCTTCTCGTCAAGACGTTGAGGAATACCAGAACTTGCGTTCGACCGTGAACGAGTTGGTCGGACGGATCAATGGTCGTTTCGGAACAGTGGAGTTTATGCCTATTCATTTCATGCACAAGAGCTTGGCGTTTGACGAACTTTGCGCCCTCTACGCTATCAGTGACGTCTGTCTTGTCTCTTCCACCAGGGATGGAATGAACCTCGTAAGGGCTTCCCGTTCGCTAAGACGTTGGCTGACGGTACCGAAGGTGTCGTATGAATATATTGCGTGCCAACAAGCTCGCCAGGGTGTCATGATCATTTCCGAATTTGCGGGAGCTGCTCAGAGCCTTAACGGTTCCATTGTCGTTAATCCGTGGGATTCGCAACAAGTCGCTGACGCCATCCATGAAGCTGTCACGATGGATGCTGAGACACGCGCTGAGAACCACCGCAAGCTGTTTAAATACGTCAACAAGTACTCCGCGGCGTTTTGGGGATCCAGTTTTATCAGGGAAATGAGTCGACTGAAACAAGGCGATGTTGACAAAGAAGGCCAAGCAGAACTCGCGCAAGGCAGAAGTCAGGAGCCAGGCAGCGACGTGGTGAATGGGCGAGTGCTTACCCCGCAGGTGGTAAGCCCGACACCATGAAGCCTCAGAGAAGGTGTGACTCTGGCATATTTAGGGATCAACGGCGATGATATTACGTCCACCCCACCGTTCGTCCACGTTATCTATTCGCTGGCTCTTTTATATGATTATTCCTTTTTTGCGCAAGTTCTTATGACTAGTTGATTACTAGAACAGATAGACGAGAAGGTACTACCACTTTTTTTGGTCACCTTTCCTTTAGAAATGCTTCTGGTTGGCACCGAGTGTAGACAGCGTGCGGTCATTTGGCAGGAAATGGTATGGAGTCGATGTAAGTCTTGTTGTGGCTGGACTGGGCTGAGTGGCTTGTTCCATCTATGTTGTACGACCGCTCCACAGGTACACCGCACAAGATCCCTTTCCTATTACCCCCAGTACTTGGTGGGTCTTTCACAGAGTGTGGGACAGTGGCGGCAGTTGGCTATGACTCATGCTGGCAGTCGGTCATTACTCTACTTCCACATAGCAATCTCTGGCCCGGGCTACCGACTGAGCGGTCCGCTTTTCCAACGAACCGTTATCCTGTGATCAGGGCCAGTCCACAAATCCCTGTTGGCTTTGAGGCAGTACAATGCCGGCCCACCTACCGCGTTGTTCTGTCCTGCTGCGGCGTTTCCGGCCAAAATAAACATTTTTTGGCGGAATGACTCGTGAGCCATGCCAACGAAATGTCCCATTTCCGTCCGCTTTGTCTCTGTCGCTGGTTCGGTTTGAGGCATCCATATCCAAGTCAGAAGCTGAATCTTTTGGCGGCATATTTCCGTCGGTTCCTTTTTCCATGGAATGCTTCCAATGGAACCCTCAGACGTGGCGGCATGGCGTCTCCTGTTCAAACCATCTTTTTGTCTGCATGTCTGCATGTCCAATACCTTCCAACCGGCTATCAATCCATCGATCTCTATTGGTGACCTCACCGCAGCTCCATTTGCCGCTCCGGTCATTGTTCGACTGAATGGTCTATGCATGTGGCCATGGACAACGGCAGGGTTCTTTGCAAGTGGGTTCAACGAGGGTTGCGTAAAACGTTGTTCTCGAAAAACGAAATTCAAGTCACGATCTCCGGTCTCTCACCGGCGCAGTTTGAGCACCGGTCATGCAGGCTACGTATGCTTGGCAACACATCCTGGCTGCTCGGCCGTCACATACGATCACCTCAGAGCTGCCACCGACCTGGGACGCATGTGTACGGCCCAGTCATACATGTGACGATGGCCACGCACGGAACGTCGAACATCATTGCCTCAAGATCTGACTGGCAGATGCGGAACGCCCGCATGTGGTGGCAAGGATACAAAGACTGGTTCACTGGGTCCCACCTACGTCAAGACGGCATGCGAGCACGCGCAACGTGCACTCTTGGCCATGCAACGTTCCACAGCGGGCACAAGGTGTCGACTGCTGAAACAGGACTGATTTGCCTCGCCACCATTCCTGGGTCGGTGATGAGCGAAGCGTACCGGTACTACATATGCGTTGTATTTCAACAGCGTCATCTCGTATGTATGCTGCAACTCCTTTTAGTCGATGTCATGGGTGCGCTCGGTCACAAGGTTGACGTTCGCTTGGCTGGTGGAAAGGGGTTTCCATCAGCGCAACATAGCCTCGTTTGCTGTGGACAAGGCGATCTCTTCCGTGAGTCGCGAGTGATGCCGAGTGTGAAAAGGGAGCAATTGGGCTTGCCAAGGTGTCAGACGGCGACCGTTGCCGTGCGAAGATGGCTCCTCATCTGAGACATCCTGCCAGGCAAGAGGTTTTTTTTTTCTGAAAGAGATCTCCAAATGTGTGACAACCCTCGATTGAGAATCCTTTTGACAAAATTGAATCGATCGCATGAAGACGGTAGTATTCCTCCGGGATGGTGACATCGATGGATGGTAGGAGTCTTCTTGGGTCTGATACAATAGAACTGAGGAACGTTCGAACTGCGTACGATTTTTGGTGGATTGACGGGAAAGGCAGGCATATGAAAAAAAGTTTATTTCCGCCGCGATAAAGACGACTGTCCGGGCAAGTGCCATTGGAACGTTCTACAGAAAAATTAGTGATTGTTTGGTTCTGTCGACACAATTATGGGATGTAAATTGTTTTGAGGAAGATGGAATGTTCTGCGTAGAACGGCATGGGCTGTGTCGATTACTACTTACCCTTTTTGGCGTTGGCAGCATGCTTGACATGAAAAGAAGCGGGGGCAAGCGCAAGTTGACTTACCGAGAGAACTGACGGCGGCGGCGGAGGGGAGAGCGAGGACGATATCAACATCGACTACGACTAACGAGTAAAAGGAGAGTTTGAGTAGCTAATAATGAACGGACACGCGCATAAGGCATGTATTCGGCACCTAACCGATGAGCAAACGGATTTAATCGCAAGGGGGAAAGATTGATGAGATGGATGAGATGGATGAGAATCTTCCCTTGAGTGATGCAATAGGGCATGGAGGAAGGGCTAAGTGGGTAGAAGAAGGTTAGGGAGTCGTACCCACCGTCGGTGAACTCCGCTAAGGCGGCTACGCCACATGACCGTCCGCGCCGCGATGGCGGGGCAGTTTGGTCAGACTATGATCGTACAATGGGCGCAGGTTGGAACTGGTTGGAGGGTGATGATGCGATGGGTGATGGGTAAGCCAGATATATCAGAACTGCATTACACAGCCGCGGTCGGCAGGGTTAGTCCAAAAATACCAGGGGTGCAAGCCCGGGTGGGATAGGAGTATTGCGAGGGGGTGGGATATGCTACGCTGAAAAAGTCAAAGACACGTGGGTAAATGAGAGAAGGTCAGTTGGATGGATGGAGCTGGCACGCGAACGAGGAGATGCGGCGCGCTAAGGATACAGGATGGCTAATCTGACGAAAGGTCTGAGACTTCAAGGATCGATTCAAGGCAACTTGTTAAGGATGGATGACTTGGCATGACGCCAAGTGTCATCTTATTCAAATCGAATGGTTTGATCGGGACAGATCGGAGGGTGCATGAGGAAAGGGGGAGGAGCGTTGAACTGTATATACATAATCGAGCACGGTCATTGGGCGTGGCCGTCGGGAAATGGGTGGGGAGGGCCACAGTGACGTAGAGGCACGGGCCAGTCAGTAGTCCACGGGTAAGCCGGGCCGCGAGGATCTACGACCTAAAATGGGATGTGTTAAAGGATGGGGAAGATGGAAAATCGACGGGCCAAGGACAGATACGACACGACACGGTAGATACTGAACCGCGCCGTATTTAATGGTTCACTGACTTGCTCTGAACCAGTTCAGGAGGGCGTGGGTGGCGGTGGTACTATAGCAAGGTGTGCCTTGGGTGTTTCCGAATGGAACAAAGGCTGTGTTTTCTAATGGAACGTTCTAAACACACTCGTTCGTTTGCGACGGACGCGTGGTTCGTCATGCTAAGCGTTTAGCTCATGTTATACATCAATCGCTCTCTCTTCCTCCTCCTCCTCCTCCTCCCATGCCTCCTTCCAACATTCCCGCCATCGTCACCACCGATCTATCCTCCAAACTATCCCTCGTCGACGACCAGCCCCCTTCCGCCTCCCCTCCGCCCCCAGACCTCCTCTCACCCCATCCCCCGTTTTCTTCTCTCAGACCCTCTTCCTTCGACAGCCAGCGTTCCCCTTCTCCCTCCCTCACGTTTGTCTCCTCGAACGACGCTGCCTCCTCGCTGCCTCCCCCCTCCCCAACCCTCTCGACCCAGTCGTCCGTGCACTTTGCTACTTCGCTTGCCTTGCGAGAGAACAAACCAGACGAACGCACCGGGTTTTCGTCCCTTCAACTTCTCAGTCCCTCTGCCATAAGCAGGCCCGCCCATCGCAGGACCCTCGGCAGTACCTCCACCTTTGCTAGCTCGCATGACGATCACTCCTCCGTCGACGAGACCGTTGCAGATCACGCCTCTCCTTTTCATCTCGCCCCCATCCGTCGTCCCAAATCGGATGCAACTACCCTAACCATCGCCTCTCACGCGCACCCGGTTTCCGATCCGTCCAAACTCGACAGTCCGTCCTACGAGCACTCTGCACGCCCTCCGATACATTCTCAGCGAGAGGCGCATTCAGACGCACAGCTTCCCACCTCTGGTCCTTCCCAGGATCCTCCCCCAGATCTTGGCCCTTTCTCTTTCGACCCGAATCATCTCGCGAGTCTTCTCGACCCAAAAGACCTGGATGCCCTTCAAGCCCTTGGCGGTACTACCGCCATCCTTGACGGCCTTGGCACACACCCTATACGTGGCTTGCTTCTTGGGCCCGACCACAGTGGTGAGCCCTCCTATTCTGGTCTCGGCGCAGGCGACGGTGCATCCCAAAGACACGACCGGGACGTGCACAAAGAGTTTGGTTCTGCACAGCCTCCCTCATCTTCCACTCCTGACGGTCACGACGTACGCACGACGTCCGATCCTTATTCTGCCTCCTTGGCAGACCGCAAGGCCGTGTACGGTGAAAACATCCTCCCACATCGAACGACTACTTCTCTCCTCGGTCTCATGTGGCTTGCACTCAAGGACAAGGTTTTGGTACGCCATCCCTGCTTTTTGAAAGTCTATTCGTTCATCTTCGCAGGTCTTACTGTCCATCGCTGCCGTAGTATCACTCGCCCTTGGCTTGTTTGAGGACTTTGGTACAACCCTTCCTGCAGGCCAACCCCCTGTTGACTGGGTCGAAGGCGTCGCGATTGTCATTGCAATTCTTATTGTCGTATGTCTTTTCTTTTTTCGCTCCATTCCCTCTTCACTATAGCATTAGGTCACCGTTGGCTCCCTCAACGACTGGCAAAAAGAACGCCAGTTCGAAGCACTCAATCAAAAGAAGGATGAACGTACCGTCAAGGTAATTCGCAACGGCAAAGAGCATCTCATCGACATCAAGGTACGTCGCGCTCAAACTTGTCTTTTCCTTTGAACATCCATGTCTCGTAGGACGTTGTGGTTGGCGACATTGCGCTGCTTGAGCCAGGGGAAGTCATCCCCTGCGATGGAATTTTCCTCTCCGGGCATAACGTCAAGTGCGATGAATCAGCGGCTACCGGCGAGGCGGATGCGATCAAGAAGGCACCGTACTTGTCTTGCATTACGCTAAAGAATGCACAGAATAGCATTCATAACGGTGAAGACAGTGCCATCGGAGAACAACCAAAGCAGGCATTGCCTCATTCATCACACACCGACTGTTTCATTGTCAGTGGCAGCAAAGTGCTCGAGGGCGTTGGACAATATGTTGTCGTCGCTGTCGGGACAAAAAGCTTCAATGGGCGGATTATGATGGGTGAGACGAATCCGATCCCACTCTCGCAATAACTAACTTTATGTCAGCCTTGCGTACCGATGCTGAGAATACTCCGTTGCAACTAAAGTTGAATGCTCTTGCTGAACTAATTGCTAAAGCCGGGAGTGTGGCTGGTCTTGTTCTGTTTGTTGCTCTCATGATACGCTTCTTTGTTCAGCTAGGTACCAACAACCCCACAAGGTTCGTCTTCCTGTTTTTGCAAGTTCAACTCTCAACGTCTGACCTTGGACGGATCAAGAACCGCAAATGAAAAGGGCATGGCGTTTGTACAAATTCTCATCATTTCTGTCACCCTAGTGGTCGTTGCCGTCCCAGAAGGCAAGTCAGTCACCGTCACTTATGGCTCCAACTGACGTTTGTCAAGGTCTTCCACTCGCCGTCACGCTCGCACTCGCATTTGCTACCAGACGCATGACAAAGGAGAATCTACTCGTCCGTGTCCTCGGTTCTTGTGAGACTATGGCAAACGCTTCTGTGATCTGTACAGACAAAACAGGTACTCTCACACAAAACGTCATGACTGTCGTTGCAGGGTCTGTTGGTGTTCATGCCAAGTTTGCACGACAGCCTCGGCACAATCAACCCGGGATGACTGTCATGGACGAATATCGTTCTCGCACAAGTACCGACTCTGCTTTTTCGGGGCAAATTCGGGATTTTTCCATCGAGCAGAGCCAAATCAACACTATCCTCTCGCCTCAGCTTCGCAAGCTTTTCAATACAGCTATTGCCGTCAATTCGACTGCCTTCGAGGACATGGATCCCGTCACAAACCAAACATGCTTTATTGGTAGCAAGACTGAGATAGCGCTGCTAAACTTTGCCAAGGAGCTCGACTGGCCTGGTCACAAGGAAACTCGGGATGCAGCCGACGTCATTGAAATGTACCCTTTCTCGAGCGATCGTAAGGCGATGGGCGTCGTAGTTAGGCTGGACAACGGCTGCTATCGACTATATGTGAAGGGAGCCAGCGAAATCCTCACGAAGTTATGTGCCCGCCATGTTGTTGTTTCATCGGAGACGAATCAAACCGACAATGAAGATGCCGATGTCGTGACGGCAGAAATCGATGCATACGCTGAAGTCAATATCTCCCGTACGATCATCTTTTACGCCAATCAGTCGCTCCGAACCGTTGCCATTTGTTATCGCGACTTCACCACATGGCCACCTGCCGGATTGCACCGGAGTGCGGAGGAATATGTATGTCGATCAATTCACATTCTCGTCAATCGTTGATCATTATTTAGATTCCTTATGAAGACCTCGCTCACGAGCTCACTCTCGTTGGCATTGTTGGCATAGAAGATCCCCTGCGCGAAGGTGTTCGACTGGCTGTTGCAGATTGCCAGAAAGCTGGTGTTACCGTCAAAATGTGCACTGGTGACAATGTCCTTACCGCTCGTTCTATTGCATCCCAGTGTGGGATCTTCACAGCGGGCGGCATCATTATGGAAGGACCAGTCTTTCGGCAGTTGAACGATGCAGAGATGCTGGACGTCATCCCCAGACTTCAGGTTCTTGCCCGCTCATCCCCGGAGGATAAGAAGATCCTCGTTGAAAGGCTGCGCTCCCTGGGGGAGATCGTCGCTGTCACGGGTGATGGTACAAACGATGGGCCTGCACTCAAGACCGCACATGTCGGCTTTTCGATGGGTATCGCTGGTACTGAGGTAGCAAAAGATGCTTCCGATGTCATCCTTATGGACGACAATTTCTCGTCTATTGTCAAAGCCATTATGTGGGGCCGCTGCGTGAATGACGCCGTACGGAAATTCCTACAGTTCCAGCTCTCCACAAATATAACTGCGGTTATCGTAACTTCTGTCACGGCCATCGCGTCATCGTCGGAAACCTCTGCTTTGTCGGCTGTCCAGTTGCTTTGGATCAACATCATCATGGATACGTTCGCTGCTCTTGCACTCGCCACCGACCCTGCATCCCCCGCTCTCCTCGATAGAAAGCCGGACAAGCTCACTTCACCATTGTTCACTGTCGACATGTATAAGCAGATATTTCTGCAATCGACATATCAAACCATCATCACGCTCGTCTTCCACTTTTTTGGTCTGCAGATTCTTGGCCTGGAGAATACATCGACCAACGATACTGTTGTACAGACCGTGACATTCAACATCTTCGTGTTTGCACAAGTATCCAATTCTCTCAATTGTAGACGACTGGACCGCAAGCTCAACATTTTTGACGGCATATTGCACAACACTTATTTTATCGTGATCACCCTCATCGGTAACGCCGTATTTTTGCATTCTCCTGATTTTCACGCTTAATTACCATCCTGTAGAAATCGTGGTTCAGATTATCGTTGTATTCATTGGTGGTGCAGCCTTCCAGGTGACACGCATTGGGGCCCGTGAGTGGGGCATTTCGCTCGCCCTCGGTCTGGTGTCCATTCCGTTGGGTGCACTTACCCGGTTGTTGCCCAACAAACCCTTTGAGCGATTTTTCGTCTTCTTGAGGCTGCTCCCGAGCCCCGAGGTGCTTCCTACGATCAAACCTGACGTAGAATGGAACGAAGCCATTGAACTTGTTCGGGACAATTTGGCAACCTTTGCGAACCTTCGTGGTGCGCGCCTGCGTTCATCGTCATTTGTATGGAAGAGTCGTTCGGCGCGTGTGCACAACGAACGTAAAGTCCCTCTGTTCGTTGTTATCCTCCGTGCTTTTGTTGGTATGCTAACATTCCGGTCAAGATCTTCGATCATGACTATGGTTCCGACTTTGATAGCATCTTCCATTGGGGCAGGGTGGGCACCACACACTCACGGTACGCTTTCGGACCCAGCACGATACGACCCTTCGGGATCGTCGGCGGCTCTTTGGGAGGGCAGGTTCCAAATCCACCCGGATACAAGAGCGGATGACCCAATTATACAGAAATGGGGTGCCCACGGTCGCGTACGATCCTCACCTCCTGTCTGACCCGCCGCGCGGTGTCATGACGCATTCCACGCATTCGATATGCAGTCTCATGATCCCCACCATGAATACGAACGGGTGCTGTGTCACTCGTACGATCTCCAGATTAAACGCTTCTGATGATCAGACAGGCGAGAGTATTCAGGGACAGGTCCCCTTGCACAACATTTTTTTAAGATTATAGGTCGTTGTAATTTCATCGCAGGCTCACTGCACATCGTTTCAAACCGCTTTTTCATGGCAGATAGTTTATCGATTATCATAAGCACTGTGGGTAACTTAACGCATAGACAATCGAACCCCGGGGTTCGTGATACTTTTTCTTCTTTCTTTGCACGCCGATCCTGCATGCATTTCGTGTCACGTTACATTTCTCATCATCATCATGACCTGTATCATATCATAATGTAATTATCGTTCACTGTCGCAAAACCCTTGAATGTGTCAACGATTCGTATCGTTTCTGCGCGGAGCACGAATCGAGCGCTGATTCAAGCGCTGATCATCAGGATCACCAATGATGCTACCTTTTTATTTCTGTAGGCTCCAGAAGGCGGAGGTGTCTTCCCATTCTTGTTCGTTGTGGGCCAATGATGTTTCTAGACGACTCCGAACGTGGCCGACCACCGCTGTACGTTCGAATCACACGCATGTCACGAGGAGATGGGCCTGGATCTGGACGACAATCCGGAGTCAATGTGGAACGAGGGTTGACCGTTACCGGCGGCCTACTCGGGGTAAATATTCGGATACACTAATCGGGTGAACGAACTTTATTCACTGTCGTGGCGACCAAATCAGGTGGTCTCAATTTGTCTACCAAGTGAGTTGGAGTGCAGGAGGTGTGCAAAAGCTACTCGCCAGGGAAAAAAAAAGGACATTATCATCACATAGCAGTGTGCAATATAAATACCTATTTGTTCCGAAGCGGAGTTAATTAATGAAAATGGCCTGCTAGAGCGTTCAGGGGGTGGCGACATACGACTTCCAATTGGGGACATCAAACCGGACCGCCGAGCAGGGTCGAGGAGCATAGGCTAGTAAAGATATGTATTGATGTATATGTAGTATTTTCAAGCGTCGACGGTGACATGTACGAGACGGGAGGGACGAGCGACAAGACAGAAGGTTTGCGTGGCGATCCACAAAACGAGGGAAAAACGAGGTGGGGGGTCGCAACGAAATGCAAACGCGTCGTCAGGGTAGGTTGATACAACATGGAAGAGGAAAGACAAGGGGGCATTACTGCACGGTCTGCCGTCAAGGTGGACACGAACAGCAAATGGATGGTGCACTCACGCCTCGAGGCCCGGAAATGAAAAAAAAAAAAAAGAAAAAAGAATGAGCTACAGATCTTTTACTGCTGGAGGGGCAACCCAATGTCTGAGGAGGCGGTCGTCTGCGTCATGGCCCCATAGGTAATACGATGCACGTTGTTGTAGGACGAAAAGCTGAGAAGGAAATATGCGGCATATGCCTCTAAACAAGAGGAAAGCCAAGAGTGATAGTACTGAGACTGTTGGACATGGATGAACGAAGAGTACAAAAGTGGAACAGAGTATACGCACAAAAAATGAGCTTCTCCCAAGGTTCCAGCGCGTTGATGGCAAACGTTGTTTCGATGACCAACTTGCGTCTCCAGAGGTAGTTTCGTATGCGACCCGAATCACGTATCATGTCGGAGAAGATGTACTGGTCGTGGTACAAGTCGAGGTCGGGGGAAGTTCTAGTAGCAAGTAGACATGGATTGTTTTTATCAAGTTTGGCGTGGGACACTCTGGTATGTTCATATCACGTGATCACTCGATTGCGGACAAAAAGATGGTAAGATATATGGGAGCAGTACAGTTCTGGCGGTATAAGATAGACGAGCAAAGAACTTGCAACGTATGAATGCTGTCTGCAGTATATTACAGATGAAATTGGGGGAGAGGTTGCATTGTAGCAAGACTCACGGTAGCCATTCCCATGAGCGTCATAATTCCTTTAGTGTTGAATGGTCGACGAGATGCCGGAGCAACCGGTCGTCACCATCCTGACCCCACAAATAGTAGATCGCACGCTGACGCATGACGGAGATGTGCTGCGGTAGATACTGGTATAGCCCAGAAGCAAGAAGCAGCGCGAAAAACATGAAAATAGCCACTGAAGAGTTTCCATAAGAGATCTTGTCGGATAGCGATTCACATGGAAGAGAAAGCACCGTGCGATGCTCGATACGGTGTCAAACGGATGAAATACTCACTCGAGAGAATCTTTTCCCAAGGCTCTAGCATGGAGAAAGCGAGGGTCGCCTCGAACTTGGTCCGCTGACGCCATAAGTAATTGCGCAGCATTTCATAAATGGTGTCGGGTTGAGAAGCTGGAAGAGTGCGGAAATAGGGTGAAGAGAGGTCTTAAACAGGTTGGTACAACGAAGAAAGATGGTGGTGGACTCGGTGATGAAGACCACCGTGTGCGCGTCAAGTCGGGTGTGTGGTGGTTTAAAAAACCGGCCAAGAACAAGCTAAGTTGGCCTTTTTTGACCATCACGGGCACGTGACATCAGCAGACCCGTGAACACCGGTTTTTTCGATATTTATGGGTCGTTTTGCTGTCCTTATCGTTGCGCAATCGTGTCTCACAGCTACTGGCCAGCGTCCGGTCGAGATCGGCTGTTTGGATCAATCCATGGTGCCACGTATCGTTCAAAATAAGCTGACACTCTAATGCGGTGCAGTTCGTAGATGCGATCAAGATTTCCCACATCAGTTAATTGGATTGCGCCGATGGAACGAGGGTCTCACAGCTTGCCCATTGACCACCACCATGCCCCCAGACGATCCCTCACCATCATCCATCATCACGACCGACACAGTCATTTTCGACGCCAAGGCTGCAGAGAAGAAACGCAAGGAAGAACTGACCATCTTGAGGTCTAAACATATCTCTCTCAATCATGTGCGAACACTGATTCCTTTCGCAGCAAGAGATTTGGACATATACCCAATATCCCCATCTTCACCGAATGGGGAAGCCGGTAAGCTTGTGGTCGTATCTGTCTCACCTACGCATGCTATGACACAAACAGTATCGAGTGCTGCAACGCCGCGGTTCACCGCTCGATTGTCGCTGGTATCTGCGGGAACAGAAGAGACGGCGCATTTTCCGTCGCCTTGTCAGGCTTGTATGAGGACGACGAAGATGGTGGCGAGATCATGTATGCGTCATTGTTCGCGTCGGTTGATCTTATCTGACCCGTCCACACAGCATCTATACTGGCTCGGGCGGTCGGGAGAAATGGACGGACACAATTCCCCCAAAACGTGTACGTTCTTACCATCAATCTTTCTTGGACATGATCTCATGTTTCTCTCTTTCAGATTCGTCTAGGTCCACAGACGCAAGATCAGTCCTGGGATGATCAAGGTAACAGGGCATTGAAAGTGAGGAACTGATTTGTGCATCCGACCTCTTTCCCATTTCTTTCTAGATATCGTTTCATACTGGGAATCCCGTACGGGTTATCCGATCGTCAAAGTATCCCTCGAAATACGCCCCTCACCACGGGTATCGCTACGACGGACTGTACAAAGTCGTTGCTGTGCGTCTCCAACAGTTACTCGAGCAACTTTGATTACTAATCGCTCCGTTGAACAGGTTTGGACGGCTAACGGGAGCAATGGAAAGAAGATCTGTCGTGCAAGACTGGAGGTACGATAACGACCGTTTCCCGACCCTCCCAGTCGACGACGTTGTCATTTTATCCAGCGTCTCCCTGGCCAGCCTCCTATTCCACTGAAGCCGTTCACAATCCCTGCTTCGAGGAAAAAGCAAAGACGTAGAAGAAGGCTCGCTTCCGGCTCCCAACCTTTTGAAGATACACATTCTTCCAGAATGGGAATGAAATCGGAAACACTGTCGAAGGCAGATGCAAAGGCCCCACCTGAACCAGCGGAAGACGTGGCGGACGCGGCATGGAAGGAGCGGTTGGTTCGAATGCTCAACTCGGAGGCGGTCCCGGAGAATCTGGATGCAGTCGAAGAGCATCGTGCCGAGGATGATGTGACCCTCGTTCCATCTGAAGATGGCCATGTTGATGCTCCCGTCAACATACGTATGGACACTGAATTTTTTTCTGAATGTGGAGATCCAGAGCCCCTCGCGGCGTAACTTTGTATACGATCCTGTATGTACATACTTGGTGGATGTGAAACTGTTGCCTTTTTTGAGAGCGAGTGTGGTCTCAAGCGTTACCGCAGTGTCATACTACTCTCACCAAGTACGTACGGTATGGGTATCCTGTTCTCCCTACCGTTCGCTGGTCCTTTGGGAACAATAGCCTCGTCATGTCTCGGTGGGCTCGCTTTCTGTTTCACCAGCCACGCAGGTTTGTCCGACAACGTGCGACGTATGCATCGCACACTCACGCCCGCCTGACAGCCTCCATGTTCTGCAAGTCATGCAACTGCAACTCGTCCATCGCAACTAGGATCGGTTTCGCGGCAAGTTCTGGCGGTTCATTTTGTGTTCAATTCTATAGCTCTATTCCAGATCATATTCATACTCAACTCGCTGTTGGCATGGCTCATGAAGACACCGTTTGCCATACGCAAAATCGAGGAATGGAGTTATGACTACATCAAGATGGAATGCGAGGAAGGCAAATGCTACGGCGTGCTCGCGGTTCGTCCTCCCTCACATTTGGTCGTACCTTCCTACATACTTGACCTAGGTCCATCGAGTTTGCTTTGCCCTCTTCCTCTTCCATTCCCTTTTGAGTCTCTCCCTCGTCGGTGTGACGCAATCCAAGGATAAACGTGCCGCAATACAGAACGGGTAATGCGTTCTTTTTTACCCTATACCTATTTGCTCATCTTCTCTAGCTGGTGGGGTCCCAAGGTCTTGCTCTGGCTCGTGTTGGTTGTCGTCACTTTTTTCATCCCAAACGGTTTCTTCATCTTTTGGGGAGATTACGTTGCTCTCATTGGCGCGACGATCTTCATACTTCTTGGTCTCGTTCTTCTCGTCGACTTTGCGCACTCTTGGTCAGAAACCTGCCTCGAAAACTGGGAGAAAGGAGATTCGGCCTTGTGGCAATGGATTCTCATCGGTTCCACGGCCGTGATGTATGTCACGACCATCACCCTTACCGGCATTCTCTATGGCTACTTTGCCAGTTCTGGGTGTACGCTCAACCGCTTCTTCATATCGTTCAATCTTGCTCTCTGCATCATCAGCACGATCGTGTCCGTCCACCCTGTCGTGCAAGAACATAATCCACGTTCCGGTCTTGCGCAGTCTGGCATGGTGGCCGCTTATTGTACTTACCTCATCACCTCTGCCGTGACCAACCATGCGCACGATTCTTGCAACCCATTTACGCGGTCGAGCACGACAGGAACGACGACCGTTGTCCTCGGTGCGGTATTTACCTTTCTCGCCATTGCCTATTCCACCAGTCGCGCCGCCACCCAGAGCCGAGCGCTGGTGGGCAGTGGGAAGAAGGGCGGTGCCATTCTGCTAGCCGATGACGACGAGGCGCAATCGGAGCTGGGGGTAGTCAGCACACAGCCAGGGCGCACGGAAACTCCGAGATATCAAGCGTTGTTGGCTGCGGTACAAGCAGGGTATGTTGACATTTATATGGGGATCTTAGTCGAATCTAAATCCGAACACTACAGAGCTATCCCCGAGTCCGCACTGTATGAAGAAGAAGAGGAAGAGGATTATGGCGAAAGCAAGGACGACGAACGTTCCGGCACTCGCTACAACGTAAGGCCACTGGTCCTCGTGTTGTTGTGCTACTGACTCTCTGTCAGTACGCTTGGTTCCACGTCATCTTTGCTCTCGGAGCAATGTATGTTGCGATGCTGTTGACAGATTGGTTGGTCGTCACTTTATCCAGACATTCATTCGTGGTTCACATTCTTTAATCCGCAGGAATGTGGTGTCAACTGAACAGGGCGGTGCGCAATCAGAAGAGATCGTCTACATTGGACGATCTGAGACAGCGATGTGGATGCGTGTTGTGAGCAGCTGGGTTTGCATGCTCCTTTACGTGTGGAGCTTGCTTGCGCCCGTCTTTATGCCTGATCGGTGAGAGCATGTTTCGAGTTTGTTGTCCACATTTTGACGACGGTTGGACAGATTCGGAGACTTGTAGTAGCTTTCTGTTGGGCTTTGACCTAATTATTTGCTCATCTTGAAGAACATCGGACGTTGGACCAACTGACTACCTAGACCTAATCTCTACTTCCACGTCAACCTCGTGTGACGGAACGTAAGATACCGTTTTGAATCCTGAACGTACACGACCTTCGTGAAGGCTACAACGGATTCAACCAGGAAAGAAACTGGAGAGCATAATCATCAACTCACCGTTGTTCGTGATCTGAGGATCTCAGCTACATGAATCGAGGTACCCGCCTCGGTGCTCTCCTGTTTAGCTAGCCAGACGGTGCAGTCTGTGAGGAAGGTGAATGAGGGGCCGAGGGCTGGTTTCCTCGTGGCCGACAGGGTAGACATGGGATTGTGAGGATGGGAAGCGGAAGTGTTGTTCACGATCTCCAACGAGTCAGACGAGGCATTGTGAAACGTACGGAGACCCACAAGAAATGCCAAGTAGTGCGATCGGGCCAGGGTACGAAGGTGCTGCATGAATGTGGTCATGACGGCGTGTCCATGGGACGATACAGCACTGAGAGACGGTGCCAAGAGGGACGTGATGGAATCGATGATAACTAGGCGAACTCTGGGACTTGGTGATACGCTGGCCTGGCGTCCTTGGGTAACTCAGATCGAGTATCAATCAAAGGTACGTACGGTCAGCGAAGACCCGACATCTTCGAGAAGCATGTGTGTAGTCTCGATGTTGAGTGCGAGCGAGACTTGGAGTCGTTCTAGCGCAGAAAAAGTGGCCTTTAGGTACTCAATTTGATCGAGAGCGTGAAAGCAGACATGAACTACCTCTCCCAAGAGCTGTGCGGCGACATGGCTGGTCCTTTGGGCAGAAAAGTCACCGAGGGTGTCCATCCATAGAACGGATGCGTCTGCGTGCGCTGCTAGCAATCGCAGAGCGATCTGCATGACGAGCGACTGATAATGTGAATGAAGGGCACGGTGACGGACGCGACGTATTCTCCGTACCGTCTTTCCAGAACCTTTGTCGCCGGATATTTCAAAGACACGGCCGTCTCCAAAGCCGTTGACCAACGCATCAAGATCGTCTACGCCGCACGTCATGCGTATGTCGTTGCCGTGTCGCCGTTGGACTTGTTCGGCATACAATGCGTCCCCTTGAATACCACGCGCGGATGCGCGTTCGGCGACCAGGGCGATGTAGGATGTGAGATCGGCGAGGCTGACGACGCCGGGCGGTAGTCGTTGAAGAACGTCGAGAGGTGTGCCAGAGAACAAGAAGTCGACGTCCGTTTTGATGCCGCAGACGTCGAGGGCAGCGACGAGGTCGCTCGGGATTGCGGGGATCAACGCGTGGAGTCGCATCTGACAACGATGTCGGAGCCACCACAGACAGACGTTTCCCGCCCGGCTGCGCTTCCAACGGCGACGCTCCACCAACGGAGCGCCGCGAACGCGCTCGTCGACCAGAACTCGGACGAGTACCTCGACGCGATCGAAGAGGAGTGGAATAAAAAACTGGACGCCGAGGTGGAGGTCCTCGTGGACGGCATGGTCGACATCGTGAGCCTCGCTTCCGTTCGTTTCTTTTTTTTTTTTTTTTTTTTTTTGCCTACGGTCGATGCTGACGACGTGGGGCTAGATTGGAGACAAGGACAAGTTTCGCATCGCACAGGAGTCGTTCCAGGCGGAATCGCGCGCCGAGTCGATGGTGCGCAAGCGTGTCGTCCTCGTTCACGCCGCTGACCGTCGTCGGCAGGTCAAGGCAGCCAACTCGCTGCTGTCGATCACGCACTCGCTGAAGCTGCTCTTACTGCTCTCGGACGAAGCGCAGATTGCGCACCGTCGTGATGTGGAACTGAAGCGTGTGCAGCAGGAAAAGATCGAGGCGCGACACAATGTGGCCGCGCTGTTGGACGAGCTGTTTATACGGCCGTGTACTGCCTAAATCGTAAGGTACGTCGTGTTGAAAGACGTCTGTCAAGTTTAAGGATTGACTTTTGTCTTGCAGGAATGCACATGCGTTGATCTTGTAATACTACAACGACAATTTTTTTTACACATGCCGGTCAGTATTTAAGATTGCCGGTTTGATAGCCCCGCCCCGCCCAGCCGACCGATTATCACACCACCACCATCACCACCACCCAGCAATTCAGCCATGTCGCAAACCGCGCCTTATGGAAAATGGGAATCGATCATCACGACAGAGTCCATCGTGCAAGGCGTGAGTCGGATCTGCCCACTTTGACACGCCTCAGACTGGCCTTAGAGCATCGCCTTTGCTGACCTCTTCGTCGACCCCACCAACGGCCATGTGTACCACACCGAGCTGCGTCCAGAAGACAATGCCCGCTATGTCATCGTAGACACGCTCGCTACGCGAGACGTCCTACCGGCCCCCTTCAGCGCGCGCACCAGCGTTCAAGAGTACGGTGGCGCTGCGGCAATCGCGTATGCGGGCGCCCTGTACTTTTCCAACGCTGCCGACAACCGCGTGTACTCGGTCAAGGCGCAGGGTGGGAGTCAGCCTGAGTCTGTCACACCAGGTAGCTCGTTGATCGGACTGACTCGATTCGTCCAGCTGATCTTTGCCGCCCACGTAGACGACCCAAAGTACAGATACGCCAACTTTGCCGTTCACCCCAAGCGTCATGACCTGTTGGTCTCGATCCTCGAAGATCACACAATTGATACCCCCCAGACGGTCGTCACGACACTCTGCGTGATCAACACGACCCGCAAAGTGACGTTTCCCCTCGTTGTCGGTGCCGATTTCTATGCGACCCCGGCGTTCAACCCGTCGGGTACCAAGATCGCCTGGCAAGAGTGGTACCACCCCGACATGCCCTGGGAAGGCTCATTGATCTACGTTGCTGACGTGCTCGTCCAGCAGGACACGATCGTCGTCTTGAATAAGACGCACGTTGCCGGCGAACGGCTCACCAAGTCTGTCAGTTACCCGACGTGGACGTCCGAGACCGCGTTGGTGTTTACCTCGGATGAGCTCAATGGCTTCCTGAACCCATTTGTGTACTCTACCCAGACGGGTCAGGCTCGACTCGTGATCCGTGAACCTATCCAACAGGACTTTGGTGGACCCGCATGGAATCTTGGCGATTATCCATACGCGACCTTTGATGATGGCAAGTTTGCCGCGTTCACTGCGTTTCGTGATGGCCGGAATGTCTTGTACATTGTCGACCTCTCTGACCCTTCCAAGAACGCCGTGGAGGTCCGTGACTTCCCCTTTTCGGTCGCAAACCACGTAAATGCGAAAGGAAGCGCGTCGATCGTTTTCAACGCGAAGAAGAGTGATGCGCCGGGTGGCCTTGTCATGTGCACCTTTTCCGGCGCGTCGTTTGTACCATCGTACAAAGTGCTCAAGTCGAGTGCCCCGCAAGCCGCGTCGGGTTCCGAGGCGTATGTCTCGCCTCCACAGCCGATTACGCTGCACAGGGACGGAAAACCGCTCTACGTGGTGTACTATGCGCCCAAGAATCCAAAATATTCGGGGTCGAGCATTCCTGGAGAAAAACCGCCTTGTATCGTTTATTCTCATGGAGGTCCCACCAGCATTGAGACACAAGCGCTGACTTGGGGAAAGCTGTACTACACGAGTCGCGGCTACGCCTGGTGAGCAGCTCGTGATAGATCTGATATTTCCGCACTGAAGCTGCTCGGAGCAAGGTTGGACGTGAATTACGGTGGCTCGTCAGGTTACG